>OZ038381.1:13349944-13692444 GCA_964036045.1 Eutreptiella sp. 'Long Island Sound 2002'
CTACTTCCCTGCCCCCCCCCCCCCCCCCCGCACAATGGGTGGAAACCTCCCCCCCCCCCTCTCCACGTGCGGAGGATCCCCTCCTCAAAGGGTGCACACTTACATGCACCCGGAAGCACCACCCAGCATGCCCACTCAGCCTTGATGCACGCCCCCCCCCCCCAAACACATGGCCCCTTTCATGGTTCATTCCCCTCACGTGCAGGTCTCTGCTGGTGGCGGACGAGTTCCACATGCTGGACGTCTCTGCCAAGGAGGAGCTCATCCGCTGGTGCACGGAGCGGTCCCACTGGCTCCAGGTGATCCTCATCGCCAACCGCTCCGATGAGAACGACCAGAAGCTGCTGTCGGCGGCCCGGCGGCAGTCCTCCAGCGAGGTGTGCCCCGTAGGCCCCGGGCATTGGCCCGGCGGGGGCTGCCCCGCCCTCCCGCTTTGCCTGCTCCTGGCCTCCCACGTAGGACAGCGTCCGTGGGGGCTCGGGCACAGCGCCATGCGAGGGCGGGGGGGGGCAGAGGCACTCGCTCCACTTCAATCGTCGCAAAGATGAACGGGATTTGTTGGGAGTTGTGTCACAACTTTTTTGCAAGAAAATCTCCAAAAATTTCCAAAAAGAGTTCCCAAAGATTTCCCAAAAAAAGCCCCCCCAAAATTCAAACAAAAAACCAGAAAGTCGTAAGCGGGGGTGCAGTGCTGGTGCACGCGGGGCTGGTGCTGTCGGGCATATTACCCCAGGGCTTGTCGGTGGTTGCCACTTAGTCACAACATGCCGCAGGATGAAAGTAACGTGTGTGGACCAGGGCTGTCCTTCAGGATTTCCCCCCCTTTTCACTCAGCAGGTGGGGGGGGGGGGGGGTTGAGGTCCGCAATCTTTGGCAATGCCGCCATTTTCCGCCATTTTCCCGCAATTTTCCACAATTCCCCGGAAATGGGATTTGACGCTCCCCGGCCGCGCTCCCCCCCCCCCCCCATTAAGGACAGTTTAAGACCATCGGGGTCGGAATCGTAGGTGGCACCCTTTGGGGCCCTCTTGAGGATGTCTATCATGTATGCACGCACAGATACATCACACTTTAGGGCTCCGGCCAATTCAAAATGTACATCGGTGAAAAACGGGGGGGGCTTATTCACTGAGTTGAAGAACCACACTGTTACACAGGAATTTCATTGAGTGTGTATCCAGTTCTTGCAGGATACAGGAAACTCTGGGGATACATGGGGATTGTTTTTGGATGGACAGTGGGCTACATGGGACACAGTGTTGTGCCATGGAGGGACAACTGTGGGGAATGTATGGGTGGTGCATTGGGATACATGCGTTGGGAACAAATTGGGATGCACAGGGGGGGCGTACCGTGCGCTGTGCAGGCGCTGTGCGAAAAGTTGGCTGTTCTCCACCACCGGGAGTTTGGTAAGTTCAGAAGATTGAAAGGACGTCATTGAATGGCTGCTGCAGTGGACGGGGCTATAGGGGGCAGAATTTAGGTCCCTGGGACCCATGGCAAGCATCAGATGTTTGAATTTTTGAGTTTTGAATTGATTGTGCATGATTCCGCAGGTGGGTGGTTTTCAGGGTTGTTACCTGGATAATCACCGTAATAATTGACGCTGTGCGCACGCTGTGCGAAAACGCCCCCAGGGATGCACGGGATATGAAAAAAAGAAAACAGTTGGGATGCAAAGTAGCAGGCAGTCCGCATTACAACCCGGGAAAAAGCACAGGAGTTTAACCCAAGCAGCTTGGAATTTCTGTCTGAAATTCGTTTTGCAAAGCCTTCGCTCACCCGTTTGCTAAGGATCATACTCCAGGTAGACGCAGGCCCAAGCCCAAAGTCAGGTTGTGTGGAAGGCACACCACAAGTCCGACGGTTTGTGTCGCAGTAGTTTTGTCATGGCAGCCTTTAGACCCCCCCCGCCCGTCCCCTTGGGCTCTCAACACCCCCCCCCCCCCCACGCCCCCACCCACAGCCACTTGATCAGGGGCTGCCAGTCGTTTAGCGCAGGGCCCTGGACAAGGTGCGGAGGGTGCAATGGCCTTCTGAATCAGTCATGGGTCATGGGTGCAGGGCTGGACCCCATAAAGGCTGCCATAAGGCTGAAAGAGGGGGGGAGGGCGTTGGCACAATGCCTCGGTATGAGGTTGTTTGCCTGCGGCGGTGCCTATTGGCCTCACCACTGCTCATTCTGATGACCCTCTGTGGGTCCGAACAAGGGGGGGGGTAAAGGCTGAAAGAGGGGAAGGGGGTGTGAAATCCAAGGATTTGTGGACCAAGAATGGCCCAAAAGTCTTTTCCCTCGACAACAATTGATATTTCCCTTGAGAAATTTGTTGATGGACCGGGAGGGGGGGGGCGGCGGGGCTGCCGGGTGGTACTTTCGGTTCGACGTGCGTGTTTGCCTTTTGAGGAGGGTTTTCGACTCAAGCACAAGCCTGGAAGGGAGTGTCAAAAGCACGATCCTTCCCTCTGGTCTCCACACACGTCCGCGGGGGAGGGGGGTCCCACTCCATTGGCTGTGCGTGAAACTCAAATTAGGGCACCGAGACTCCCTCAGCCCCCCACGTTGGAACGGACCAGCGTGCAGGCCCAGCCGCAGTGGGATCGGCACCAGCAGCCCCTCTGCCACGCGGCAGAAGTGCTGTTCCCGGTTGGTGTAGGTTTTGGGGGGGGGGAGGGCTCCCCCTCCCCCGCTTTCAGCCTTGATGGCACCCCCCCCCTTTCCCCCACCCCCCTAAAACAAGCCCCCCCCCCCAGGGCTTCTTTAGAATAATTAAAAACCAAGGGGGGGGGACCCCTCCCCCAAAACCCCCTCCCCCCCTCCCCAGACCAAAGTGACCATAGTGGGAAAAAACGAAATTTACAACAGGGAAAATCTGGTCAGGCCATTTTTGGTACACCAAGTTTTGGGTCCAAAACCCCCTCCCCCCCTCACCCCCTCACCCCCCCCCCCCCACTCAAAAGAAGCCCCCCCCCCCCCCCTGCCCCCCCGGCGCCACTCGGGACCCGGGGTGTCAGCAGTTGGGGGTCCCGAACTGCGCTGCACCGCCCCCTGTGCGATGGGGCACATGCAGTTGTTCATTGTTCACGTTGTCGCTGTCTGGGCGGCGCAGGGCCTGGCTGCAGATGCCCCCCCCCGATTACCCCCCCCCCCCTGCGGCGGCTGCACGTGCCCTCCCCCGCTTCGCATGGCCCTCCGAAGGCCCCCGCCCTCCCGCACCGCAGGACTCCGTGCAGCTGCTGAACTGCCGCCTCCGCATTGAGAAGGTGCTCACGGTGTACCGCCTGGACACGCAGGGCGCGCGCTACGAGGCCTTCGTCACCCTCTTCTTCCGCGCCTGCCGGGCCCTCTTCTCCGACGACAGCATCTCCCTCCGCAACGTGGGCCCCATCCACCAGCTGCTCTCGCCGGACGGGGCGGTGCCGAAGGCCGCCCTCGCGGCCCTGCTGCTGTCCAAGCTGCCGCACATCGGTGCGTACTGCGCCACGCATTTCGTGAGCCATCTGGACGTCATCTACAAACAGTATGCCCCGCTCGGCCTGGCCTTGGGCGGCGGGCGGGTGGGCGCCGAGGGAGGGGCAGAGGATGCACCAGCGGGGGATAGCGGTAGTGCCCATGGGCCTGCGAGCCGGCCGCTTCAACCCGGGCTCTGTTTAACTACTCAGCACCACTTCGAGGGGGGGGGGGGTAGGTCTCCCTCCCCCGGCAAAAGATTGGGCCAAATTTTCTTCCGGGCTTTCGGCCGAGCAAAATTTTTCTCTGGCGCCTTCGGGGCCAATTAGATCAGACCTTCGGAGCATTTGGCGCCTCTAAAAACTCAGCACCACCAGCACCCCCCCCCCCCCCCCCCAAAAGGAGCCCTGGTTTCGATGCTCGCCCCCTTCGCCGCTGAGGCGGACATCGGATACGCGCAAAGGGTGCGGGTTCAAAGTGCTCGGAATGAAACAGGGAATTCCCAGACGCCCCGGAACGGTTTCTGACACCCCCTTCCTCCGGACCCGGCCTGTGCTGAGTGACAGAAGTCCCCCCCCCCCCCCCCTGGGGGGGGGTCAGAGGCCCAAAAACAAGTTGGTGTCCCTTCAATCGACCTCCAACTTCGGGCTCCTATATTTTTAAGAAGGTTCATTTTTCTCCGAAGGTAAATTTCTCTGATTTGGGGTGGGGTCTGGGGACTGGCCAGGGCCTCAAATCCCCCCCTTGTTAAGGCCCCCCAAGCACAAGGCCCCGGGTGTGCGCCAGGCCCTTCACCAGGCACAGCGATGCAGCCTCAGGCCCGACGAACGGCCATGCCCACCCCCACGAGGGAGGCCAGGGGCAGAGAGCACAGCCAATGGCACCGTCGCTCTGACGCCCATTCCGTGGGGACAGGGACTTGAGGCACTCCTGCAGCAGGACATTGTGCAAAGTGTCATGCGGTGCACTGACGAGGCGAGGGCTGCACGTATACACGACGTTTACGCGTATGCGTATATGCATTTACGTTTATACGTCGCGTATACGTTTACGCGTATACATGCCCTTGTGCACAGGTAAACGCCGTCAGCCGACCGTTTTTTTTGGGAAGGGGGCCTTCGGCCTCCTTCCCAAATATTGTCTCTTTGCGTCTACAACATGCCGACAGTGTCTACAATTAGCAGGCTGCATCTACTTTGCACAGTGTCCACAGACTATACCCAGGTAAACGTGAATTTGCACAGTGTCTATGAAGTATGCGCAGTGTCTACAGACTATATGTATCTGCGTATACATGTATACGCGTATACACGCGTATACGTACATATCTGGACGAGGCGATGAAGGCCGTGGGAAGGCAGGCGCGGCTGGAGCCGAGGGGTGGGTCCACACCTGCCCTTTGGAGGCCCCTAGCCCAGGGGCGGGGGGGGGGGGGGGGCTGTCATCGAGGCTGCAAGAGAGGCCAGACGGTACTTCCGGGTGTATGGACCCATACAGACCCACGAGCACTGGGATCTGGAGCAGGCCAGTGCTGAAGGGACCCGCCCCCGTTGGGACAAGTGTCCCCCTCTTGCACAGTAAAGATGGTGATCCCCGGCGGTTGGGGGTAGCCCAATGGGGTGCCCACATGTTGAACCTGCCCCCTTCAACCCCAGCCCAGTGGGTGGGCAACGCAACCCCCCCACCCAGCTACCTCAGGATGCATTGGAAGGGGGGGAGGTACCCCTCTCCAGGCTGCCCAGCCTACGCCCAGCCACTGTCCCCCTGACTGCAAGTGCCGGCCTCGACGGCATTTGTAACCGACAGTAACTGCCCCCAACTCCAACCGCCTGCCTAACCACCTCTGGGGCCGCCTCTGAGGTCCCTTCCCTTCCGATGCATCCCTGCCCCATCCACACGTGGAGGATTAGGACCAGACTGCCCCCCGCGCTTGCGCGCCCCCTCACCGCCCGCTGCCTCGCCCTCGGCTCCTCCGCATCCCCCTTCCGCCGCTCCTTCTCAGGTATGCGCGCAACGTGGACGAGTTTAAGTACGTGCCCTGCACCAACAGCCCCCTGCAGCTCCTCGTGTTCGTGGGGCTGCTGGACGTCGAGAACAAGCTGTGCTCCTACAAGGAGTTTGTCACGCGGCTGGAGAACGCCCACAAGGCGCACCCCTGCATCCGCCTGGCCTCGTGGGTGCATTACGTGTGCCACAGCGTGGGCGTCGAGAGCCCCTCGCTGGAGTGCCTGGGGCAGCTGGACCTCATTGACCAGGTCTGTGTACCCCCCCCCCCCCCCCGCCCGGTAGAATGCCTCCCCCGCCCAGCAGGGCCTGGCCCTACCCCTCATGGGGGCAGCGCAGCGCAGCACGCCAGAGCCGGCAGAGGCACACAGCGAAACTTGCCAGCACACGACAGCACTCAGCACACAGTATAGCAGAACAAAGCAAAGCAGTGTACCACAACAACGGCGGCGGACAGCCACACCACCCGCCGCAAGCACCAGCACCAGCCCAACACCCAACGCCCAGGGTGGGGGCCAGACCCACCACACGGGCACTTCACCAACGCACAGCCACCGCCGCCTGCAAACAAGGCACGCACACAAATCTCAAAGGCAGGCCCCGGGGGCTCGGACTCGGCCCCGCCAATGGGTGGGCGGCCCTATTCAAGCGCTTCGGAGATACCTGAACTCGGCCCCAACAGGGGGAGCGGCCCTGCCCCTGTAGCTGCGGCCGCCATGCCTCACGGAGGCAGTGTAGCGCACAAAGCGGAGGCAGCATAGCTCACAACGCAGCGCAGCACGCCAGAGCTGGCAGAGGCACACAATGAAACTCGCCAGCACACGACAGCACACACAGCCTCAACACACCAAATACTGGGCTCCGCGAACGCGGAAATGACACCAGCAAGAGCACCGGCCGCAGCGGCCAACAGAATGCAGCGACCCGATGCAACATGTGAAGGGAAGAACAGGTGACTGTCCAGGGCCCCGTAAAGGAACAACAACCAGACGGAATGTCACACAGGGGGGCTCCTTTTACTAACGCGGCACCACTGGGGGGGGGTCCCACCACACCACCCAACCCCCTGGACCCCCCCCCCCCCCACCCCTAAAAATATTGGGTCAAAATTTTCTCCAGGCCTTTGGCCAATCAAACGTTATCTCTGGCGCCTTTGGCGCCAATTTGTTAAACCAAAAAAATCTTCGGCACCTCTAAAAACTCAGCACCACCCGCGAAGCGCACGCTACCCGCGACCATCAAGGAACGCGTCATGCGCACGCGCGACCCACGCGGTGGTGGAGCGCAGGGGGTGGACGGCCAGTAAGGAGCCTGGAGGAGTGGGGCACCTGGGCCTCACGCACACAGAAACACAGTGAGGCAGGTTGTGGAGGACCGGAGGGCGGCGGAGGTGCGTGGGCAGCAAAAGCCGTCAAACGACCCCCGCAACAACCAGCGCAACCCCAGTACGCCAACTTTTGGGCACCGCTAACGCACAAACGGCATCCCGCCGCATCCAGCACAGCCCCGGCACACCAACCACTGGGCTCCGCGAACGCGGAAATGACACCAGCAGGAGCACGGCCGCAGCGGCCAACACAACACAGCAACCCGACACAACATGCGAAGGGAAGAACGGGGTGACTGTCCAGGGCCCGTAAAGAAGGAGCAACTCGACGGAATGTCACACAGGGGGGTCGACGCTGTGTTCTGTGTAGGTGCATCGACTGGTTCGTTCGTCACTGCAGAGCCCGTCACTGCAGAGCCGAAAGGCGCCTGTGGTACCATGAGCGAGGATTTTTCTGTGTTGCTCCCTGTGACCTGCACACCACACGCCTCCGTACGGGGGCTGGACCCCCCCCTCCCCTAGACCCACCCACCCACCACCCACCCTAAAAAAAAGCCCCCCGGGGGGGGGGGGGGGGCACAACTTATATCGGACACAACTTGTCAGTTGTGTCCGATATTGTGTAGGTTGGGTTGATGACTCTTGAACGAGCCCTCAGGATCACTATTTCAGGGTCCTTCTGTGTCACAGCGAAAGGCGCTGATGGCAATGTCACCGAAAAGCGTTTTGTTCTAACTGTTGCTTGCAGCCTGTGCCTTGCAGTGTAAAGGTTCAGCAATATTTGTATCCCTCAGTGGGCGGCCGGGGTTGCGGTTGGGGGGGGGGGTAACTGATGGCGATTGGGGGGGTTAACCGACGGCGGTTGGGGGGGGAACCGGCGGCGATTGGAGCCCTGTTGAGCTGACACGGGCGGGGTTGTTGGACCAATGACACCCCCGTACCGCATCCTGTCCACAAGGCAGGGCCGGCCGCAAGGGGGAAAAGGGGGGGCGGAATCCCTCTGTCAAAATAGAAGGCTCACAGTTAGCCCCCAACCGCCGTGTGTGAACCCTCCAATAGGAAAATTCGGGGTGCATGTCCAACCACCACCCCCGTCCCCCTGTGGGAAGTGGGGTATTTGCTTTCTTTCCCCTTTTTTGCCTTTGCGGGAGTGGCTGGGAGGCCTGGTGGGTGGGCCAACACACCCCACCCCCCACCTGCGCCTACACCTTCACTTGCCCCCCGTCCCCAGTGGGTGGGGGGCATTGTTGGGTCCTTGGGTTCGTAACCATGGCGGTGAGTGGGTATCTCCAAACACCCCCCCCACCCCCCTCGATGAGCGAACAGGGCTTTTTTGAACAACTCGGCATCACGGGGGGGGGGGGGTCCACACCAGCAACTCCCCCCCCCCCCCCCGAAAAATCTTTTTCCTCTGGGCCTTCGGCCAATCAAACATTTTCTCTGGCGCCTTGGGCGCCAATCAGTTTAGACCAAAAATTTTCTTCGGCGCCTCTAAAAACTCAGCACCACGCGGGGGAGGGGGGGGCAAAAAAAAGCCCTGTAAGCGGCACCCTGCCCAGGACACCGGGTGAGGCGGCTCGGGCACTGTGCCACATGGCGCTGCGCCGCAGGTGGGGTTCCCGCTGATCGTCTCGGAGTCCGGGTCCGGGGGCCTCGACAATTGCCTCTCCTTCTACAAATCTGGGGACTACACCGACCTGGAGTGGATGGCCGAGGCGATCGTGCACGGCCATGCCATGAACTGGGCACAGGTCTGTGCGCCCCCCTTGTGCTTGCCTGACCTCCAGGGCCGACTCATAGCCGGACTGCGCCAGCCCCCGCCTCCCTCTTGAAAAAAGGCTGTCAAATATGCACCGACGAGGCGGAGGTTTCGGGATTCAGTCCTGAATTCCTCCCCAAACCCGCAAATCGGGGCGCACACCCGGGAAGTCCCAACCAGCACACTCACTGAGCCCCGCCCCCGCGCACCTTTCCATATGGGATGGTTAGGGTTGGGGGTGGGGGGGGGGGGCGGCTAGGGCTTCCGGGGATGTTGGCGAACCCCCCCCCCCCCCCGCCAACCCCACCCACATCAGAGAGCAACCGCAATTACTACAGAAGCCGGAAAATGGGGACCGATGTTTGGCACACAAACTTGTTTGTCTCCTCAGCCCCCCATCCCCCCCTGCGTACAGCATCAACCAGCAACTGCGCAACCCCCCGCCATCAATCGCACGGAACTGCATGGAAACTTGCTTGTTCCAGTGCCCCCGCCCTGAGTCCGGTCCTATTCAGGCAAGAGGGGGTTGGGGGCAAACACTGCGATGCCGCACCACCGAATGCGCTGTGCCACGTCATTCACGTCAAAACAAAACACGGGTGGAAGTACCGCGGCCTTCGGTGGTCCGGAAGGTGCTGCCCACGGGAGAGGCCTTCTGTTGCGAGATGGTCCACAAGACTTGAGGGGGGGGGGGTCGTGTGACGTGGTCTGGGGGTTGTGTATGGGGGGAGGGGTCTACCGGCAACCGTTTGAGATGGAGAAGGCCCAAAATCGCACAAGGTCTTTCCTTCTGTGATAAAAGCGGACCATCATTTCGTGTACAGTGGAGTACAAAATTCGGGCAAGAAGCCGCCAAGTGGCTGTGGCGGGGGGGGTATTCCTCTCCAGTGCACCGCGTCCACGGAGCGCAACTGCCACTCGACCAATGAGAGGCCGAAGCCCAGATCACAATGACGGGGAAACAAGTACAAAGCACGCGGGAGGGGGAGGGGGAGGGGGAGGGGGGGGGGGGCGATGGTTGGGAGCGGGATGAGGAAGGATATGTGGGAGTTGGGGTTGGATGGGGACTAACCCTAACCCGAACCCTACCGCAGTATCAGTAAGCAATCCCCTGACTAATGGTTGAGGTCATGAGGTCCATCCAGAGTGGAATTGCCGGGATGCTGCAGTCCAGTGGGATGACCCATCTTGACGACGAGCGGGTGAGTGGGTGGGAGGTGCACGGGGTGGACTCGTTGCCCTGCTGCCACGCAGCACGCAGGTGTGCCTCAAACTGGCCATTAGCGTCAGCCAAGCCAGCCACAACCGAGCAGGTCTGGGTCCTACTGAGCCATGCACCGGATGCAACAGGTTCCTACTGACTGCTGGACGTGAGTGGGGCGAAAATTACCGAGTGGCGCGCTGTTTAGGGCTGGTTCCTAACAAGAACCCAGATTCCCTGCCGGACGCTTGTGGCATGTCTGGTGTGCACCGCAGCCCTTGGTCGTGGCAGATGTGGGGTTCAAAATCCGTCAGACCTAGCCGAAACTGCACCTTTTCGGGCAATTTCGGTGCCACGTACGTCCCTCTCCAGGTCAAAGACTGCTGGCACCACCACTACATCTCGGACCCCACGGCGTTCTCGCATCTTCTGTCGGTGTGCACGGACCCCGAGGCGGTGCTGAACGCGCTGTCCCCGAAGAACCTCTGCCTGCTGATCAACGCCTCGGACCTGGTGCTGAGCCAGATCGTGCTGCAGCATTACACCCCCTCGGAACTCGCCTCCGACACGGAGGAGTCGCCGTATTTCGCGGCGGCGTGGTTTGCCCTGCGCAACACGGAGCGGTGTGCGGGCCGTGCGTGACCCTCCCAGCCACACCCCGCGCCCCCCCCCCCCGTGCAGCGCGCGCACAATGCCGTGGCATCTGTGGTAGAAACTCGGACGCGGCGCATACTGGACTGCCGGGTTCGGCTGGGCTTCTGTGGTGGGATGAGGGGATTGCTTGGTGGCTGGTCACTACTGCACCGCGGGAGGGGGAGGGGGGGTCTGAGGCCACAAAAAAGTTTGTGTACCTAAAATCAGCCACCGTTTCCGCCTTCAGTACATTTTATCTTTCTACCGAGGAGCATCTCTATGATGCGGGGGCTGGGTGGGTCGGCCAAAATCCTAGTAAGGCCAGAATCAGCACCCCCCCCCCCCCGCGAGAGCAACACCCTTGTTGGACCAACAGTAGGTGTTGTTGCTGCAACTTTTGGAGCACCGCTGGCTCCATCGCCGGTAGCCCAGGAGCGCGACAACCGGTCAGGGCTGGGCAAGGGAAGGAAGCAAGCATCGGAGCAGGGCCCCGCAGACGGAGCCCAACGCCAGCAGAAGCGCCACAAGGCAGCCAAGGGGGGTCCCCCCCCTTGCAGCAAGAGGGTCCCCCCCCCCCTCCTCCCACCAGACCCCCCGCTCCCTGAGCGGGAGCCGAGGAGCGGCACCTCCGCCCCCCCTTCTGCTTTTCTCCCCCCAACCCAGGAGGGCACAGCAGCAGCCCCCACCTCCCACCCCCCCGCCGCCGGCCAGGGACCTGCAGAGGGTTGGACGCCCACGACGGCGTCACCGCCAGCACCAGAAGCGGAACCCCCACCTCAAGGGGGGGGGGGGGGGGGGCAAAGGGGGGCAGCCAGCCGGCAGCCCAGAGGGGGGGGGGCAGAGGGACCCCAGCCAGCCCTCTGCGAACCGCCATCCCACGACCACGGGCAAGCGACCGATGCAAGCCGGGTCGCCAGGGCTCTCCAACCCTAGCAAGCCCAAGCGGGGTCGCGGGGTCGCGGGGGGCAACACGGCAAGCAGGGCACCAGCCCAAGGATGTCACCGCCCAGCCGCAGGACGCGGCCTCTTCGCTCTGGGCTTCACTAGGGCGGCTACCGTAAATGAGGGGCACGGGAGAGTGTCGGCGCCCTGAGAGGATCGGAGACCCCGGGCAAGGGGCACGGGAGGGCCCACATCGAAGACACCTGAGCCCTTGGCGCGGGTCCTTCTCTCGCGCCGTGTACACCAAGGGTGAGGCTTGGGGGGGCGGCATGGTCGCTCTGCCACGTCTTGCTTCTGTGTTGACCCCTGTACGCACAACGGGCAGGACCTAAATAGGCTGACCTATTGTTTCCACAACCTATTGTTTCCACAACAGCAGCACATGAGGCCTACCTTGACTTGCCTGTACTGTGCGGCTCAAGTGACGGAGGATGAGCGGCATATCCTCTGGCACTGTGCGTGCTAGACGGCCGAAAGGGGTGCTTGGCTCCCATGGTTGCACGAGGCTACGGGGCAACCTACCTACTCTGAGCACGGTAGTCGATAACTGGCCAGCTTGCTTGCAGCATGCTTGTTTGATCCCTTCCTGGGCCACGGAAGGGGTTGAGCCGGAGCAGGTGGACGAGTTTGTCTACATGTTGTTTGGGTTGGCGTTGTTGGTGCTTATGGCGCGCATGCAGGTAGAACAAGCTGCGTCGGACGGGGCCACGTTGGGCTCCTTTTTCCGGACGTGCGATGGCCGGGGCGGGGCTGCACGTACCCGTGGCAGGAACTTGTGGGTCCGTTGCCGCGGCCGGGCCATGGGCCACAACTACGGCTGGCACCAGGTCTACCCCACGGGTGGAAGTGGGACCAGCAGCTGGCCGCACACCTCGTCTCATGGGCTTCCATGCCGCGTTGGAAGGGGAGGTGTTGTATGCGGAGCTCGGAATGGATTTTGAGGCCACATCAGGTTGGGTGCTGCCCGCGAGCCCGGAGCACGCCCTGCGGGTGACTGTCCTTCCACTGCAGGAGCAAGCAGCGGTCCTGCGGCAGGCGGTCCGGGCACTCCAACCGCACCCGCTGGTAGGCCGCCTCCTGCCAGCGGAGAAGTCCCCCAGGTGCCACTCCCTGATGGCGTTGGGTGGTCGCACATGCCTTGGGCTGAAGGGACGCCCCTACTTTGCCCCCCGCAACGAGATGGTGAGGATGCTTCAGGGCTTCGGGGCGCACTATGTCACGCAGTGGCAGCGATGGCTTAGCGGATCCCTACATGCGGCGCCCATGGCTGACTTCCTAGGGGGATTCTCCCCGCTGGCACCGGCTGGTAAAGCGCCCCTGCGGCCGTACTAGCGGGCGCAACGACGGTTGCGCTGCCCGCCGGCGCGACCGGTAGAGCACTCCACTAGCTTGAGTGCGGCACAGCCAGCGGCCACACAGGGGGTCCCCTCTTCGCGGCGCAGGCTAGGCAAGGGATGAGGGTCCATAGGAGGGCTCTGCTCCACGCATGGGGCGCCGTCATGTGAGTGCTGCCGGGCGACGGGTCAAGGAGTCGCCAACTGCTGCCGGTACGGGCACACAGGCCACCCGAGGGCAACAGGAGCACCAACGGGCCGGGGATCGTACATCACGTGACCGGGCATACGGAGGCTGCAGCAGGCGGAGCGGGTCTCCGCGGCCAGAGGCATGCACGGCTGGTTGCAGCGGCCGAGTGAGCCGGGGGACCAGGACGCGCCGTTGGCACCATCGCCGGTGGCCCAGCCTCGAGACAACCGGTCAGGGCCGGGCCGCCGAAGAAAGTGAGCGTCGGAGGAGGGCCCCGCGGACGGAGCACAGCGCCAGCAGAAGCGCCACAAGGCAGCCAAGGACGCAGCGAGGGGATCACAGCCACAAGATCTCGCTCCCCTCCCACCAGACACCCCGCTCTCCAAGCGAGAGCCGAGGAGCGGCTTTGCCGCTCCCTCTCCCGCCTCCCCCCCCCCCCCCCCAGTCTAGGAGGGCACGGCAGCAGCTCCCACCCCCCACCCCCCGCCGCTGCCGGCCAGGAGCCGGCACAGGGAGGGACGACCACGGTGTTGCCGCCGCCGCCAGAAGCGGATCCTCCACCCCGGGGGGGGGTGGGGGGGGGTAGAGGCACATGGGGACAGCCAGCTGGCAGCCCCACAAGGGAGGGGGGGGGGGGCTGGGGCAAGGGCAGCCATTGGCAAACCGCCGTCCCACGGCCGTGGGCAAGCGACCGATGCAAGCCGGGTCGCCAGGGCTCTCTGACCCCAGCAAGCCCTAGCGGGGTCGGGGGGTCGCGGGGGCCAGCACAGGAGGCAGAGCACCAGCACCACGACGCCATCGCCCAGCCGTGGCCTTTTCGCTGTGGCCTTCACCAGATCGGCTGCCGTGATGCCGCCAGGGGATGAGGGGCACGGGAGAGCGTCGGCGCCCCCGAGAGGATCGGAGACCCGGGGCAAGGGGCACGGGAGGGCCCACAGGGAAGACACCTGAGCCCTTGGCGCGGGTCCTTCTCTCGTGCCGTGAGGCTTGGGAGCACGGTGGCTTTGCCACGCCGTGCTTGTGCGCTGACCCCTGTACGCACAACGGGCTGGACCCAAATAGGCTGACCTATTGTTTCCGCAACTTTTGGAGCCATGGAATTTGGCAGTTCCATGTTTTAGTGGTCCATGAAGATCACGTTTTGTCGGTGATTTGAGGCCGTGGATGGTATTTTAGGGATATTGGTTGCTGTCTTGCCAACTTGTCCTTTGGAGATGGAGATGGGGGAACGACTAGTACATTCATGACGCAGTAGTCACCTCTTGTGTTTTCTGACGGCGCACACAAACAACGCCGTGTCGGAGCAACAGCAAGTGTTGTTTCCGCCAAATTTTGGAACTTTAGTGTTGTTCTCGCAAAGGGGGGGGTCCCTAAAATTACCCTCTGTTTGTGCTTTCAGTACATTTTATTTTGCCTTCAAGAAAAATCACCTCGAAGAGAGGTTGTTAGATCAAGCGCAGCCCCCCCCCCCCTTTTTGGGGCCATTCGCGTAGCATACCCCAAGGCATGATATTTGATGTCCAACCCCTTGTAAAATCATTATTTTGCCCAATAAGACGATCCCCCAATGGATTTTTTTATTCTGAGGCCTCTATCCCCTAAAACTGGATATCACTTTTTTGAGGGGGGTGGGTGGGTGGGTGGGGCGGGGTGGGGGGCGGGTCAAAAGTTTTCGCTTAGAAGGCTCCAAGCAGTGGGGAGGCACCTTGCTGTAACAACAATTTCTGGTCGAATGGTAACGCAGCCGACTACAGAATTTTAGGTCGGTGGTTCGAACGCTGGTCGATCGACGGTCGTCGGCAGCGCCGCCGCCGTGTTCGCCCGACCGGGATTCGAACCGCCGACCAAAAAGTCTGCGGCCAGCTGCATTACCATTCGGCCACTACTTGGTCTGCAGACCATGTTCCTCCCCACTGCTTAGGGCCGAGTCTGCCACTGACAAAAAACCCAAATTGGCTGACTGTCAGCCTCTCTTCGAGGTGCACTGCCGAAGGCAATAGAATTTTTTGATGTGCGGGGGTGGCAGGGTTGGCCCAAATCCTAGGAAGGCTAGGATCAGGGTGGATATAGTAGGGACGTTATTGTTTTGGTGGAGGGGGGGAGGGAGGGGGGGCAGGGTCTCTTGAGGGCTGTGATGACGAACTTCGAATCATGCAATTCCCCCGGCTCCAGTGGATTCCTCTGGAGGTTCCTCATTTCGATCTTCACGCGGCGAGGAATCCACCAGTTCCAGCTCCGGGGCCAGCTCAGGCAGCAGCAGGCAAAACAGCACCGTTCCTCCCGTTGCTCCTACACCGTTCATCAAGCATGTTGCACCCTTCCTGCACTCTTCCTCCCGAGCGTGGTACTGATCACAGACGTGACAGAAGATGTACGCATGTTTCCCTCTGGTAAAAGCCCCTTCGGCCCGGCACTCCCGCCAAGTTACTTCATCAGCGAAGAAGGTCCCCGTGAAACCATTTTGCCATTGTAGGCCGTTCACAAGTCCTGCACTGTTCCCACACTGTTCCTCAGCATTTTTGCATCGTTCCTGCACTGTTTGGAACGGTGCCATTTTGCCTGCTGTCAGGCAGTGATGCGTCCGAACTTGCAGAGCTTTTTGGCGAAGTGTGTCAAGGACAAGCAGCAGTAGGACTGTGTGTAAGCACCCTTCCTGAGGCATCATTGCACAGGGCTTACTGTTGCATGCTCTGCCTTAGCTTAGGGTATGGGGAGTGGGAGGGCATTGCTGCGCTGACAGGAACCATTCTTGGTCCACCTGAATTGCGTGAGTTGTAGTTCGTCATCGGAAGGGGGGGGGGGGGCTCGGTACATTCACCCGTGGCCAGGATAGCCCCACCCCCCTTTCCAGGATCACTAAGCAATCCTCTGTGCGGGATCCCTCTTGCCCTGTCACTCTGGTTGCTCAGAGCCCGTCTGATGTGGTGTGGGATGCAGGTTTGATGACCATCACCCGCCGGCAGATACCTGTGGGGCTGGCCCAGCCTGGCCCTAGCCCCTGCGCTGTGCCCCCCCCCCCCCCCCCCCACCATGTCCCGTGCTGGACCTCAGGATCGGCAATGCTTATTCGGACGCCTGGATGGCCCTCATCAAGAAGACCACCATCCTCCAGATCCTCAAATGGGCGTCGGAGTACGCGTTTCATTTGTTGGACGTGCCGGATGACCCTGAGGGCCGTCAGGTCGGTGCACGATTAGCTGTTCGCGGTGGGTGCGGTGTCGGTGGTGGGGGGGGTCGCTTGTGCTCTGCCAGACGCCCCGCGGGGTGCCCCTCCTCGTAAGGACCCGCATACTGGACCCGGCACCCTTTGCCCCAATGTCACCCACTCTGACGTCCCGTTGACGACATTTGTGGTGCTTTCAGTTGGCAGCATCGCGAACACTACAATCGTTCTCATGTGCTCTCCAAGATACGATCTCCCACCACTCGACATCATCTCCTCGATACCAATTTAGGGTTGGGGGTTCAAATTCGCACAAATTCGCATGAATTCGATTTCGGTACGAATTCGAATTCGGCACGCATTCGCTCGAATTCAGAGCAAAATTTACAAACTCTCATTATGACTCTACTGAAATCCAATTCGCTCGAATTCACATGATTTCGAATTTGGTACAAATTTACTCGAATTCAAATTGAATTCGAAGCGAATCTGCATC
Source organism: Eutreptiella sp. 'Long Island Sound 2002' (assembly GCA_964036045.1). NCBI lineage: Eukaryota > Euglenozoa > Euglenophyceae > Eutreptiales > Eutreptiaceae > Eutreptiella > Eutreptiella sp. 'Long Island Sound 2002'. The sequence continues at coordinate 13,366,442 of OZ038381.1, forward strand.
CCTATACCAATTACCCAAAATTGGTACCTAGTCCACGAATACGTACGGCGTATCACAAGGGCAGTGCACAGTTGGCTTCTGTCAAGTTCCCGCAGTGCTCTGCGGTGCCTCTGCCCCGACTGCAATCCTCTTCCATCCCCCACTTCTGTCCCCCATGGCCCCAGGAGTACTGCCAGCAGCTACTGGTCCGTGAGAACTGCGCCCTGGCGAGCGAGTGCCGACGAGACCGACAGGTGCTTAACCAAGTCGTCAGTCTCTGGTCCAATATCTTCGCACCGCTGCTGGTGGTGGTGTGTTGCCGTCCCCGTCCACGTCCTTCGCCACATCGCTCTCCCCATGCGCATCTTTGCGCCTGCACTTTTTGTTTTGGTCCCCTCCACCGTCCCAAGCCCGGCAGCACCTCCGCCCGCATCCTCACCGCCATCCCCCCGCCTTTACCACCCCACTTTGTAGCCTGGGAGGGGGGGGGGGGCATATGGACAGTGGAAACTCTGTCGCACAAATTCTGACAGAAAATGCCCGCCGCAGTGTTACAGCCACTTTTAAGGTCTGGGACACACGTCTTTGTTGGCAATCAGGCGATTGAACAGAGCGGCACCGTGACAGTTTCATGGACCCACGCCCCAACAGCGTGCCTGTCCACACGTGCAGTGCGTCCTGCACGCTGCAGTCCACCATCGCAGCAGCACCATCGCGTTAATGCGCCGCATTCTTGTCCCACGGACGTCTGCCTCATCCGATGCCATCCAGACGGCGTTGAAGGCTGCAGCTGCAGCTTCAGCCAAACGCAACAAGCAAGCAAAAGGCGGCGTCTGTTGCCAGGAAATGGACATACTTGAAACAAGCATGGTAGAGGATTGGGGCCGAATTGATGGGGGAGCATTAGCGCGCCGGGCATCTTTTTTGACCAGTGCCCCACCAGTGACCTTTTAGGGGGTGCATTAAGTGCAGTGCGCACGCAGTGCAACTATTTGGATGTCTAGCCGTCCTAGAACCCCATACTTTGTGATACTATGGGCATCATTGTTAAAAATGGCTATTTTGTTGTATATTTGGATTCTCACCCAGTTTCACCCATTTTCATCCATTTTTTGCTTGTTTCCACCACATCCACTCCTTACTCAGTTGATTTCTCCCCACCATGGGAACCCCAAGAAGGCAGGGGTGAGCCATATTGATCTCTCCCCACCATGGGGACCGCTTGAAGGCAGGGGTGTTGTAGCCATACTGATTTCTCCCCACCATGGGGACCCCCCCTATGGACCATGGGACCATGTCCCGCCTCATGTTTGGACTGACAAAAGCAACTCGGCCACCACGCAAGATGAGGCAGAGGATGAGGCAGAAGTGTGTGTGTTGTGTTGTCAGACGCGTTCCACCATCACAGTTTGTGGTGAGTATGAAGAGCACTATTGTGCTGAATGTGTTGACACCCACACTTGTGGGAGCAATGTTGTTTGGTAAGTACAATACAAATGACATTTGGAGTTGTTGAATTCACAGCTATTGCCTTATTATTCAACGTGCTTTGTAGGGAAGGTGTGCAGTCCAACGTGGTCTACTTGGGGGGCTTCTCCACGAGAGTATAAATCTGGGGCTGAAGTTGGGATAGTTAATAGAAAAGTAGCGCGCTGGGCGCACGCCGGGCAAACAGTCCCCCAATTGCAACACAATTTGTGGAAATATAAATCTCTCCAGACAGCCCCCCCCCCCCCCCCACCTACCCGTTAGAAGCCCCCGTCAGAAAAATTATTCTGCAGATGCGCACACCAGCACGCACAAGTCAGTGCTGGAGTCGGTAAACCCAGCATGGACTCGGAGTGTGCATCTGGATGCACCTGGTCAACGGCACGGGCACCAGCCCGTCTCTGGGACAGCCGACCCTGGAGTAGTCAAACAGGACAAGTCATCCAGGGGCTGCGTTGACACAACCAAAACACGTTCGGACCCACAGAGGGTCGAGATGTGCAGTGGCCAGAGGCCAACTGGCGCCGCCAAACGCAGGCAAACCAACACCGTGGCCTGGTGCCAAACCCCGCGCTGCCCGCCAGTATGCTGCGTGCAGTGCAAGCGCATGCTCGTGACTGTGAAAGCTGCCAGGGATGATGCCCCGATCGGCACCTGCGCCGAACCAGACCTCCATCGGCGAGTTCTTGTCCACTCCATCGTCCGCTCTCCAGGGCCCGCCGGATGGCATCCCCTATGACATTGCGTACATGATCGCCAAGAGCCAGCACCCCCCGAAGCCCGCGTGGCCCAGCTTTGTCCGCCTCATTTGCAACATCGCCCACGGCTATGCGGAACCGGGCGAGGTCTGTCGGCTCTCCTACGCCTGCAGGGAGGGGCGGCGTTGCGGAAGCGCAAAGCACGGCATTGCATGCTGCAGTCGAGAATGATGTCGCTCCACACCACCCAAGGACCAATGCCATCCCCCAGACACAGAGCGCAATGTGATCCCACCCCCGGTCCACAAACAGGCGAACCAGAACGCTGTCCCAAATCCGTCCACAGCAACACCGGCGGACCATAATATTTGATCCAGAGATCAGAGCATCACTTACCAACTCAGCACCAGTGGGGTCGGGGGTGGGGGGGGGGGGTCCCAGACCCCCCCCCCCCCCACACTGGACCACCGGTCACTGGCGCATGGCAGCTGTGCTGCCCATTGCACGCCTACGGTTGACTGCATTTATCAGTCATGCAGCAAGCGGCGAACTTACGGCCTCATGGTGCCAATCCCTGTGCTACTGTCACAATGCGGGATGGCCATGGGGATGCTCAAAGACAGTGCGGAAAATGTTCTTTTTGCATGCAGCATGCCTCTTGCTGCTTTGCACCTTTGAATCTATCTCCATTCCGCAAATTTTGAGCAGGGCAGCAGTGAGAGTGCTGGAACATTGTGTCTGGAAACAAAAATGCCATTGGGTAGGAGTCAATTCCAAAGCGTCCTCCTCAGTATGCGCCGGAGTTGCCGAAGAAACAAATTTTGGTGCCACTGAGAAACGTATCAAAAGCCCTGCTTTTGGGCCTTGGTGGTGGCGCGGCTTGCCCCCATGACCTTCGACTCCACGGCCACTCTGCGGATGCCAACCCAGCACTGGTGCCCTCCAGCATGCGGGCGAGGCACGGCGAGGGCCATGAGACCCGTCATTCTGGAGGCCCAATCAGCGCACTGACACCTCCCAGGAGCAGGTTCCGACGATCCTGAGGTCTAGAGTGCTGACGGGTGCGGGTGCATGGAAAGGTGTACAGGTGGGTGGTGGGGGTGGGGGGGGGGGGGGGGGGCTATTGCATCTCTGCCAGTGCCTCACTTAAGGCGGGCGGGGGGGAGGGGGCTAAGTGGGGTGGAATGGCTGGATGGTCTGAGCTTGGGGGGGGGGGGGGGCGGGGGTTAGGACACAGGCACTTCGGCTCTGCTTGCTTACTGTCTCAACCAGCTAGGCTTCTTGAATCCGGGGCGCTTGTTGGCTTAGCTGGCCCATGGGATTTAGGCTCTTGTGTGGGAGAGCACATGACCTGTCAGCCTCTGGTGGGCAACTTTAGGCAGCCTGAGCCCCCTGGACTGCCGGAAAACGTTCACAGCAACTTGAAGCACCAAGCCCCCCCCCCCCCGGGTGCCAACACGATGGCCTCATGCCAACCCCCCCCCCCCCCTGGGGGGTGCCGACGCAAGGCCCCCAGCGGACCTTGGCCAACGCAGCGTCTCTACACCCAAGTTCTCACCACGCTCAGAGTGGGCCCAGCAGCGCCTGAAGCGCATATTTTCTCACACATCTATGAGGGCTAGGGCGCTAAGTAGGAGGCTGCTCAGTGACGTGGCATGTTTTATGTGCACAGTCGGCACTGCCAACAAAGTGTTATGCACTGCATATTCATGTGCAGGTTGATGACCTTTATGACCACCCCTTCTTCAAGGAGTACATGCAGATTGGAGACTCGGAGGCCGTGTTTGTGCCCCCGGAAATGCTGGCCACATTTTTGTCTCTTGAGAATGGGCAGCTGAGCAAGAGATGGCAGGTGTGGGACACAGACAAAAGAGAGGGGAGAGAGACTGTGGGCAGAACGGCAAGAGATTAGCATGTTAAGATGGAAAGGCTCCGGGGGGGGGGGACTCCGCAGCTCCGAGGACGCCAACTACCCCTCCCCCCCCCCCCCCCGGGCCTCCGGCCAACACTTAGTTGCCAAAGGTGTCGCCCTCAGGCGTCCATGGGCGCCAAAGGCGCCCGAGGCTCCATGAACACCAAAGGTGCCCTAAGGAAAATTTTGTCCACTTTGCACCCCAAACTATCCTTAAACCCAACCTTGACTCTAACGCCCACCCCCAATCCTCAGCCTACTCCTAACCCTACACCTACACCTAACCCTAACCCTAGCCCTAACCCTAGCCCTAGCTCTCACCCTAGGCTAGGGTCAGAGTGAGTGTTGGGGTCCAAAATGGAGCAATAATGTGGCAAAAGCAGCCATGAACGAAATTTGGGGGATCTTGTTCAGCCCAATCAACATGGCTGGCATGGCCAAACTAGCTGGCTGCAAAGGTTAGGGTTAGGTTTATGGTGATGGTATGTTAGAGGGAGGGCAAGGGGAGGTAAGGGGAGCCTGTGCCCCCCCCCCCCCCAAAACCCCAAATCGCCCCACCTGGACCCCCCCCCCCCACCACCACCCCGAATTGCCTCACTTGGACCCCCCCCCGACCGACCCTTCCGGAGCCCCCCCCCCCCAGCCCCTCCTATACCCCCCCCCCCTTCGCCCTCCCTGAACCCCCCTCCAATCCCCCCCCCCCCCCCCCCCAAGGGCGGGTTGCTCTTTTCGGCCATGCCGGTAATGCATGGTGTCTTTATCCGACACTGATTGCTGATGTCTGACTGACAGCTACTGACTGTGATTGTCTGACTAATGTAGTCAGACATGATGTTCTGTTTTCTGTTTCAGACACAGTGTGTGTCTTGAGGTTTAACCAGGTTTGGCATAGAGAATAAAGATGCACTTATGCCTGACTGTGGAGTGCATTACCTCTGGTTTGCATTTGTCTGTTTCTTAATTAGGTCACACCCCCCCCCAAGGGCCTCCGGCCAACAGTTAGTTGGGGGGGTAGTTGGCGTCCAGAACCGAGGGGTCGCCCCCCCCCCCCCGTGGGAAAGGCAGAGAGGGAGGGAGGGTGCAGGAGGTTAGGAGTGGGGGAGGGAGAGGCATGCCTAATGAGAGGGGGAAGGACAGGGCACAGGGATTGGCATGCAAACAGGGTTCAGGGGGTCAAAGCGTGTGTCCTGGAGTGTGAGTGCCACCGAAATCGCTGGTTGTGGCGGCATTTTCCGCCTGGAAACAGATTTTACTCGTTTTGCTGAGACCCCCGGAAGTACGTCGTACGCTGTTCTGCAGCTCTTGGGTGGGATGGAATCAGGCTATTGCTTAAGGAGAACCTCCCGGGGGGGGGGGAGGTTAGGTAGGTGTGTCAGAGGCCAAAAAAAAGTCTGCGTACCTAAAATCGGCCTCAAATCTCCGGCCCCTTTAATAAATTTTAATTTTTGCCCAACGAAAAAATTTCTGATATTAGAGGGTGGGTGGGCCGGCCAGGGCCCCAAACCCCCCGCCCCGGTGTCCTTAATCAATCGCCTGGATGGAAGGATCGAAATGCCCTCCCAGACCCGATCTGTCCGGGGTGCATGTATGCCTGCAGATCAATGGAAACAAGGGTGTTCCGTGATGGATGATGGGCAGCAGCCCCCAATACCACACAGTCATGGATGTGGCTGAAGTGAAGCACTGCCAGGCCCACTGGGTGCCCACAGGGGGCAGGGGACTAGTTCTACACCCCTCCACAACGCCCCCTTGCAAAGGTTGAGGGCCGCTCGTGATGGCAGCCAAGTAAAGGCAGTGGGTTGCCGTGATGGAGTGCAGTGATTTGTCATTTCCGCTGCTTCTGGGCACCAGTTGGGGGCACGCGCCAAAGGAACCCGCACCCACCAGCACTGCTGTTGTGGGTCAGCTCGGGCATGGGGAAGGCCGATCTGAGGGCCCATGCGCTACGATTTGGGAGTTTATGTGATGAGCTGTGCGCGGTGGATGCCCGGCTCACTTTTTTGGGTGGTGCGATGCGGTACGAATGCGGTACGTCCTCGATATGGTGATGTAGTGCTCTTTGTGTGTAGAGTGAAGGCAGGCAATTCTTCCAAAGCATTTTTGTCATGGCTTTGTTTTTGCAACCGTCTTATTGGTGCCATTTCTCATCTTGCAAATGGTGTTGCGGCCGTCTTTGAGGATCTGTTGTTCATAGTTCCCTCAATATTGTTTGCAACTGCCACAGGGATTTGCTCAGTGTGCGTCCGGTGGGGGTGGATTGGGGGGGTGTTTCGGAAATTCTGGGTGGGTGGGTGTCCGAACGCCCCCTCCCCCCCCCCCCCTCCGTGGGGGTGGGCGTTTCTGGGATTTTGGGGCACCTGATGAGAAGGGGGGGGGTTTGCTTCGGGGCCCCAAAAAATGCAGTGCTGGTGTCCATAAAATGGTCAAAGTAAGTCCCCCCTATGGGTTTTCATCCAACACCTTTGGTGCCTTGAACCTGTGTGCATACCACTAGGGTACTGCACGTCTCTGTTCCACTACGGCATGGAGTCCAAGGAGCACAATTTTTTTTTTCAAAAAATCTGACATACTTTGGGTTTTTGGGGTTTTTTGGGTGGGTGGGTGGGTGGGTGGCTGGCTGTCCAACACTTCTGTTGGACAGCCAGCCAGCAACCAGCCAACACTTCTAGGTCACTGGGATTTGCCAAATTCTGGGTGGGTGGGTCTTGTAATCCCCCCCGTAGATAAACAAATCCCTGGACTGTCACCATTGCCGTTTGTCTTGGCCATGCACACGATGTTGGTTTGGTTGCCTTTGATGCCTCACGTCACACCCGTGGCCAGGGATGCATTCAAACCGGGGGGAGCCCCCCGCCCCCCCTCCAGGGCGCTCAGCCTATGCCCAGCCACTGTCTCCCTGGCGGCAAGTGCCAGCTTCCATGGCATTTGTAACCGACAGTAACCGCCCCCAACCCCCAACTGCTTTGGCAATCTCCTCCAACCGTCTGTCTAACTGCCTCTGGGGCTGCCTTTGAGGTCCTTCCCTTCTAATGCATCCCTGCCCATGGCCGGACATGCCCTGCGCACACTGCAGGTGCGGATCCTCACCTCGCCGCTCTGTGAACTGGATGACAAATGCAACGGGCTGAAGCAGAAGAAGAACTTGGTCGAGGGTTTGAAGGCGCTGAGCAGCCGCGACGACATCCTCGTCAAAGGCCACATGCGGCACGACCTCTACGACATCTACGACCGCATGTTCCCGCAGCAAAAGAGGGGAGCGGCGCAGTGAGCCCGCCCCACACCCACGGCCCGAGGCCAGGGTGTGTAACGGAGGCTTGTCGCTCCCGAGCGCCTGCATTAGAACGCTTCAGTGCCCCAGGGACGCAGCCTGCGGCATCTGCGGTGCACCTCCAGTGTGTGTAGGTGTGGGTGTCAGTGTGCCAATCGTACGACCACTATATTTGTAAGATATTTTCAAGTCCCTGACATTTTCAAGTCCCATCGCCCTTCCCCCCCCCCCCCCCGGAGCAGTCATGAGCTGAGTGTCGGCGGGTGACCTGAGTTGCCTGGGGGGGGCGCAGCGGCCGGTCCCGCATTGCTCTTCGGGGACCGTGATTTCCCTTCTCCATAACCAAAGGTAGTTCCTGTGCACATCGCACAGACGCCATTTGCGCAGTAGACCTTCAGCAGACCCCTGCTCAAGCACTGCTATGTGCGCCATCGGATGGGTCTGGCACAAGCAGCACCAGCCGTCCGCTTATGTAATGCGGGTTCCTCCGGAGCGGAGGCGGACGCCCCCTCCTTCCGCCGCGCCAGCGCTAATCAGTGCTTCCACAAGCACCACAGTTTAGAAGTGTCTGCCCTGCACCGCTCTTCCAAAAAGGTTGCAGCGCTGGTCAAAACCAAACCCTTCATCTAGACCTCATTGCGCAACAGTGCCCACCACTTCTGGAGACGCTGGCGTCAAAGTAGCCATAGCCATGCGAATGGGCATTACCCGGCAGCAGTGGTACAGCCACGTACAGGCACAGGTATCGATAGACACATGATTGGCTGAGGCGTGCACGTGGTTGCTGCAGGAGCATACGGCAGAACACCGGGATACTCGGTGCAGGCGTGGGCGCCTGCTGTTTGCCTGGCTAAAGCAGAACATTTTTCGTTCGCAGCCGCAACACATATTCAAAACCCAGTGATGTGACCGATGGTGCAGAGTGTGGCACTAGCCACAGGAGCACTCGTCAACTAAGGAGCATTCTTCGGGCGCTTGGGCTCACATCACATCATCAGCACAATTGAAAGTCGTGGGCACTGGGTACATGCAGACAGTTACGCACGGCCGCGGCTGCAGCGCCACCTGCGCAAATGGCTCCCGTCTAACCCATTCATCCCTCCATTTAGATTCCCAGCAGCGTTTTTGTCAAGTGGTGGTCGGGGAGACACAAGTTAGAAAGCAGTATTGGGAGGCTCAAGCGGTGGTGTGACCCACCAAAAAACAAACAAAGGGGGTGCCTTGAGCGCAGCGTGCGTGCTGCGCAGCTGTTTACCCGTCGGGCTGGACCAAAGAGTTGTGGGACAAAGTAGGAATGTGGTCACCCACTACCAGTCAAAGATGGTTGCAGATTTGATGTTGGGCGTTTCTACCCCGTAAAGGGTTATTAAACAAGCCGGTCTGGGTGGGCGTTTGGAAGGCAGTCAATTTGCAAATTTTTGCGGACAATGTCTAAAAAGTAGCGCACAAGCAGCACGCACACGCGGCGCAGCGCAAGGATTCTCCCACAAGAACAAAGTCACCACAAGAACGTGCATGAAAGTTCTCTTCACGTGTAGGCATTTTCAGCAAAATGCACATACCCTGTGGGGTCCTCTCTCTGAAAAGCTCAAAAAGGATGTTTCTGTTGTCCAACTTAATGGGGGGGTGTCCACGGCAAGCACCACAAGAACGCGCGTGGTTGTGTTTGGAGGGTGGGGGTTTATTCCATTAAGGCTGGTTGCGCACTGTGCAGTGACACGGGTGACCACTGCCATATCTCTCAAGGTCGGTAAAATTTATGCCAACACGGAGCGTTTTCGGAGGTCGGAGCCACTGTCGCCTCATTTGTGTCCACTGAGTGTATCGAAGGTAGGGGTATGTGGGGTATATTCGGAAGCCTTTGAAGCCTTTTCAGAGATGTCTGGGTTAAGTGGGGGGGGTGGTCCTGGAACCATATTTCTCCGAAAATTGGCCGTTACCATCGACAGTTTGGCTTTTTTTCCCCCTGTGCTGGTCAGGCTCCAGACAGACTGTACCGCACCCCTACCCCCATTACTGGGTGCGCTTTTGAGGGGGGGAAAGAGGTCCCCCCCCCCCTAGTTTTGGGAGGTTCCAAAAATTATTGGGCTCCACATTCACATGCCTGCACCCTGTGTGGTGTATGTCCGACTGACCATGGCTTGTGTGTCTGCTGAGTCTTCAAACGAAATGACGCAGTGTATCCCAGGTTTCATTGTGACACTTGGCTTGTTGCGTTAGATCCAGTGATAGAAGTATGGCTCCAGCTATGCCAACCACAGGAGCCCGGTCTGCTATGGTGATGGGGTGGGGTGGGGCGGGGGGGCGGTCGCAGTCCCTCTCCTCAGTGATGCCCCCCAATAAAGGGGCTCCGTTTTCTGGTGCCCCCCACCCTATCAGCCCCATGTCAGTGGAGGGTTGCATTGGTTTGCAAAGGAAGTGGATTGGCATGTCGGGGTTCCACTTGCGGGGAGTGGGGGGGTCAATACAGCTCCCAAAACTATGGGCGGGGGGTTTGGGAAAAGTGCTCAATTGACAGGCACCATTAATCAGTTATGAACTCCTCTGGCGCCGATATTTTTTTGAGCATTAAAATTGGTTTTTTTTTGTACCAAATATATGGCAAATGATGACTTTTCTGTACCCCCTCGACGCACTGATTCCAAAAATCCCAGTTTCATTTTTTTTTGCTGATTTTTTGGGTCTGGGTCACCTCCGAGGCCCGGGAGTCAGTCTCGGTAGGTTTTTGGGGGTCCTGTCAATTGAGCCCTTTTGGGGGGGGTCCGGCCGGAGGGCTCTATCCCCCCCCCCCCACGCAAACGAAAACCCGGCCTCCCATTTCAATGCACCCAGAACTTGTGGGGTCAAGGTAACGTTGTGCAGGTCTAGGTCTTGCTCAGGAGGATTGTGCCTCACAGTGGCTGCCCGTTTGCCACACAGCAGGCCCCCTCACCAAGTCCCATCATTTGTATATTCTATTCCTCGTGGCAATTTGTGGCACACGAACCTCGATTCCTGATTTTCATCTACAACCCAACCTGACCCATTTTGTTGTCCACTGACTGCTCATCCTCCAGCACTGGCCTTTCTTCCTCAAGTCAGGGTTAGGGTCATCTAGCCGTCATTTGCAGCAGTAAAATTTTACCACCCTTTTTTGCCGTGTAGAGTGAACCTGCCCCAGCAGTTCACGAAGTATCATCCACCAGAATTTGGTCGCAAACCAAACTGCCAGTGCTGAGTTCTATCCCCCCCCCCCCCCTGTTTCTTGCGCATGCTGCTTGCCTGAATTCTGCCAAGTCTGGGCAGAATACTCAATGGTGGCGGCCACATACAGGTGCAGCAGGTTAAGAGCTGGAACCACAATGTCTTAAAAGTGCTTTAAAAAAATGCTGACCCATCATCTACGCTGGCTGCCCTGCACGTTCAGACCATGTGAAGCATGAGGAGCTCTGTTGAGCTGCCTATCAGCACCTTTTTGACCTAGTTCAATGTTGTGCCCATTGTTGATCCCAACAGGGCATGGGAAATCGCCCCAAATGCCTAATTTTTCTGGTTTGGCTACAGTGCAAATATAAAGGTTTGCCGAAATGCCAAATCCCGTGGGCACAGATGGATTTCCCACGAATGAAATGCGTGTTTTTGAGCCATGGGAGTAAATGAGTGTTTAAGACATGTTGCCTGCACAGGTTGTAATTTTGGTTGCTCTTGGCAACCCCCGGAACTAGAAGAGAGCATGCATGAGCAAGGCACTGATGGGTCACATGATTCACCGACAATCTGGACAGATTATGCATGCATTTTGATGAGGTTGCCTGAACCACAGAAATGAAGAATCTTTCAGCTTCATGCCTTTGGAAACGTGAAACCAGCCACAGAATCACCTCGAAGAGACGGTGTTAGATCAAGCGCAGGCGCGGGCGTTGTATACCCCCCCTTTTTGGGGGTCGTTCGCGTACCATACCCCATGGTATGGTTTCTGACGTCTAACCCCTTGTAAAATGATCATTTCAGGACCAAAAATGATCCTCCAATGATTTTTTTTTGGATTGTAACCCCCGAAGCCCCTGTACCTGGGTACCCCTTTTTTAGGGGTGGGGGTGTGGGGGTTGGGGGTGGGGTGTGTGGGGGGGGGTCAAAACTTCTTTGCGTATTGTGGCCGCTGTGTGTGTATTGGGACCTGGGTCCTGAAGAACTTTTTTCTTGTACATGGACCCCCTAACCCATGGTTGGGGTCCCGGGTCCCAACTCCAGGTACCCCTAGTCCCCCCCCCCCCTCCCCATATGGCCCCTTGCGAGTGAGGATTTAGCCGTTTTCACACTGATGAGGCTGTTTAGTGGCACCCGAAAACCACCTCACAGAGGTTGTTAGATCAAAGCCAGACAGGATATGCGGGAAAACGCCACATACCCCCCCATTTGGGGCCTGCTTGGGCCTATTCACGTCCCCTTCCCCAAGGGGTTGAATTCTTGGTTTAAACCCTTGTAAAATCGTTATTTTGTCCAAAAAATGCATCCCCCAATTAGTTTTTGGCCCGGACACTCCCAGACCCCCCCCCCCCCTTGAAACCCACTTTTTTGAGGGGGGTGGGGGGGTGGGATTGGATTGGATTGGATTGGAGTTTCGCTCTTTTTGGGAGGGCCATCCCGGGTTCACAGGCCACTCAACCAACCAAGCTCGTGACTCGACATGCGAACGGCCCCTCTATGCCCGGAGGCTCAAAGCTAGTGCCCCACATCACGTTATCTCTTCTCCTAATGCCGCAGGGGCCTTAAGTCGGTGCCGCACATCATGTTATCTCTTCTTCTACTGCCGCAGGGGCCCTAAGTCGGTGCCCCCCACACGCCACAGCACGCACCGCCGTAGGGGTCCAAACCCGGTGCCCCATACAAACTGGGGAGGTGGAAAATTGGCTTGTGCCCGGGGGGGGGGGGGGGGGGTCACGGCTGTCGCCTGACGGAGGGGGGGGGGGGGGTTTGGGAAATGGACACCTGTGACAGGACCTATGTATCGTCCTCATTGTCAGCCTTTTTTTTTTTTACTATGCTATATACTCTCTGATTTTCGAATGTAGGCAGATCCTGACTTAGCTTAGTTGGTAGTAGGGCTAGCCTCCGGTCCCAGAGGTCCTGGGTTCAAACCCAGCTTCATGCAATGTTTTTCCCTTCGCTTTTTTGGTCTTTTTTATGTCTTCATGTTTGCATGTGCATGCCCCCCCCAAGACATTTTTCTACAAGTGCCCCCCCCCCCCCCCTGCACTTGCACCTGCACCCGTGAACAATTGACTACAGCCGACGAGGTGGCATACCGGCTGCTGCACTGTGCCTGCACTTGCACCCCTTAACCCCTGCACCATTCCCCGTGCCATTGCCTGTAGACTTTCGGGCTGTGACAGGACCCATGAATGCCCCCCCCCCCCCCCGTGCTATGGGATGCAACCGGAATAGACCAGACATAAATACCACCACCGTTGGGGGTAGGGGGGGGACTGGGGGGCTGTGTATACCGGTTGTCATTGCCCCGTCACGGCGGGCCAGAAGGGGGGGGGGTTTGGGAAATGGACATCCGTGACCCCCCATGGGTGCAAGCCAATTTTCCCCCACCCCTGTAGCACATTCGTTGCACCTTGTGCAAACCAATGGGTGGGTCCACAGTGCCCCTTTAGACAATGGTGGGGTCCACAGCACCCTCCGAAACCACCCAATGCCAAAGGGTGTCAAGGAATGGGAGGGCTCAGATCACCTTGTGCAAAGCCTGACCACCCAGAGGTTTTGAAGAAGGCGTTGTGGGCCTTCCCAATCCCTGAACATGTTGTTGTGGACCCATGCATTGTTTGAATACGGTGCAGCAGACCGACCCATGCTCTAAACAAGGTGTTCATGACACACCCATAGAACTTGAACAAGGTGTTGCGGGCCCTTCCATTCTTTGAACACGGTGGTGTGGGCCCTCCCATTCTGGGAACATGGTGTGGTGGACCCACCCATTGGTTTTGAACAAGGTGCTGTAGACCTACCCATTCTAGAACAAAGGTAGCCTGAATCGATCACCCTACACCAACTCATCTTGGTCTGAGCCAAATGATCCAAGAGTGATCCCAGAGGGTGACGACCATCCTTGTTCTATGGCCGCCTTGCTAACATTTGGGGCGACCTCTGATGGCCATTTGGGGGCTTACCTACCAGCAATTGTCGCAGCGCAAGGACAATGGAGGTTATGAGCTCTCCTTGAGACCTGGCTGCAAGCCCAAGGGGCACTGGCCAGTGTCCAATTTTTCTCGCAGCCTTTGCGCTTCCCACATAACGTGCGAGCACACTTTGAACAGTTTTGTGTACGTTATGGCGTGCTACCACAAGCCTCAGGCCTAGTATGGCTTCGCCTGGGAAAAGTGCCGCAGTTAGCCTTGGGCTACATTGATACCAGCTTACAAGCATTCTCACAAGCGCAATACCATGTTTGGGTGCGCCCCACAGGGGATATCATGGAAGCACCGCTGCGGCATTCTTGCCTTTTTCCCAATAAACACGGCCACACGTGTTTCAACACTCCCCTCATTCGGGTAGGTGTACACATGGTGAAACATCTTTTTTTCAGTGGTGGGCTAGCCCCTTCAACGGCTCAACCACCTCCCATTTCTGCCCTCTTTTGGGCCCCCGAGAAGGCAGGGGTGAGGCAGCTCCTTCTGATTTTATTCCCCTTTGTTGGGGACCACTTCTGATTTTGCTCCCCGCGCTTGGCGTTGGGGATCCCCGAGAATGCAGGGTTGACATAGCATTTCGGCCCTCTTTTGGGCCCCTGAGAAGGCAGGGTTGAGGCAGCCACTTCCGATTTTGTTCCCCTATGTTGGGGATCCCCGAGAATGTAGGGGTGACGTTGCATTTCCACCCTCTTTTGAGCCCCCGAGCACACAGGGGTGAGGCGGCGCCTTTTGATTTTGCTCCCCTTTGTTGGGGACCACTTCTGATTTTGCTCCCCGCGCTTGGCTTTGGGGAGCCCCGAGAATGCAGTGGCGACGTAGCATTGCCGCCCTCTTTTGGGCCCCCGAGAAGGCAGGGGTGAGGCGGCCACTTCACATTTTGTCCCCCTTTGTTGGGGGCCATTTCTGATTTTGCTCCCCGCGCTTGCCGTTGGGGATCCCTGATAATGCAGGGGTGACGTAGCACTTCTGCTCTCTTTGGGGCCCCCGAGAAGGCAGGGATGAGGCAGCCATTTCAGATTTCGTTCCACTATGTTGGGGATCCCCGAGAATGCAGGGGTGACTTTGCATTTCCGCCCGCTTTTGGGCCCCCGATAAGACAGGGGTGGGGCAGCCACTTCACATTTTGTTCCCCTTTGTTGGGGACCACTTTTGATTTTTCTCCCCGCTCTTGGCATTGGGGATCCCCGAGAATGCAGGGTTGACATAGCATTTTGGCCCTCTTTTGGGCCCCTGAGATGGCAGGGGTGAGGCAGCCACTTCACATTTTGTTCCCCTTATGTTGGGGCTCCCCGAGAACGTAGGGGTGACGTGACGTAGCATTTGCGCCCTCTTTGGGGCCCCCGAGAAGGCATGGTTGAGGCAGTGACTTCTGATTTTATTCCCCTTTCGATTTTGCTCCCCAACCGGCTCATTTTAGGATCCGCAAAGATTGCCTCATATTTCCGCACTCCAATGATCACAATCGGCCGGGAACAACGCCATTGCGACTGGAGGGGGGAGGGCCTTGCCTCCGCGTTTAAGCCCCACCTAGATCACCGCTAGAACAGTCCCCACGAACGCCGCTAGAACAAGAATAGTGACTGCTTATCAGCCCCCTCCCCCCCTCCCTTGGAATGGTAATGGAGGCAATGGAAGATCTGGAGACCTCTCTCAAGTCTATCAAGTCAACAGGAGATCAATGATGGGAAGAGGCGCTGAGCTGCATTCAAAAGAAGGCGGTCAGCCATCAAAGGGAACATAAAAACAAAAAGCAGTCGGTTGAGCTACAAGCCCTGCGGTTCCTGCGTGGCTCCACGAGAGACTCTGTCGCTCCAGCGGTCTACCAATTTCTTTCATCACTGGGGACTGCAGCAACAGATGCTGCAACAGCCTACACCCTCCTGGTGGGGGTGTACAAAAAGGCTCAGCGTGACAGAACGGGCATGGAAACACTCTCCAAGCTCAAGGGGGTGATCACGACGGGGGAAACTTCAGGAGATCTGAGAACGCAAAGGAACGAATTGTATCGGTTAATGCGGGAGCTACAAGAGCGAAAGAAACTTCAGCAGCTGGTATCCAGGACAGGCTCGGCGATACGAGGAGCAAAGGCGGTTGCAAAAGAGCTGGTGGACCATTGGGATAAAGTGTCCACCCCAACGGGATCCACAGAAGAAGAGTGTGTGGCCTACCTGAAGTCATTAGGAGTGGAACAGCGGTTGCGCAAGGCAGGTCGACTCCTTTTCAAGCAGCTATCCCAGGACATAGTTCATGAAGGCCTAAAGAGGCTGAACAGCAACAGTTCCCCTAGATTGGATGGTTTCTCGGCAAAATTCTTCAAGAGGTTCTCGCTGCTGATGTGATCCCTTCTCCTGCTGTGTCTTTCCAGACGGCATAACGCCTGGGTGCCTGTCCGCGACAGGACGCGGCTTTCAGCTGCTTGGAGGTCTCCTGTGTGTGCTGCCGCTCGCTGCGACAAAACGCAGCTCGTGCGATGAAAAGCTCTGCGTCAGAACACAGCTTTCAGACATGGATTGTTGTGCTTGGGACCTGTGAAGTGTCCGCACCATTGTGCAAGGGCTTGTGGCTCTGTCATTATCGACCCTGTCCTGGGTTCCTGCGTTTCCCGGGCCTTCGCTTCTTGCGCTGCCGCCTGGTGTCACTCACATCAGTGCTGAAGGACAGTGTGTCCGCTGCTGAAAGTTCATTCAACAGTACTCCCTGGCGTGTGTGTCCTGTCCCCATTTCCTCACTTTCTGTACTGCTTGAGGAGTATGGTCCCATTTCACGTGGCGCTGGCTCCCCGGATGCTTCCCCTGTCAGTTCATCACTGTCCATGGGTACCATACCCAAGGACGACCAGAGTGCCCTGGTGCCCTCTGACTCTGATCCCGACCCTCCCCTCAAACCTACCGTGGACTCCGACCCTGATGATGAATTTGGAGCAACATGCTGCGACCACAGTGGGCTCGAACACATGCCTTCCATGGCCAATCCACTCGCCACCTCATTTCCCTGCACGTTGACATGTGCTGGGACATGCTCCCACCTGACTTCTCTTCCCGGCGTCGCCATTTCCTGGAGCAGCATTTCCCAGACTGGGACGTGGACCTGCAGTTTTCCCGACATGGTTGTCCATCCCTTTGACTTCCAGTGTTGGGCCCTGCCAGTCGCTCCCAGCTGCAGGTATTGTGAGTCGGTGAGGATTGCCAGTTTTGGCACCCAGAAACCCTGTAAGGCTTCTACGGCTGCCCAGAGCTCTGCTCCGTTGTTTGTTTGCCTGTGTTGTGTTGGTACGTAGCCGCAGAAGCGTACCTGTGGTCCTTGATCATCTTCCGCCGCGAACACGCCGAAACCTCCGGCCCTGCGCATGTCCTTGTGGCCCAGTCTTTTTGACAATCCGTCCGTATACACTATCCTGTACCCCTTTGCCACCAGTTCTGCAATCAGCTCTTGCACTCCTTGTAGCACTCCCGGGCCTGCCTGCCTCGGGCGCTTCGGGCGTGGTTCCGTTTCCCTTTGCCAACTGTGATTGTTGGATGTTCTCTCTTGGGTGAAGCACTCCGTGTGAGTTTGCCACCATGCATTCAATCCCCCTTGTACTTGCACTTCCCCTTGTCGCGGCTGCACTCCAGTATCTCGAAGTTGCTCCAGTGATTTTTGAAAGCCTCTCCACTGTTCCCTGCGCTCCCCTGTGTAAAATCCCACCCACTCACATAGCTCCCTTAGCCATGTTGTCAGGTATGACGTGAACACCGGCGACGCTCCTGCCTTGACTTCGCATCGGTACCGCCAGTGGGCACTTCTTGCTGACCACATTGCCCAGCCTTGGTTCGTGTTCAGTAACCATTCCTGGTCTTTGGACTCCATCATGTCTCGAACTGTGGATGTCCCGTTATCAATTTCCACCTGGCCATAGTAGTGCTGTATAACCGCCGCCGCCGCTTTGAACATGGGGCATTCGACCATCGCGTGCTTAACCGTCTCCTTTTGTGAGCACACCGGGCACTTGTCAGTGCCTGACCTCTTGTAGACTCTTGCATGTATGGTCAGTTTGTGCCACGACACCTTTTGCGCAAAGTCCCGAACCCTCGGCGGTAGCTGTGCCTGTGCCAACTGTTCCCATACCTCCGGTGTTTGCGGGTCGCGGACCCCTGGCTGAGAGGCGTAGAACTGAAGCAGCCATGCCCTGGTCCAGTTTTGAGTGTGGGCTGCGGGGATATCAAACCCCCCTTGTGACGGGACTTTGTTGAGGAGTCGTCCGCCATGATTGTAGACCCCTTTCCATGTCCGAGGCAGTGCATTGAACAATCTTGCGTCCTCCAAAGACTGGAATTGACCCCACGTCAGCACCCCCTGCCGGATCAGTTTCGTGTTGTAGTAGGAGCAATTGAACTCATTTCGGAAATACACAGAGTGCCACAACGGCAGGCGGTCCCGGTTTGCCGGGGGGGCCACCTGCGGGGCTACTCGCTGAATGTTGGAATGTGCCTTTGCCGACCATCCCAAGAACGTTAGATCAGCCGTTTGGACCATGCCCAGTTGAATATATGGAGGGTTGTCCTTGGATGGTGTGAACCCGATGGTTGTTGCCCATGCATAGAAGGTCTCCACTGCCTTGTCAGGAAATTTGTGAGGCTCTCCCAACACGAACGGAGCCGCTGCCTGGTGCATAAGAAACAGCTCTGACTCTGGCAGTGCCAGTCCCCCTTGCGTCCTTGGTCGTGAGAGGATTGGCAGGGTGATTCCCCAGCTGTTGGTACCCATAGTTACGTGGTACACCAACTTCTGTTGTCTGATCACTGAGACTGGGGCGTAGTATGCCTTGGATACCCATGCCACGACCGGCAGGATGCATGATGTCAGCATGAATGCACGTTCGTTCATTGACAGTTGCAGCGTGGATACCACCCTTGCGCGACGGAAGGCCTCTTGCAGTGCTGGTGCGAAAGCCTGCTCTATCGTCAGCCCCCATCCTTGGTCATCCTGTTGTTGCCGAATATTCCCCAAGCGTACACCCAGATACTTGACGAAGTTTTTGACGTCCACTCCAATGTCCCGAAAGCACCTCGCCCACTCCACTCCCCCACAGTTGCGAACTATCGCTGCCGTTTTGCTCAGATTGACCTTCAATCCCGAAAACTGTCCAAAACGAGACACCACTTCCCACACCCTCTTCAACAGCTGTGGTATGGTCCATACACACACATCCAGCCAACCCCGAGGAAGGTCAAGCCACAGCAAGAACGCCAGCGTTTCAAAGTGCAAGCACCGAGCCAGCTGGACGCCATTGCGAATGAAGGACTGCAAGCAGTTGAAGCAGAGCTGACCACAATGGCCTGGGCCCGCAACCAGCAGATCTGGCTCCGACAGGACCAACCACATGACACCAGGATGCACTGTGAGATTGTGGACAACCATGGGGAACCATTGCTGATGAGCAATCAGGAGCTCTACTCGGTGATGGTCCAGATCAACTGGACCCTGAAGTCTCAGGCACTGGCGAACATGCAGGTCCAGTGGCGACCCAAAAGTGCAGGCAAGTGGCACCCGTTCCAGTGGGAGGCGATCCTCCACTGTCCGACGGCAGAGGGACACAGAGCGGTGCCCTCCTCGGTGAGTAGAACTGGAGATTGCATGCATGTGTGGCTGGCAGGCCGAGCGGACCTCTTGCGGCTGTTCCAAAGAACGCTCTTCAAGCAGGCGGACCCGGTACCCGGGGACGCTGTGCGGTTCCTCTACACGCTGCTGAACACACCCCCATGTGAAAGAAGATACGCATGACAGGGGGTGACACACATGAGAGACTGATTGGAGCGCATGGTGCAGATACCCAATCGTCGTGGCCCAGTGGATACAACACACTTCTTTGGTCCCGTAGAGGATGGTTCGAACCCCGGGGGGGATAGAGATGCACCGAACGACCCGAACCCCCCTTTTTTTGGGCGAGAGGGAGAGAGAGAGAGAAAGAGAGAGAGATAGGGAAGAGCACAGTGGGAAAGGAACAGAGAGGAGCGACAGGAGAGAGAGAGAGAGCAGGAGAGAGCAAGAGAGAATGGGAGGGAGAGAGTAAGAGAGGAGCAACAGAGAGGAGAGAGAGAGAGAGTGGGGCGCAGGAGAGAGAGCAGGAGAGCATGGGAGGGAGAGAGTGGGATAGAGACCCACAGAGCAAGAGTCGGGGGCTAATCGGCGCAAAGGGAGGGTGGTGGGTTTGAGCTGACCAGGGTGTATGGGACGCCAAGACAGCACAGAACAGTCAAATGGTGAAATAACAGGGCGCCATTGCGCCCCTGAGCCACAGGCTCGACACGTCGTTACGTGTTGAAAGGCCGAAGCATGACTGGGGCTGCGAGAGTGCGGCCCAGGTGAGGAAGACGGAAGCAGGTAGGCATGAATATGTGGGCAGCATGCGCATGCATGGTGTGGAGCAGAAATGGTATGCGCCACACACAGTACAGCAACGATCGGTTGAGTTGCCTGACAGCCGGAGCACTTGCTGAAATGTTGAGACGCCTTTGCGCCACCAAAGGCGCCTTTGCGCCCCCGAGGCTCGAGTACGACACGTCCTCACGTGCCAGGGAGCAAGTGCATGACAGAGGCACGACCTGCAGGGCAAGGGTTAGAGACTAACCGGCACTGTGGGTGGGTGGTGGGTGCGAGCTGACCTCAGTGTCCAGAGGACCGGAGCCAATGCACATTCAGCAACCACCTGGTGTGGTACAGAACTGGTCTACGCTGCAGTGCAGCAAGCAAAACACTGAACAATGTGGTTATGACCATGCGCCTGTGACACGGGGGCGTATGCGAGCCCAGTTTCCGTTGCCTCATGGCCCTTGGAATGGTAGTAATTACATGGTACCCACAGACATGACATCGCAGAGCACACAACAACATACGGCACCTAACACCACAGGGTGCACACACCACACAGCGTGCCCCACCCAGCCAAACACCCAACAAACAACCCAAGCTGCCAAACAACCCCACCTGCCAAGCAACCAACACACACTTCAACCAACCAGACAGGCAACCTTATCGCACGATACCCCACCACACCAGACCACACCACATGACACTGCAACACACCACAACGCACCCCATCAGACCACAACACAACACACCACGCCACTGCACAGTACAGCACACCACAGCAGATCACACACCACAACAGACTGCACCACAGCACACCACACCACTTTACACCTTATGAGACCACAACACACCACAACACTGCACAGCATTGCATGGCATACCTGCAACTTCAAAATTGCATTTCGTCATCAACATCAATAAAATCCAAGAAAAAGCCACCTGTGAAACGAAGAACAGAACACCCTCCCAGACCCCTGAGTCCAACCCCCCCCCCCCCAAGGTAGTTCTCAAGCCACCCCCTGAAAAATGTGTGACAAAAGCAAAGCCCCCCCCCCCCCCCACCAAGGGCTTGAAGGGAGGGCACCCCCACAGTGCCCGTGCCTGCGTCAAAGTGTGTGCGTGCATGTGTGTGTGTGTGTGTGTGTGATAATTTGTTTTTTGTGTTCTACCCAGGCTATTACATCGTTCTAGTATTGATCTAATCTAGGCTAGAACGATCTAGCTAGAGTGTTCTAGGCTAGATCAAGATTGGGTCTTCTAGCGTGTACCAAGGGTGGGGGCCGCACACGGCGCAAAGCCCGATGGAGGATACCTTCTCGGCTGCTGCAGAGCACCTCACATCCAAGGCACGGAGAGCGGCGGCGGGGTGGGGGGGTGGCGGAGGCCCGACCCCAGATTTGAGGGCCCAGATAGGGTGGACAGGGTGCAGGAGATGGCCCCCCTGTATCTAGAATTCATGGAGACCCCTACCCCCCACTTCCGCTGGATTGCCGCTGCCCAGACATGTAGCCTGTGGCTGGTGGCTCAGCGCACTGGCGTGTGGCGGAACCGCGTCTTCGACATGGCGGAGGACTACTGCCTGCAGCACGCGCTGCCTAAGTTCTTGGAGGCGCTGAGGGGGATGTCCCCGGACATATGGCGCTCCTGCCTGCATGTCTCTACCTCCCCAGTACCGCGGGCAGTGGGGGAAGTGGATGACGCCATCCCGGATAACGGCCTAGGGCCTATAGGCGACATCCCCCTCCCCCAAGACCTGTGGGATTCCTTGGTGCCGGAATTTTGCAGGGGTGGATGGAAAGGCTTCAGCATGGAGGAGGGTTGGGAGGATGGGGATAGGGTGGTAAAAGGGGTATCCCTCTGGGTTCCCCAGCCGGTGGAGCGCTTGGTCTCCGCCCTGCAGGGGGCGGGGGTTTGCCAGGTGCCCCCGGACCCCCCCCCCCCCGGTGCTACCCCTTTGTGATCCCTATATCGTCGGAGAAGGTCTCCCTTATCCTCATCTGCGTCAAGGAGAATAGGATGGATGGGGCGGTGCCGCCAACTTTTTGGCTGGACTCCTGGGATGACCTGGTGCGCGCCCTTTCGAGGATCCCCCCGGGGCAACCCCTCTTTGCGGTGCACATCGACCTTAAGGACGCGTTTTGGTCGTTCCGCCCGCCGCCTCGGGCGCGGAGAATTTTCCGGTTCCAACCTGGGCCGGGCCTGCCGGCTGTTGAGCTGGAGCGCCTCTCCTCCAAACAGCACTCGCGCGTGTGCTCCAGGGCGTGCTCCCTCCGGGGGTGCTGCTGGTGCACTATTTAGACGATTTCCTTCTGGTTTACACAGAGGAGGCAATCCTCCGGGACTCGGGTCGCGCGGCTGTGCGCGCACTGGTCGGGGCTAGGTTTCTCATCAGCCCCAAAAGCGTTTTGGACCCTGTGCAGTTGGTTTCCTTATCGGGGAAAGTCCTGAACCTGGCGTCCCGCACGGTGGCCTGCCACGCGCAAGCGTTGCTCCAGCTTTGGGTGGGGTGGATGAGGCCGGCGCTGGGGGATGGCGGTGGGTTGCACCTTTGCAGTTACCTTGGCCTGCCCAAACCGCACGTGCGTCCGTGTGGGCTGGGGTGCCCGTTTGGGGTAGGGGTATGGTGCTGGCTTAGGTGGGGTTGGACGCTGGATGGGGAGCGCCAGCGGAGTCACTGGCCACCAATTAAACTGCCTGAGGGCCTCGCCACTCTCGCTGCATTGGCGGCCGAGCCGTGGACAGCCCCCGCCCACAGAGCCGGCCCCACCTTACGGCATTTAACTTTGGCACGGAGCGATGCTTGACAGCTTCGTCTGTTTGGGCTGGCGATTTGCTTGCATGTGTGGATGGGGCTTGGGACGCGGGAAGATGGAGGGTTGGCGCACTTGTGCCTTTCCTGGGAGTTAAGTTCTTCTACACGCCCCCGCGCCGGTACGCGAGTCAACAAACAGCTGAGTTGCACGTGGTGGCATGGGCGGTGTCCCTTGTGGTACGCCTCAGATTGTCATCAGTCACTCTCTGTAGTGATAGTGAAGTGGCTCTGGCCTAGGTTGTGTTGTGTGTTGTCTGTGCGCGTTCTGTTGCAGTATTCTTGTGCTCCGGCTTTGCAAACAAAATGGCACCGTCTGACTCGTCCGACGAATCCATCTTGTCCAGTGACTCTCTCGACTCCACCAGTTCTGCTTCATCCAGCGATTCCTCGTCCGACTCCGACAGCTCATCCGACAGGGAGAAGAGGAGCAAACCACGGGATAATGGAGGCTGCGATGGAACATTGAAGCCCAGGAGCGGTCGCCCAGAAGATTTCGAATTCCGGTGGATCAACGGCCGCAAGCACTTTCGCACCAACAAGGGCACATGGCAGGCTTGCACCAATTCGCCCTCCCGACCATGCAAGATCTGTGGCAACCGCCACTAGGTCCCAAAGTGCCGAGTTCGGCTGCCGCTGAGGCGGCCTGGCAGGCCCCCATGTCCGGGGGGGGGGGGTTCGCTGGCAAACCACGGGATGGGCAAGCGTGGCAAGCAAGCGGTACGGATCAGGAATGCACTTAGGGCCTTAGTGGAGGAGGCAGAGCACGGACTGGTTGTTCGTTGAGTCATTGAAAAGGCTTCGGATATCGAGAAACCCGCGGAACATTGGGTGGGCTGAAGGATACATCATTTGCAGGATTGCAAAGAGAAAGGACACATGGGAGTGGAAGGAGCCCGAGTGTCTGAGAATGGCCATCCTGTCGCTCACGAAATTACTGCGCATCGGTGAAGCATGGACCATATTTTCGCCCGGAGACGGTAAGCTCTGCTTCATGGGGGAGAAGTCACGGAGTGGTGAACACGAGCAGGCTCTTGGACCCTGGGTGTCGCGTTGGATGCAGTTCATCAAAGAGGAATGTCAAAAACGCGGTGTGGCAGAAGACCGCCCACATTGGTATCAATCACTCACATATGGCACATGTGCACAACATAGAGCATAGGAACAGAGAGCGATATCCTCTCCTCACCGGGGGCAATTTTTGGATATACCTCGTGATGGGCGTGCGATATAGTCTGATAAGGTTGGCACCGGGTCTTTGAAATGGGTGCCGTTGGACGTCTAGAAAAACGCTCCGAAGTTTGGTAACGAGGGCGGCCCCAAAAACGCAACCAATATCGGTAGCGATATCCTGGGGACTTCCCGGCGAAGATGCCTAGGGGCGCTCGGAAGAAATTTTGGTCGCAATCTTGGACACATAAAGTACTCGATTGTTGTCTACAATCTTGGTGCCTGCTTTGCATGCAAACTAGGAGGGTGGAAGAAAAATGTAACATGAAGTGCTCAAGCTTGTGTAAGGACACTGGGTATGTTATTGTGTTTGTGCTTGTCTTTGTCCTCAGTGTGTTTGTCAAAGGCATTAGGGGCATGTGTGAGCCCAGTATCCGTTGCGCATGGCCACCGCAAACGAGGCAAAAGAATGTACTGTGAGTTGTGGCTATGACCATATGCCTGTGTCACGGGGGCATGTATGAGCCCGGTATCCGTTGCTCATGGCCACCGCAAACGAGGCAAAAGAATGTACTGTGAGTTTTGGCTATGACCATATGCCTGTGTCACGGGGGCATGTGTGAGCCCAGTATCCGTTGCTCATGGCCACCGCAAACGAGGCAAAAGAATGTCATGTGAGTTTTGGCTATGACCATATGCCTGTGTCACGGGGGCATGTGTGGGCCCAGTATCCGTTGCTCATGGCCCCCACAAACGAAAACCCGGCTTCCCTTGCACACTGCATGTTTAGGTGCAGTGTACCGGGGGGGGGGGCACAACTACCGAGACTCGACCCAATCATGTTGTACCTCATACCGGGATGTGGAAGAAATGTCAGAATTGGTACGACCCAAGTGTTTGTTCTCAATGATTTCCTAGAGTAGTACGTCAACAACAGTGGTGCCCAAACGAGTCATTTGTCATGCTCTTGCAAACCTGTGAAGGGGAAAGGACACCAATGTCCAAGAATGTGATAATGCGTAGATTTGCGGAATGAGAAGGATAACCACATGTGTGTCCAACACTACACTGCACTACACTCGCCCACGTCCCATTGTTCTTTTCATTGTGCCGTTCTTGCATTAGCCTTTTCTACACTCTCTTGTCAATTCTCCATGGGCCGACATCGGGAGCCATTTAACCCAACAAAGCATACGAGGTGCAAATGTGGATGGTTCTACAACAAAAACCTGCCCGCGCACAAGTTGGAGCAACACAAAAAGGGGCCGCAGCATCAAATGTTCGAACAAGATGAGCGTATGCGGTCTTCTTTAATTCAGCACATGGTACCCATTCCTCTGCGTGATGAAGATGATGACATGCTTGCTGCCAACAAGGGTGATGTTGATGAACCCAGAGATCACGAGGGCATCAACGCACAGCCGGCACCATTAGACTAAAAAAAAAATTTCCTGGTATACCAGCAGGGGTTGCAGGGTGCAGAATTCAGGACCCTGGGACATATGGAATGCATCAGACTAAAAAATATTTTTCTTGGTATACCAGCAGGGGTTGCAGGGTGCAAAATTCAGGTCCCTGGGACATATGGAATGCATCAGACTAAAACTAAAAAATTCCTGGTGTACCAGCAGGGGTTGTAGGGTGTAGAATTCAGTTCCCTGGGACATATGGAATCCATCAAACTAAGAATAAAAAATTCTTGGTGTACCAGCAGGGGTTGTAGGGTGTAGAATTCAGGTCCCTGGGACATATGGAAGGCATCAGACTAAAAATAAAAAATTCCTGGTATACCAGCAGGGGTTGCAGGGTGTAGAATTCAGGTCCCTGGGACATATGGAATGCATCAGACTAAAAATAAAAAATTCCTGGTATACCAGCAGCGGTTGCAGGGTGCAAATTTTGGGTCTTTAGGACAGATGGCTTGCATCACACTGGGAAAACAAATACTACCCATCTCATCAGAACACCTAGGTCGGCTAAAAATGTCGTACCACACGCTTGAAAAGTCAAGTTGCAAGGAACTTCCCATGTGAACATACTTTCTGATGACACCCCATGCCCACTTTCACCTATGTACACCACCAGTAGCCCCCGTGCATCACAGGAAGGCCGGAATCCCCCCCTTTTGTGTGGTGGTAAACTTGTCGTACCTCGTACTTTTGGGTGGAAAAAGTTCCATAATTGATCGGGTCCTCGATTCCGTTCTGCCCCCCCCCCCCCCCCCGGTGTATCCAATATTTGTTCGTTCCCCCTCAACCCCTTCCACTCCTATTCCCTCTGCTCATCAAACCCGATGGATGTTAACCAACCGACTATTCTATTGTACACCTACTACTTGCGGTGTATCCCATGCCCACCCATTGGTGTCCCCTCCTATCCCTGTTATCATCAATCTGCGCCACGGCTCCATTGCCTTGCCCATGCTTGGAGTACCCAAAATGTCCGTGGGAGTGAGTTTGCCTCACTTCACCGCTCCAAGTAGCAATGGCGGTCAGATTGGATTTTTTTTCCATCAGCACTTGCGCTGACCCTTAAAAGAACTGTGGGTACACTCGCGCTGACACTCAAAAGAATTATAAGAGTATGTATATTTTTTCGCGTGACACTTGTCAACAGTTGCGTCACACTTGTCAACACTCGCATGACACTTCCCCCTTGGAATTTAGCTGTGAGGGTAGTGACCATCGCTGATCTATGGCCAAGATCACCTTTATCTAAGCCCAACTACCGGACCATACTAATTTGTAAACCTGATTGGATTCAAGGTTTTGCGTGCAATTGTGGTGAGCTCGTTCTTTCTTAGTGCCTACTTTATTTCGATCTTTTGTTTGCAAGTGTGCGCTAAGAAGGGGACTTCACCACCTACATCGACAATTGCAGCTTCATCGAGCAAGATCCATAAAAAATGGACAGAGAGGCCTCCGACTCCAGTGTTCCCCCAGAATTTATCTGCCCGATTACATTATTGATGATGACTGATCCTGTGATTGCAAGCGATGGTCATACTTATGAGCGGAGTGCCATTGAGACCTGGGTGCAGCAACGTGGCACCAGCCCTGAAACGAGGCAACGGGTGGATATTAACAGCATCGTGCCAAATTTTGCTCTGCGCTCGGCAATTGAGCGCTGGCATTGTGCTGCAAGTCCTCCACCCGTAGTGCCTGTACGACCCCCCAGTGGTCCTGAACGACAGGTTACTGAGCCTGATACGTTTCAGCCGAAGACTTTCAAGGTCACGTACGGCGATGGCGTCGCCTTTGTGGAGTGTGATCACACAGAGCCTATGCCCACTGCTGTCATCGGGGTGATTGACGTCAGTGGCTCCATGTCGTTATCTGCTGCACCAGACAAACCGGGATCAAACGAGGTGAATCCGTTTACCCGTCTGGATTTGGTCAAGCACAGCATGAAGACAGTGGCTTCCATGTTGAAGGAGCGGAACGCTCACTTGGGTGTCATCACATTCTCAGACTCTGCAAAGGTGGAGATGCCTGTGAGACGTATGAATGACGGGGGGATTGCGGAGGCCAAGAGGGTGATCGATGGGATACACGAAGGGGGCGGGACCAATATTTGGGCTGGCCTACAGCTGGCAATCGGTCAAGCGAAGACGTACGCAGCCTCACGCCCCAATTCCAATATCCACGTCATCCTTCTGACCGATGGTGAGCCTACGAGGGATTATCTGCCGCCGCAGGGGATTCAGAGGAGCCTTCAAAGGGCGCTCAAGAAATTGGAGGGAACCAGGATCACCATCAGCAGTTTTGGATTCGGGTACAGCCTGGACAGCAAGCTCCTGGAAGAGATCTCTGTGGAGGGGGGCGGGACGTATGGCTATATCCCAGATTGCTCGATGGTCGGGACGGTCTTTATCAACTACTGTGCATCCGCGCTGTCCACCGTCGCCAACAATGTAGCGGTAGGCAATCCCCCCATCTTTGTGGGCAATATCCAATGCGGAATGCCCCGCACGGTCTACATGGAGGGGCTGACAGTGGGAGACAATGTGGATATCCGGTACTGCGTAAGTGCAGAGTACAGTGCTCCAGTGGCGCAGGCCACCCCGGAGGAGGTCGCAGATGCGAAGCTCAGGCTGCGTCTGAAAGACGCTGTCCTACGGTGTAGCACAAGCAAGGCCTTCTCTGGCATTGACCCGTCCGTGTTACATGCGCTGGTGCGGGAGCTGACGCAGAATGCACAGGAGCCCATGCGGCCGATCTTGGAGGCAGCACTGAAGGACCTGGAGCACCCCGATGAGAACCATGGACAACTGACCAAGGCTGTGGCGTCGAAGGAATGGTTCGAGAGCTGGGGCCTGAACCACCTCATCATGTACGGGCGTGCAATGGAATGTGAGCAGTGCGTCAATTTCAAGGATGCAGTGCTGCAGCTCTTTGTTGGTACCCTTTTCTTGGACATTCAAGACATTGGTAACGACGTCTTCAATACACTGCCTGTCCCGCGCCCCACTCGGAGCAGCCCCTATGCCAGTCCCACCCACTCCCCGGCCCCACGGCAACCAGTTTCTATGGCCCAATTCAATTACTCTGATGGGGGCTGCTTTGCTGGAAACTGCCTGGTGAACATGGCAGATCAGCGTTCGAAGAGGGTGGACCAAATACAAGCCGGGGATGTTGTGGAGGGCGGTTTTCGGGTTGCGTGTGTGGTGCGCACTGCTGTAGGCAGGCGGGTGAAAATGATTCATCTGCAGGGGCTTTGCATCACACCGTGGCACCCGGTGCAGCCAGCAACGACGAGGGAGTGGACTTTTCCAGCAGATATTGCGGCACAAGGTACTGCGAAGATGATGGGGTGTCGATTGGAGTGGGTAACACTTGATTATTACTACAATTTTGTTCTGGAGACTGGGCATTATGTTACCATTGGGGGCTACAGGGCATGCACTTTGGGTCATGGCTTCGACGAGAACGAGGTGATCCGGCACGCGTATTATGGGACGTCCAGAGTCATTGAGGATCTGAAAAACACAGGGCAGTGGGCCAAGGGATTGGTGGACTTGACGATGCCGGATGGGAAGGCTGGATTAGTGACCGAGATGTGTCACGCCACCCGCAGGGCCCCACTGGCCCATCAGCCCTCGTCTGAAGCCCCACTTTCTCTTGTCTTGGCCTGTGTTTGACCTTACCTGCTGCGCCAGTAATGCAGAGGGCCGCTGCACATGTCTTGGGTGGCTTGTCGGTTTGAGGATAGTTGCAGGGTGTGCAGCTGGTTTATAACAAAAAGTGTGTACTGAAAAGGCTTAGCTGACCATGCATTGCATGGTCTGGTGGCTGGAGCCAATTCGGTCCCACCGTCGGTAGAGATGTGGATGGCATCTCTTGTGAATCACATCCGTGCTTGTATAGTATACGCTATATATGCTATAAGCGCTATTTAGCTGTATACACTTTTTACGCTCTCCCGAGAGGTGCGGACACCCCGGGTGCTGCACACACCTAGTGAATCATTTCTCGACTGACAATCACAGCAGTCCACTCTGAAACGTCCTGTCTGGCACAGTGCTCAGTGAGACTGTACATGGCCCCTCGGTCTGTGGCCAAGGCGCTCACTTGGCTGTTGGTCGTTGGGCAAGGTTGTCCGCTCAAGGGGCACGGAATGGGCCAGCAGCGAGGAAACCTGAGCCCTTGGCACGGGTCCTTCTCTCGCGCCGTGTACACTAAGGGTGAGGCTTGGGGGGCGGCACGGTGGCTCTTGCATGAGATCCCAAGGTGCATCATCGCGGAAATGCGATCCCTCGCAACAAGGCAGGGAATTCGAAAGTATGCGAATCGCGCTCCACACCTTTGGGATGTTTTGTAGAGCAAACCTCTCTCTTCCAGCTGTCCACTTTTGCGCTTCATGGGCCATTTGTGTATGCCCAAAACGGGCGGGCGTTGACCGAATTGACCAAACTATGTGGCATGAAAACTGTCGGATACACTTCAAAATGGCAGGACACGTGCGACTTGCGTGCAAAGGCAAATTAATTTTGAAAGAGAAAAATAGTAGAAACTCACAATTCACCACGGTGTTTGCATCCATTCCATCGTTATCATTGTGATCTGTTCGCGGGATCGTTTGTGGGGGAAAAAATGGCAACCACCAAATGAGGCAATCCTATTCGCACAACATGATGAGGAAATTTTGCATGTACAACAAGCCTTTTTCAAGATCAGCTCGCATGCTTGAAGGAGCCATCGTCCACACCCCATGCTGTGTTCAGCCTTGAGATGAATGGGGACATCATCATTTGGCCAAACGCTCCTTGCTGGCGCTTCCCCAAAGCACGTTGGGTAGCCATATCTTTCCTTGGGTACTGTGACACCAAGAGGCAACGACAGAAAGATGTTCCATCGTTGGTATGGAGGAACTTGTGCAGTGTGGGTGTTTGGGGCTGAGCCGTCACAACAATCAATTGTTCAATTTAACACTTTGTTGCACCAAACACGGAGGAAAATCAATTGTTCTCTACTCAACGCCGTACCCTAGTACCTTGGTAGTGCTCGTAGCCCTAAGCTCTCAATACATCACCCTTGGAGGGAGTACCGGACATGGTGCAAGCGCAGTGCATATACTGGAGTTGTTGCACGAACTGGTTCCATCAATCTAGAGGGCAATGCGTGCAGTTTGTAGGGCAAAACGCCACAAATTATGTGCACACAACCTTTTGTTTCTTGTCCTGCACAGCAATGTCTATTTCATGGCTTCCCAGTGGTGCGACTGTCACGTACGCACGTTCTACTGGTCCCCAAGTTGCAGCTACTGTTCGAGTGGTGTCTAAATGTGGGCAGTTCTGGTGTTCTGGTGTCTAAATGTGGCGATTAAGTATGAAGTTAATGGCCAAGTTGTTCATCACCCACAGGCACCAGCAAATGGAATTGAACTACGCGTGCTCAATCCATCACCACGAACTACCAGCACACATCAAGACACCACCGGGAAATACTAGCAAATCACCATGAGGAAGTACCCCAAAGCATCCAAAAGGCACCAGGTGTTACCATGAACTATCCAGCAAGTAGTAGCAAGCATCTAGGAAGTAGTAGCCAGCCACCAAGCTACACCCTCTAGCCTTTGCAGAACCTTCCCATGTGGACTTTTTTGCTGGGGTAGTTGTTCAACTACCCTACATTCTTGGGGGCACCTGGCGCGGCGCACGCGCAGCGCGTGCACAGCGCAGAGACTTGGCCACCTATCCCGACCAAACAACCGTGCTTACCACCAAGAGGGTTTCTCTCTGTCGGGGCCGGTTTTAAGAGGGGGAAAAGCCCAGGCCATTCTGGGAAAACACGCCGTAAAAGCAGCACGTGGCACGCGAGCAGCACAGATACTCCCCCTTGGTCAAATTATTGAACAGATTCTGTGCGGTCAGTTTGTGTGCAACCCCCAATTTCCACTGCTTATTACATTGCTGCTGGTCTTCCACACCACAGAATTGTCTTTCATCTATGATAATGTAGTTCAGCCAAACTGCACCAGACCACAATTATATGTACCCTACCCTTCCCACGTGCATGCTGACGCCATGCACACAGCATCCCTGCACAAAGTCGAGGTTTGACAAGGGGGCGTGGGGGAGGCAATCCGGAGTGTGGGACAACAAGCCTTTGCCGACCAGGATGCTTGAGGTAGGCAAGCAGGCACATCACCGCAAGTGTGCAGGATAGATAACTCTCTTGCATGACCGAGCGTCAGAATACGTCTGCCACACAGTCTGTTGGCCATTCTGCATGGTTCTCTCAGCATGAGCAGGCCCCTCACCACTGCATCACAGTCACTGATCAAATATGGTTCGGGACTCAAAGTTCTATGATGTCCTTGGTGTCAGCCCAGATGCCTCTGAGGGGGACATCAAGAAAGCCTACCGGAAGATTGCCATTCAATGCCATCCCGACAAGAACCCATCCCCAGAGGCTGCTGAAAAGTTCAAGGCAGCATCGCAAGCCTATGAAGTATTGTGCCTCTCCTTTCATCCACTGTGCCCTTCTTCGTCCTAAGCATCGTCCTCTGCACCACCCATCTAAAGTTAAGCAATTAACTTTCGTTTTGCCTCAGCAGGATCAGAATGAGTTCGGGACTGGCAGTACAGGGTGGCATGGATCACTGACGAGGGGGACAGACCAGTACAGAACACAATACTGCGTGTTGCATCACCCCATGTCCATGGCCTGTACCCCCCCCCCCCTTGAAGAAGCTACGCCCTTGTCCAAGCAATAGTAGGCGTAGGGACCGTAGTAATTCGGTACAAATGTAGTGCGGCCACATAAGACATGGGTTTGGTGACGAATTTGCCAGTTGCGTAGGGTCATGGACACATTTGTTGTGAGTGTTTGCCCACTTGAACCCACGTAGCTCTTATTTTGGGGATATTTGTGCATTATATTCCCTTTCTTGCACCGGCTCACCATGCAATCTTCTCTTTTGAACCCAGGCGTCTACGGCCTTGTCCAAGCTACAGTAGGCATAGGGACCACATTAATTTGGGACTTTTGCGGGGGGGTACTGAGTGGATGATTTATTTTTGGCTGCCAGTCAGTCACAGGTCAGATCCAGTGGTGGGGGGCGGGGTGAACACAGGCAAACCAAACCTTTCTGCCCGTCCCCCCTCCTCGCCCAACACACGCCTCAGGAGAGCCTCACCTCCGCCTGTTACAATGCAGCAGGCCCTGTCTTGCTGATGCACTGCAGCAGGCTCCTTTCTGACCACTCTGCAGCCGGTCCTTTTGTTGCCACAGCGCAGCCAGCGCTTTGGCTGCAGAGGGGGGCCGGCCCGTTTGCTGCCATGCACAATCGGCCCGGATGCTGCTGCAGTGCAGCCAGCCCTATTTTGTTCAGCTGATGGCAGGCTGCAAGGCGGAAGCACAAGGGCTGGATTCGCAGCGGAAGCACAAGGGCCGGATGCACTGTGGCAGTCAAAACGGCTTCTCACAACGTTTCCGCAGTGCTAGCAGGCCTCCACGTACACAAAGATACCGAAAGCTGTAACAAGTACAAAGCCCATTTTGTATACGAGGGTTGCATGCAGCCCCTGTGCATGCACACGGCAACCAAAGCGCTGGCTACATACACTGCGGCAACAGAAGGGGTGGCTGCACCGTAGCACCGACAGGGCCTACTGCATTTTGGCAGCAAAAGGGCAGGCTGCCCATTGCAGACAAAGCCCAATTCGCATGGTGGCCGATGCACACTGAAGCTTAGTGCGACACAATGGACCCCGTTATGGGATTTCTTTGTGAATATGTTGGTAAAGGTGCTGCGGGGGTGGGAAGAACTGAAGATCTGCATATTACCGACGGCTGGGGTCTTGTTGCTGATTGAGGCATTAACAACAGTGCACAGTGCTGCAGCACCGCCCCCCCCCCTCCAAGTGGTGGTCTTAGGCTGGATTGGCTGCAGCACCACCCAGGGGCCAGCCAGAACGCGTCCAGAACAGGAGTGACCACTGACCAGGATGTACGCCTGACCCGATAGAGTCCCAGCGGCCGCAACCCAAACCATTTAGGGAGGGAACACAGGCCAGAACACATTGGTGGACGTGAATGCACTGAAAAGCAAACAGCGCGGACAGTGGGCAATGAAAGCCGCGGGGAGTAGGCGCGGCCGGAGCCCAATGCGGACATTGCAACCTGACCATTGAAGCCCCTTTCCCCAAAAAGGGGCACCCGGGTACAGGGGGATGGTGGGGTCAAAACCGAAACATTCATTGGGGGATCATTTTGTCTGCCAAAATATTGATTTTACAAGGGGTTGGACATCCAGTACCACCCATTGGGGTATGCTCACCCGCGCCTACGCTTGATCCATCAACCTCTCTTTGAGGTGATGTGGGTGCTAACGCAGCCTGGGAAAAAATCCACTAAACAACCTCAACAAAGGTGCTGACCTTCGCCAGTGGCCAAGCTCCCTCAGCTGCCCTCCCTTTTTTCGTCGCGCTCCAGGTCCTGAGCGATGAAGACAAGCGCAAGACCTACGACCGTTATGGCGAAGAAGCTGTCAATGGCGAGGGCGGTGGCGGCCCAGGAATGTCCGCCCAGGACATCTTCTCCCAGTTCTTTGGCGGTGGCTTCGGTGGTGGTGGTGGTGGCCGCAGCCAAGAGTCAAGGGGGAAGGACGTGGGGCACGCAATGCCAGTGAGCCTTGAGGACCTCTACAATGGCAAGACACGGAAGCTGGCCCTCAACAAGCAGGTGGCCAGTCCGTTCGCCCGCTCCCCTGCCCCAAGGATGTGGTAGAGTCGTCGGCGTGTTGCCAGAAGACGAGGGCACCGGCCTGAGGCACCTTTTCAGTACTTCAGCGCCACTACACAACTGACTGCAATTGGGGAGTGTCTCAGACCCCCCCCCCCCCCTCCCAATGGAAACGCAATTGTGGTGACAATACAGGCCAAAGGTAGAGTAAAGTGCACAGGTCGAGCACTCAATTGTATGATTGAGCCGAATGGAAAGAACTGCCGAACATTGCTGCATATGCATACCAGGACGTGCCTGTGTGGAGCGCTTTGTGACCTGTTGCGGCCCCCCTTTGCTGGACCCCTAACAGCAGCGGAAGTCCTGAACCCCGCAGAGTTTCGGCCCACCCTGCTGCAACACACTGCTGATGAGTTTTGAACCCTGCCCCCCTATGCCCCCCCCCCCCCCCAGAACCCCACGCCAGCCAATGCCAGCCCAGGACATTGAGAAGTATACACCAGCCAGACATCCCAAGTACCCAAGCTGTTCACGCTACAAAGGACAGCCTTCCGGCCCGTCTCTAATGTAAGGCAACGGCTACCACTGTCATCGCAGGCAACCCCCGTGAGTGCGCAGGGCATGCTCACACCATGGCAGGTGCTTCAACGCAGAAGCACCTTCCGAACGCCACAGGCGGCCTCCCCTCCCCCATACCACCACGAGTGGCAACAAGTCTTTTGGAAACGTTGAAATTGGTGGACATGGAACGGGACCTGAATCCCCCCCTGCTTTGGATATAATGTCCCCCTCGCACTCCTCCACCTGCTCCTCCTCCAGGGGCGTCAATGCACGGCGACGCCACCACACTGTCTTGCAGCACAGCTTGTTCCTACTGCTCCACGCTGTGAATTCTTCATCAGACGCGTCCCCTCCCCTCCTAAACTCCCCCTCCTGTATGGCTGTGTTGTGTACCTCAACTACGGCCAGTACCCACTGGGGTTTTTCAAGCCGAAGGACCAAAAGATCTCGCCATGGTCGGTGGCAGCGGCCGGCTTGGATTCCTCTTTCCTCCTAGCCCTCCATGCCCAGGTGAAGGCTGAACGTAAGGAGTGTGGCTGAGTGTGGCCAGCAGCAGCAAGCACGCCCCAAGTGCAGTGTGACCCAACGTGGAACACAGCGTGTACGCCACGACCCAAACTCAGTCCGTATTGTAACGTGACCCGGTGATAAAGCCCTGAACCAAGGAGCCCACACCTCCAGCCCAAGCTAGGGAGGAAATGGTGCAGCACAATGAGCCAATGGGACATTCAATGGCCAGTCGCACACGAATGGAACTGGGAAGGCAATGAAGGCCGTTTGAAGGCAGGCGCTGCTGGAGCACAGTGGCGGGTCCACACCTGACCTTTAGAGGCCCTCCTGGACATGCTGTGCACCGCCGATGGGTAGCAGTTGGTGATCTGCAACCCCTGGCCCTGGGAGCACCCTCCGCACTTCACTGTCTTGGGAAAGACTTTGTGTGAAGCATCGCCGGCGTGAGCGTGGGAGGGACGCCAGGCTCCACAAAAACAACTTGTGACCAGAGGGGCAGCTCTTCCACTCTCACCCATTGAAACTTCTTTCCCCCCTTGGCCCGGGACACGCAATGTGAACAACTTCTAAACACACAAACCAGTGTGTGCACCCAGAAGTGCCACCAGCATATTCTTCTTAGCCTTACTGGCAACCACTTGTACTACTGAATAACAAAGCAGCTTTTGTGGAACAGCCCCCACAGCAACCCCACAAAACAACACACAAAACAACAACAACCCAGTGCTTCAAACCGGAAGCCCCCACATGGAAAGGCAGTGGCTTGCAGTTTCAACAATATTTGCACAGCACAACATTATGGCGTTCTTGTGTGGCGCGTTGTGAGGCAGGGTCCTGCCAGGCAGTGCATGCCTTGGGGAGGCAGAGGCACAGCAAAATGTGAGCGTGAGGCAAATGAGGTACACAAACATGCAGAGTGCAGAGGTCAAGCATGGCAGTGGTGCACACCATCAGGGGCTGCATTACTAGGCATGACTGCGGCAGGATCAGCATGTCATCAAGTACGTGCAATTGACATACGCAAGAGTCAGGCGCAGTTTGACACGACAATTGTGTGCATCCGGAAGTTTTTTAGTGGACAGGTTTTTTTCTCTTTTGTTTGTGTTAAAAAATGTTAAAAAATGTCGACCTCCGGCCACCATCGGTTCCCCTCGGTTGCCTTTCAAGTGCCATCCAATTGTGTGCCTAAATAGCGAGCTGGCTACTGGTTGTCCCGAGCTTTTTTTTTGGTGAATTTAATTGAAAAAAGTCCTGATCAGCAAAGTACTGTCAGAATCAGACTGGATAGTGAGGAAAGCAGCCATAGCTCATTCAGTCCCTGCATTTGATGCACTGCACACCCCTCTCAGTCCTGCCCTCTCCCCGGCCTGCTTTGCGCTGCAAACGGGGGATCTCTGTGCAAGTGCCCACGCATCGGCACCTCCGCAGGTGATCTGCTCCACCTGCAATGGCAGCGGATCCAAGACCAAGGGGCGGACCAGTACATGCCAAGAGTGCCGTGGGCAGGGGATCCGAGTGGTGGTGCGGCAGCTGGGCCCTGGCATGGTGCAGCAGATGCAGACCACATGCCCGGCCTGCAAGGGAGAGGGTGTGGCCGTAGACCCCAAGGATCGGTGCACAGCGTGCTCAGGAAACCGGGTGAGCAATGAGAAGAAGATCCTGGAGGTGCACATTGACAAGGTACAGCCTCCTGCTCAGAGATTGAGCCGAGACTCCCTGCACTCGTGACTGTCATTGGAGCTGTGGCTGTGCTTGGGAGTTGGGACTGAGGCTGTGATCGGGGCAGTGACTGTTATTGTGGCTTTGATTTGGTCGTTTGTTGCCGTGTGATTACGGAAGTGCTAGTCTCTTTCACCGCATGTTGCAGTCGATACCGACGGCAGCCTAAAAGGGAGGAGGATCTCACAACACGCATCACCGATGCCGGTCTCAACCAATGTTTCAATGTGGCATCTGATTTCGGTCCAGTTTGGGCACCAGGATGGCTTTCACGTCTTCTCACCATTCCTCAGCCTCCCCAAGTCATCCCACGTCACTGTGCGCTGCAGGGGATGAAGCACAATGACAAGATCACATTTTCGCGTGAGGGTGACCAGCATCCGGACATTAAGATCCCAGGCGATGTGGTGATCGTGCTGCAGGAGAAAAAGCACGAGCGCTTTGAGCGGAAGGGCCAGGATTTGGTGATGCACAAGACAATCAGCCTCGCGGAGGCGCTGTGCGGGTTCTCATTCCCCATCAAGCATTTGGACGGACGCACCCTGCTCGTCAAGTGTGTCCCTGCTGCCATTCTGCCAGTGGGAGCAGTGCCCTTGTGCCCGCGGGGGGCTTGCGTGCAATTGCGTGCAAGTGTCTTTGAATCTAACCCGACGGAAGGGCAGGAGGGCGAGGGTGGCTGTAGGCAACAGGTCACCGTGGCAGCGTTCAGTGGTTGGGCGCCCGTGCTGCAGCCTGAAGGTGCCGCCACCGGTCATGCCGATGCCCCCTCCCCTCATCAGCAGCCCACTGGGTTTGTAAGCCTAGGGACCCTGACTGCCCCCGAGCAGTGTCTTTGAATGAGGGCTAGCCCAATACAGATTGCATCTATTACGTGCATTAGACAGGTAAACGGACCTATTCCAGCCTTATTGGGAGCGCAAATATTACCTGTTCCGCGGGTGGTAGTTGCAACGCGTTCGGATAGTGCGGGGGGCGTTTGGGTGGTGCACGGCGAGTGTGGGGGGCAGGCGCAATGCGGTGCGAGAGCGCGGGGGGGCTCCGTTGTGCGCATGAAGATAGCCAAGAGGGTAGCAGCAACGTGCATGGAGGGTGCTGGGGGCAGCTGCAACGCGTTGAGGGTGCGCGGAGGCGGCTAAATTATGTCTACAGCATGTGCATGTTGTACACCAGGTGTGCACAGTGTCTACAGACTGGACGCAGGTAAACAGGTATGTGCACAGTGCCTACAAACTGTGCACAGTGCCTACAAACTGTGCACAGTGTCTACAAGCAGAGAGCAGTGTCTAAAAGCTGTTCACACTGTCTACTGTCTACAAACTGTGCACAGTGTCAACAGGCTGCACACAGGTAAACGGGCATGTGCACAGTGACAACAAACCTACCAACTGTGCACAGTCTCTCGGTAGTATTAGATCTAAAACACATGAGCTGATGCGTATTAGATCGCGTATTAGGCCAGCTCTGGTTTGCATGGGACCAGTACAAGCAAGCGCTCCAAAAGGATGACCACTCACAGGTGTGTACACGGTGGAGTCCAGAGAGCCAGGCGGTCATTGAGGGTGGGTCAGCGAATAGTAGGGAGCTGCGGCAGACAAAAGGCAAAAGGCTAATGCACAGGAGGCGTGGAAGGCTTGGGGGGGTTCGCTGCACCTGCCACCACATGCAGCCACAACCAGCAGTCCCCAAGCCCCCGAAGGCCCCGTGAGCTGCATCAGGCGCATTGGGAGGTGAATCGATGGGGCGATGGGGGTAGTAGGGACTGGGGAACTCCTTCGACGACAGAGGCCCTGAGCCTGCCCCCCACTCACCCACCCCACCCCACCCCGCCCCACCCACTTCACTATCATTGAAATGGCCCAGAAATGACCGGCTGTGAAGCGTGCCGGTGCTGGTTCGGGAGGGACGCCAAGGGTCAGAAGCAGCAGTTGTGAGCTGAGAGGCAGGTATCCCACTCCCACGTAGTAAATATATTTTCCCCCACCCGCCATTGGACAAGCACTGCAGCCGGTTCCTGCAAAATCCAAACCAGTGCATACACCCAGAATTGCCAGTACACTCACTCCTTTGTCCCCCCCCCCCCACACCGCCCTACACTTATTCAGGTGGTACCCCCCCCCCCCCCACGCAACACGCACACAAACATCACAGCACAAGGAGGCGCGCCCTCGGCCCCCAGACCATAGTTTTGTGGCAATCGGGCATCTAAGCAGGCATACTGCACACCATTTACGTGATCTGGAACCCCCTGGCCCTGTGTCACATTGCCTACGTCAGTGGCGGTGAGCATCTTCCCAACTTCACGGTTTGGGGAAAGACTTTATGTGAAGCATTGCCAGCCCCGGCGTGGGAGAGACGCCAGCACCTCTGAGCC
Organism: Eutreptiella sp. 'Long Island Sound 2002'; assembly: GCA_964036045.1. Lineage (NCBI taxonomy): Eukaryota > Euglenozoa > Euglenophyceae > Eutreptiales > Eutreptiaceae > Eutreptiella > Eutreptiella sp. 'Long Island Sound 2002'. Next base: position 13,405,638 of record OZ038381.1, read on the forward strand.
CACTCTCACCGACCAAAAATACTTTGTTTTCCCAACAGCTGTGGAGAAGCTATGCAGACAGGTTCCTCATGAAAACCAGTGCGTACGCCCGGAAGTACCCACCGGCACACTTACTGAGCCTTATTGCCCCCCCCCCCCCCCGACTGTCATCACAGGACAAACACAGACAGCGAAGGGAAACCAACCCTCACTCCACCTCCCCTCGAGTGTCCTCTTCAATTGCCAAATCGTTTGGGGTGGAGGGTACCCTCCGAACTTTGCGGTGTAGAGCCTGTGAGCGCTGGCAGGGACGCCACGAGGGCAGAAGGCTGCAACCGTTAGCAGTGGGAAAGACATGCAACTCGGCCCCACAAAACTGCACACCCCCTCTGGCCCCAGCACACCCACTCCCCCTTTCTGGTTTGCCCCCCCCCCCCCCCCACAGTCCCCACGCCTGCACAAACACACGACCAACCAAGTGCAACCGGAAGCATCAACCGCCGAGCCTACCCTGGGATGGTGTTTGGGGGCAGTCGGCATTGGCTGCGCACCCGTATTTCAGGGATGTATTGGAGCAGCTGACAACCACAGGCGGCGCGCGGGGGGGACCCCCCCCCCAGATCCATAATTTGTAGTGGGAAACAATAGATTTCCCGAAGGAAATATTGATTTGGGCAATTTTTGGTGCACAAAATTTTGGGTTCAGACCCCCCTCCCCAGGGATGTATGAGAACGGTGGCCGTACACCGTAGGAGGAGGGGGAGTCCCCCCCCCCCCACCACCCCTCCTCCCCTTCCAATGTTTGAGGCTGACAGCCACAACTTTGCTTCGGCGCCTTTGGCGGCAAAAGGATTTAAGCTTAAAAATTTTCGGCCCGCCTTCGGCAAGGACCATTGGGGGCACCCAAGGAGGAGGGGGGTCCCAGCTAAACCCCCCTGCCCCCCCCCCCCGCTTTTCAGACCCCCCCTCCCGCCCTTCTATTGCATCCCTGACGTGTTTGTGTTGTGGGTGGTGATCTCTGTCACTTTTTTTTGGTGCGTAGCGTCGCCCTGTGCATGCGTTACTGCACTTGTACTTGTGCCTTGTGTCCTTGTGCAGATCGCAGCCGGGGAACGTTGTCAAGCCCGGCAAAACTATGGCCATTCCCAATGAGGGCATGCCCAAGCACAGGAACCCGTTTGACAAGGGGTCTCTGCTGATCGTGATGGACGTAGAGATGCCTGACACCCTGTCCGCAGACGTTTTGAAGCAGCTGTCTAAGGTCCCTGGCTTGTGCGTTTGCTGGTCAAGGCCCCGAGCCGCGGCATTTTGCTTGTCGATGATGGAATTGCAGAACGATGTGTGAATGTAGAGGCCAAGGAACTTTCTCTTTCTAGGCGCTGCACTCTCTGAGTTTTGGTGTATCTGGCAACGAATGATATGACTTGCACATGCAGGGCACAAAGATTTCTTGTACCAATGGAATTGACACCTCCGCGATGACACCAAGCACCTGTCCAGGCTGGCAGCTACTTTTTCCTGCTGCCTGGTATCCAGGCAAAATTAGGGCTGATCTCAGGCAGATCTGGGCAGGGGCGGGGATGGTATCTGGCCAGATAAACCAGAATGGCTAAGTTCAACGGCTTGTTGGAGCTCCAAAAAGCTCCCATGAGGCTGTTGGATAGGGGGTCATCCTGTAGTTCATGGATGACCATGCAAAAGATCATTTGCAGGTATGTGCGAAATCCAGTGCTTTGTACACAGAACACCTGATTGTCGTTATTCTTACGATAAACGAAAAGTTCAATCATTATGGCAAGTTTGCCCTTCTGCATCCGTTATATGGCCCAATTACTGTGGAAAGGGAATGGCTAAGCTTGGCGCACCAGCGGTTGTCCTGCTCGTAGTACAAAGAGGCCAAAAATAGGCTGAAAATGGCCCTTTTTGGCCACATTCTGCGGAACCTGAAGTGGCTGGGCCATATGCACGTGCGTCCAAGTGTAATATGCTGCATCATGCCTCTGCTTGTGATGTTCCCCTCCGCCCACGCCAGCCGAGGGGGAGGGGGTTACTGTCTGCACAAATATCCACCTCTCATCTTTGATTCCAGCCCTCTTCTGTTCTCCTTTGGCCCCCACCTATGCCCTTATGCTTGTTGTCCTCAACGTTGCAATTGTAATACATTCCTTTGTCTCTCGTTGTCATTGTTCAGGTTAGGATTGACATGACAAGCACCCCCAGATTAAAGCCCTTTTTACTCAGCCTAGTTGCCGGGGGGGTCTACGGGGAGGCACGCCATGAGGCTCCCCCCCCCTTTCTTCGGTAGCTGGGTTTTTACGCAATTTGAAGCATGTTGTTTTTGCCACATGGCTGTACATGGTGACTCAAATTCCGACCGAGATGGCTGAGATTCCCACCAAGATGACCTAAATTCCCCATGATGGAGGGATAAGAATTTGTGTGGGCATGACCGTCAAATGAGGAGGCACTCATGTTTGCACCTTTGTGGTTACCAACAATGACCCGCGCAACCAAAAGCATTTACGCCACAAAGGGGTAAATAACCCCACTCATGGTGTCACCCCCCCCCTGCCCAGTTGCTCGTGGTTCTACAACAGGAGAGTTATGACAGGAAGCCTTTGATGATAGGACACCAGCGGTCCCCAAAGATCTCTTGATCCCCTGGTTCTTGTATTTTGCTCATTTGCAGTCCTTTCATGACCCAATCATTGTGGAAAAGGAATGGCTCTATTTGGAAGCATTAGGCTGGCACACTAGCCATTGTCTCTACAGCATTGGTTTCACATTCAATGTGTTGTTCTTTCACCATCTGTTTCTTGTGCATTTTGTTTCTTTGGTGTGCTGAAGGCATGGTGTGTGTCACTTGGCTGGAGTCCTGGGCACAGTGCACCACAGTGTGTGCATTAGGGTTGTGTAAACACCCTCTACACAAAAAGATAGGACGCCACAATACTCCAAGGATCCCTCGCTGCCAAAACTTCTCGAATAGTATCAGTGCACTCTAGAAGCTCAAGAGAATTCATCGATGGGAAATGACACTGCCAAAACAAACAGGACAGGGGAATTTCCTTAGAGAGGACACAATGGATTCTAAAATGTCCTCCCGATCTTTGTCCTTTGGAAAGGTAGAGCTGTTACCGTGCCTATTCAGGAACTAGCCACGCAGAATGCCTTTTCCTCTGTCAGTGTTTCAGGCCAACCATTTTGAGCCATTTTTGTCTTGAACACCCCCCCCCCCCGCCCCCAAAAGGTATTCTGTGTGACTGGTTCCAGAATAGGCTCAGTTACAATTCTAGCTTTCCAAACTTGCTGAAAAGAGGGGGGGGGGGGGGCAGGGGGGGGGGGGGGGGGGGCGCAAAAAAATTCGCGGTATCACCGTTTTTTCGTACCCCCCCCCCCCAGGGGGGGTACGGCCCGAAAAAAATATCCCACCCCTATGTGTTAAAAACTTTCGCAACCCCAATTTTTTCCTAAAGAACACCACTAGTTGCTTTTTCATATTGTGTAAGCGTAGCCTACATCAAGCTTTGAGGACCCCAAACATTCCCTATTTTGCCGGTACAAATTTGGTACCCCTGCATATCCCTGTCGGCCCAAAGTTCAGCCACCACAAAGCGAGGGTGCTGGCCGTGGGGCCCCAAGAGTTTTGGCTTGGGGTAAAATTGGTCAAAATGACCCTCCTTTTCTAGGAATAGTAGCAATAGCACAGGTAGCAAACTAGGTGTGGCACAGGTGAGGGTTTGGGATCCCTCCTTTGCATGCCATACTGCTGCATACCGTTCCCTTGTTGCAGGTTTTTTTACGACCCCAGTTGAATTGGCAACATTTCAACTAGTTTTGTGCACAAGCAATGTTGAACCCCAATGTGGGCTTGTTGGACATTGGTGGGGTGCAATGTAGTGGCGTTGTGAGCCCATTCAGCGTGCTGGACCTTCCCGTTTTGGGCGCCACTACGTCATACAGGACTGCTACAACGTTGTTGACAACGGCATTGTCCTCACCATCTATGCCGGTCATGGGGTACACCCTCCTAGAGGCCATTTGTGTTGCTATTGGGGCGGAAACCACTTGGATCACACGAGGTGGCGGGTTGCGTGCTAGTTGCACTGGTACATCATTCCAAGTCCTGAAGTTGTTGGATTTCACCTCCTTTGAATACACGGAATTGATTCCTTGGGATAAAGCCAAGGAAACTTTGCTGCGCCTTGCAACCACCCCTCCTCCATCAACCGCGCGCATTTGCTTTTTGATGGAGTACGAGGGGGAGCAGGATTGACCGATGGTTTTACGTTGATGTACAAGGATCTCCTCGGGTTTCAAGTGCTGGTGCACTCTATACCGAGTTTTCCACTCTTGCGGACCTTGTCGAAGTTGTGCTACTTCCCGATGGTTTGGCACGGACGGCCACCTCACCCAATGAAGCCCAAGCATGCCGAATTTGGACAGTTACGGTTAGAGCCACAATTTTGCCAGGCACAGTTGCCAAGGGCACACTTGGCCGTTGTACTGTTTAGGACATCCGTCGGAAGCTTACTGAGGATTGTGCGGTTATTACTCCAATGCTACAATCTGCACATATCGTTGCCACTCCTGCTGATGTACATGAAGTGTTGCGCACCCTCGGCGTAGTGCAAATGCCTTCCGTTGAACATAAAGCTCGAAAGAAGACAAAGGCCATGTAATTTGGAAGGGATTCCCACTGAAGTGTTGTGAGCTAATTTGGATCTCCATTGTGTGAACCGGCTTGGATCTCCATTGTGTGAACCGGCTTTGGATCTCCATTGTGTGAACCGGCTTGGATCTCCATTGTGTGAACCGGCTTGGATCTCCATTGTGTGAACCGGCTTGGATCTCCATTGTGTGAACCGGCTTGGATCTCCATTGTGTGAACCGGCTTGGATCTCCATTGTGTGAACCGGCTTGGATCTCCATTGTGTGAACCGGCTTGGATCTCCATTGTGTGAACCGGCTTTGGATCTCCATTGTGTGAACCGGCTTGGATCTCCATTGTGTGAACCGGCTTGGATCTCCATTGTGTGAACCGGCTTGGATCTCCATTGTGTGAACCGGCTTTGGATCTCCATTGTGTGAACCAGCTTTGGATCTCCATTGTGTGAACCGGCTTGGATCTCCATTGTGTGAACCGGCTTGGATCTCCATTGTGTGAACCGGCTTTGGATCTCCATTGTGTGAACCGGCTTGGATCTCCATTGTGTGAACCGGCTTGGATCTCCATTGTGTGAACCGGCTTTGGATCTCCATTGTGTGAACCGGCTTGGATCTCCATTGTGTGAACCGGCTTTGGATCTCCATTGTGTGAACCGGCTTTGGATCTCCATTGTGTGAACCGGCTTTGGATCTCTATTGTGTGAACCGGCTTTGGATTTCCATTGTGTGAACCGGCTTGGATCTCTGTTGTGTGGCCCGGCTTGGATCTCCAAGGCAAGTAATTGTGGGGCAGGTGCCATACCTTGGCACCACGGCTGTGACGTGTCCATGGTTTGATGGTATGAAGTGAAACGGCCGGGTGGAAAGTTGGGCGTCGTGGGGTCCACAACGGACATAGGGCACCCGTTGAACGGCCAAGACGAGCCATCGGAACCACGCGGGGTCCATCACCTAGCACTATAAGGCAATGGACACGTACACAGTGGCAAGGAAACCGGAACGGCCGGGTGGGAAGATTGACGTCGTGGGGTCCACAGTAGACTTGGAGCACCTACTGAACGGCCATGACGGGCGATTGTACCCACGCGGGGTCCACCGGTTGCTTGCCCGGGTTCTCGCCCCATGCAGTGTGCATGGGGACTCTTACCGCCGACAAGAGGCTAGGGTGGGGCGCTACGACACGATGCGTAGCCGGGAGTACTCGGGGGCCTTTGTGCCCTTAAACATAAATACCACCCGTGTCGGCAATGCATGTTGTTTGCTGGTTCATGACATTGTGCTGCGAAGCATGCCATGGAGAAGGGGCCACCAACGGCTTCATGTTGCAAATGGCAGGTTGGACATGGGCTAGTACCCCAAAGAGCCAAACAGAGGAATGCCAACGAGTAGCAAAGGCATGTTATGTGGTGGGAACACCGTGATTATGTGTGGTAGGTGCGACATGGGAAGAAAAAGTTTTTTCTGTAGGACCCACTTTTTTTTGTACCCCCCCCCCCCCCTAGGGGGGGTCACCCCCCGAAAAAAAATATCCCACCCGATATCAAAAAAATTTTTCTTCCCCCCCCCCCCCTGGGGGGGGGGGCAGATTTGAATGTTTGGACGAAAATGCTGAAAATCTTGGAATTTTGCTGTGGCTTGCATGCTTCTTTGATATTTGCTTGCACCTGAATGGCATGATATTAGGAATACTTTAAGATGAGAATACTAGTTTGAATGTTGATTCGATTTGACGTTTGTCTGCTAATCATAATGCTCTTTGAGGTGTTGAAGCAAAGATGCTGAACTGGTGGTTTCCAATCCTTCAAGTGCGGAATTCCACTTCCAAAAGACCTTTTTTTTTCACACCCACATCTTGGCATCATTGCATGGAAATCTGGTTTCGACAAAGTATATCCCGTTTGGCCTGCCAGATCGATTTAAGGGGCTGCAATAATGCTACTTGAGATGTCTGGACGAAAATCTTTCAACTCTAGGACAATTTTTTGCTATTCCTTGAAGTACTATTTCTTTAAGGTGCATTTGGTCATTGTTTAGGGCTCTTCTCAAGTTGATTATTTGGCAGAGTGGCATACTCCCATCTGCACATGGAACATGCATTTTCAGCGAACACTTCCACCAGTGCCTCTGCGACTGCGTTAGATATTTGTGTCTCCACCCCCCACACCCTCAAGGTCTTGTGCACCCTCAGCGAGCCCCACCCACACGGACACGCGGGTTCCAGTGTGGACCGTGTATTGCTTCTTCCTTCATGCCTCTGCCCATGCCCCTGTGCATTCCTGTGTCCATGCCTCCATTCGCGTTTCTGTCTCTCGCCTCAGCTGCTGTTCATCTTGTGTCAGGTACTGCCTGACTCGAAGTCCTCACCCGAGAAATTCGACGCCTCCGAGGCGGAGGAGTGCTTCCTGCATGACGCCGCTCCGGGGGCCAGCCGCGACACAAGATCCAGCCTCCATGATGATGATGATGACGATGACATGGACGGCGGGGGCCAGAGGGCACAGTGTGTCCACCAGTAAAGGCCACACGACACCCTGCCCCCAAGTAGTCCTACTCAGAAAGCCTGCGCCGCAGCACATGCCCCGCTACCCTATGTCCCCATGCCTCCCAGCCTCATCAGCGTGCAGATGTCACCCCTCCAGCCCCCCCGGGCCCCGGGTTGAGTAATCAGCGAAGAGTCGCCCATGGTTTTGTGTTGAGTGCTATGCGCGTTCTACCCCCAGCGGTCTCAGGTCTGTGACAGGTTGCGGTTGGGAAGTTGCTTTGATTGGTCCCAGTGCCTGTGCTACCGGTGCCCAGCTGCAAGGTGGCAGATACTTACCTTTTGTGAGTAATGTCCAGTCGATCGGTGCTGTGCATACAGAGCTTTCGCTTTGCAGCCCCGAAGGTGCCTTGTCACTTCCGGTCTAACAATCGCTTTACGCCTGGTGGCCAGCAGCTTCAGGCACAGCACTCCTCAGCGAATGATGCCGAACAGGCCTTTGCTGGCGGTCTCCTTATCAGTTTGACAGTGTAGATCAGGTTTAGTTAGGATCGGGTATGTAGCTCAGTATGGACACGTGGCTTGTGTACCTACAATGCAGCCTCATTTGCTGCCCCCAGGGGGCGCGAAGTTCCACAGGGTGCGCAGAATATTCATGCCACGCTCACCGCAGTGAGTTCAGCTTTACCCGGAGGCCTTCAGGAGCACCTGGCTACGGGCTTCAGTTGAGCTGCACCCCTGGCGCAGCGGTGTGAATCATCTGTTATTGACTGCGAGCCTGGCCGGCCAGTATGACCAGTCCTGGCACACTTCAATGTTTGCGGTGATAGACATGACACAGACCAGGACAGTGATGCAGCTCGCTGCGGTATGGCATCCTTTGCTGTTGGCATACCGCACCAAGTGAGTCGTCGCGGTGCGCGCAGTGCGCCGGCAGTGCCTCCGCGCAGTGCAGCAATATGGCTGATTTGTTCCCGAACATTCATGGTTTGCTTCGACAGGCCTCAACTCAGTGCCGCCTGTTCTGTGGTGCTGCAGCTTCTTGTTGGGGGTTGCGCTTTCTGGGAATGTGGTCGCGTGGTCGGCCTCGGCAGGTCGCATGTTCTGTCATACTCCCTCCCCTAGACCTAGACCACACCTGAAAAGCACAGGCGGTGTGTGACGTTGTGCGATGCGGCGAATCTGTCACAACGTAGTGCACACCGTTGCATCATAGCACCCTGTAGCCCACATGACGTATCCCCAACCCCCTACAAAAAGTACAACCACCCCAAGAACCCACTGGCATTTGAGGTTGATATTGGAGATACGGTCGGACGGATCGGCAGATACGGGAGAGACGGTCAGACGCCTCCCTTGTGCGGTGCCAGTTCTGTGGCCGGGAGTTGCGTGGTAGGTGCACGCGCGCGCACATACACCCGTATGTATGTTATCCTCCGCGGAGGGGCGATTGACAGTTGGCACACCCACTCCCATGCACATACCAACACCAACCTGCACACCAGCCTACACCAAAGCTCACTTGCACAGCGCATGTGCATCCACATGCTTCGGAATTTTCTTCAATGGAGTATGTTTGTGATCCTGACATTTGTGGCACTTGCTCAGGAAGTGGGCATGCCGGACACAGTTGTGCTGAATATCTGCTTGTTTCTAGAATGTGCTGCTGTAGGGTCGGAGGAGAGCGGATTCAGCATCAGCGGGGGCAAGGGAGGGTCCTTGTTTGCCCTGGTTGCCTTTTGGGCGCAACATGTCTTGTTACCCTCTCTCACTCTTCTCCCTGCAGATGGTCTGCTCCAAGAGGAAATACCGATTGTGGTGGTGGTGCCGGGTCAGTTATGACTGCAACCTTTCTTTCTAGGACTCTCACTTGGAGCCGTGTGGAGGTTCGGTTTCTACTACAACTGCAGCAGCACAGTTTGCGTCATGGTTACTCTGCAAGAGAGGAAACCCGAAAACCCATGCAAAAGAGAGGTGCCAATGGAGCAGCAGTGTGATGAGCTCAACGTGAGGTTGCCATACGGATCCAATGAAGCCACAAGATGGCCAAAACAGGTTCCCACTCGCAAGCAGCAGCCAAATCTACACTGACGAGAGCACTATCCCCTTTCGGTTGTGCAATGCAATGTCCAAGCCATCCCTGATGGTGTTAGGCAGCAATGAAAGTATGAAGGGAAAAGCTCAAACGGAGCCGTTTGTAGTTAGGTCTTCTGTGCTGAGGTGCACCACCGGTGTCATGGAAGGTTCACCCGCTGTTTGTGTTGTGTGTTAGAGAAGCATGCAGGGGTATTGAAGGCACAGGTCAACGTGTTTCAAGGCCTGGGCAACCACAGCCATAACACACCCCAAGGCACCGACTGTATAGATATATAGCAGTGCATAGATCAACACAAATGCACCGTACATCCACAGGCAATGGGTGTGAAAGCACATCCCAAGCTGTCCCGTTCCCGTTCCTGTTCCGGTTCCCGTTCCTTTTGCCGGCTAGTGATTTGTGGTGTGCCTTCCTCACGACTTTTGGCTTGGGGCCCGCGTCTACCTGGAGTATGATCCTCAGCAAACGGGTGAACGCAAGTTGTGCAAAACAAATTTCAGGCGTCAAGCTGCTTGGGTTAAACTCCTGAGTTTTTTTCCAAGGGTGTAATGCAGATTTTCTGACACTTTGCATTCCAATTTATTTCTTTTTTGTGTATCCTGTGTATCCCTGTGTATCCCATTTCGCCCCCCGTGTATCCCAATGCGCCACCCATACATTCCCCACAATTTTCCCTCCATAGCACAACACTGTCGCCCATGTAGCCCACTTTCCATCCAAAACGCAATTCCCATGTATCCCTAGTATCCCCAAAGTTTTTCTGTGCTTTCTGACAATGTTGACTTGTCATACCGTGTCAACAGTGTTATAACTGGATACACACTAACTGAAATTCTTGTGTAATAGTGTTGTTCTTCAACTCAGTGAAGCCCCCCCCGTTTTTCACCTCTGTACATTTTTTATTGGCTGGAGCCCTGAAGTGTGATGTATCCATGCATGCATACATGATAGACATCCTCAAGAGGGCCCCAAAGGGTGCAACCAACACAATGCATGTGGTGTGGCGCATGGTATGATGTCAGCCTAGTGTGTACAAACCATATGGTGACAGTATAGGTTGTCCAAAAGTGGGCACTAGGCACTGAATGCAAGGAAAGGGTGGTGTGTACACGGCAGAAAAACTTGAAATTCCATGTCAGGAGCAACTTTTTTTTTCCGGAGGAGTATTGGGTATACTCTCATTGCTTTTGCAAGTACTATGGGCTATGAATCCCGAGTTTTGGCAGCTAGGCATGTTCCCATGATTGTGGGCACATCATCATTTCTTTGATGATGATGCCATCCATGGTGATGATAAGTAATTTTTAAATAAGTTGCTCCCCACATGAACCGTCAGGTTGTGAGTGCCGTGACCCATTGACACCCAACATTCCACTCCATCTGCCGACGGATTCCTGCTGCATTTGACACTGTCTTTAAAACAGATCTGCCAGGTAGCTGTGCACGTTAGTCTAAGACAGTGAAAAAAAAATTCTTTGGTCAAAGCATGCGCACTCCTCCTTCCTTGGGCCATGAGTGCTGTGGCCCCTTTCTTTAACAAAATTGCATCCTCTGTGGCAGGGGATGTGGGCGGCTACAACCATCAACACCTTAGGGATGAAGTCTCGACAGTGGAGGAGCAAATGTGTCTATTTTTTAGATATCCTTTGATATTGACCACTGGTTGTCCCCACAAGTTGAAGAGATTTGCTTTTTCACATGTTGAAGAGATTTGCTTTTTCACACGTTGAAGAGATGTCCGTTTTCTCCAGTGTTCAAAGGGACTGCTTTGAGGAATGCTCTCAAGCATGCATTTCTGCCACCGGCAGTGCATACACCTGTTTTAGAGTTTTGTGCCTGTGCAAGACACCCGAAGTTTTGTGGGGCTGCAACTATGTGAGGTGTTGTGACTCACTACTGTTTCAATAGAGCCTTGGATTTTTGTAAGCTTGGCTGCAGTCATCAGTGGTGCCCAAGCCAGTTTAGGCTACCCACTTCAATTGCCAGATGGTCCATTCTTTGGCCTGCTCTTGGGAATGCAATCAATACGTCATCTATATAAGTCCCGCATAAGACAGTACTTCGTTGGGTCCATAAAAGTAGGAGAAGACATATTGGCAAATCTGGGTGTTGTGCGTGCAATGTTGGTCGTGTGCCCCATGAAGAGAGAAACATGAATGTGAATAACTGACATCAATCATTGTTGGCATCCCGCATTACACCTGGTGGCAACAGCCAACCGCCACCACAAACAAAGGGTCTGGGACAAATCCTAGTTTTTGGGCACGTTGAAGTACTTGGGGGGTGCCTCCTTCAAGGCAAGGAGGGGTTGTCTATGAATGTTGTGCACATGGGTCCATCCCCACCATGGTGTGTGTGGTGTGCTAGGTAGATGATCTTGCGGGTGGGGCATTGGTCTTGCCTTGCAAAATGATCTCATGGTATGCACTGGGATAGGCAATGTGGAGAATGCATTGTGCTGAAGTTGGAAATGCAATCCCTTTTAAGTGTCTCCCTTAGCCCACAACCTATCCTTGACTTCTTGGAGATCCAGGTACCCCACCACATGATGGAGCTTTATGGCGTGAAACTCCTCCCATTCGTTTTCTAGCACCTCTGATGCTTCCATATATAAGTTGCAGTATTCTGTACTTCACACCTGTCCAGGATTTAGTGGAGAACGCCAGGAGCTTCAAAAAGCAGGTGTTGCTGGGGGGGGGGGTTGACTTGACAACCTTCACGTAACCATACGGGGGGTTGAACCAGAATTCAGGTCCCGATCAGTTAGGCATTTTTTCCACCGGAAAGTACAAGGTACAACAATTTGCTATCCCATTAAATGGGGCAAAACCGGCTGTTCTTGTGGTATCGGTGGGGGGGGGGGGCAGAGGCGCGTGGACAGCAAAAACAGTCAAACGACCCTGCCAACAACCAGCACATCCTCAATACGCCAATTATTGGGTGCCGCGCAAACGGCACACCATGCCACATTCAGCACAGCCCCAACACACCAACCACTGGGCTCCGCAAACGCGGAAACGACACCAGCAAGAGCACCGGCCGCAGCAGCCGACAGAAAGCAGCAACCCGACGCAACATGCGAAGGGAAGAACGGGTGACTGTCCAGGGCCCCGTAAAGGAGCAACAACCAGACGGAATGTCACACAGGGGGGGGGGGGATTACTATGGCGGCCACAACTCCCACTGCCCTGACTCCCCTGAGCGGGGAGAACGCAATATGGCGAAGTAACCCCCACGCCGTATCGGGATCCCTATTGTATCAGCGGAAAAACGCCCTGAGAAAGTAGAATCTTGTTGGAAGTTTCCCCCATCATGTCCCTTGCATATTGTGGTACGACACTTCTGGTCCATGTGTGCACACCAAGATGACTTTCTAGAGGTATCGGGATGATTGCTGTATGCTTCTGGATGGTTGGGTTTTGTGGGAGGCTCAGTGGCATGAGCAGCAGCTCCATTGCAGATTCTGTTTCTCAGTTTCTGGCTTCATGTCTTCCCTGGTGCAAGCGGATGCAGGCAATGACAAATCTGTTGGTATGTGGTCCTGCTTGAGCAACCTCCCTCACCCCTTGTTCACGTGTCTGGGCACCATGCAGTGTGGCGAGGGGGGTCCGTTAGGGGCTCTTGTCTGTTTTTTGCGGTACCCCACCCTTTCCACCAGAGCCTTTACAGGAGGGCCCAAGGAGGAGGGCCATACGGTGTACCTCTGGGCGAAAGTGTGTATGGAGGGGCCATGCAATCAACCTGAACTGACCAGTGGGCAGCCTCAGACAACGTGGACTCAGTCGCAAGATGAATATGGACACAGTAAACACTGCTGTCTTCAGGTGACAGATGTTTTGGTGCTGGAGCTGGAAGCATCGGCCGCATTGTGTGCGTGCAGATGGCATGCGACAGCATCGTTTGATTAACAGTGCCTTTGTCGCATGCCCTTTCTGCCCTCTTTTGCCCTATGAACATGATACACAATGTGCTGGAGGAGGAGTTGGTTGCCACCAAGGGCCCTGCATGTGCATTGTGTGTGTGTGCCAGTGGGGGGGGGGGGGGACAAGGCGGTCCTTTGACAACGCCAGTTTTTTTCCATTTTCCCTAGGGACTGCCCCTTAAGCTCCGCCCTCTGGGCCGGCGGTTGACCGCGAACCACTGTTGACGACCCACTGCCGGCCTTTGTGGCCAATTTTTCGTCCATTAATTACTGACTGTGCTTGAAGGTTCGTATGTCTCACCAATGACAAATTTTACATGGATGTGCTACCAAATGTTTTGAAATTTTGCGGCGTATAGTGCCTGCTTGCCTTCTCCATGGCGTGCACTTTTTTTGGGTAAGGCGTAAATCAACAAGATTCTTTTTTTCATTAAGGACCAGCCCTGCGTGTGTGGGGGGGGGGGACAAGGCTACAGGAAATGGGTGATGATACTGAAATGTGTGTTTGCTGTGGGTCATTTCGGGGTGGGGATGTGAGGGATAGGTTTTGTACTGGCTTATGGGACAAGGTTAGGGATGGGCTGAAGGGTCAGAGGCCACACGTTGTGCACCTGAACTGGGAACATATTGTTGAGGCCAGTTGCCAGAAAGGACATTTGCATCCGACGTGCACCTTGGTGTCTGCTGCTGAGGATGGCAAACGTCTGGGCACTGGATCATGCTCCACAGATCCTCCCCCCCCCACCCCTCCCCCTCCTCTTATCGACAACCTTCGCTTAGCTCACCTTAATTAGCCCCCCCCCCCCCCTTCTTTGCAAGGCGCCACACGAGCAAGCGGGACATGGCCAGGCCACCACTCAGCAGATTTGACCCAACACAGCCGTGGAGCCTCTAGTTCTGTTGGCGCGGAAGGCACCCTGCCATGCGACCCACCAGCATTGAGGGCACAGGTGGGACACCTTGCCCTAAAGCCCCCCCCCCCCCCTTCTTTGCAGGCTTCCAGGGTAGCACCCCCCCCCCCCCGCCGCATGTCGTTGGTCCCTCCGGAAGGAAGAAACACCCCCCCCCTCCAGTCGGGGGTTCATCCGGAACGAAGAATCATGCCCTCCCCCGGGGGAGTTTTTTTTTACCTGCAAATCACCGATGCGGTCCATTTTTTAACTTGTTTCTTGCGTCTATAGTCTATAGCAGATGGGCATGCAAGATGATTTTGCTCACGAAGGGGTGGTGCTCTGTATGCTCAAAAGTGTCTGTGGGGTTGGGACGCGTGGGCTCAACAATGTGAGCAGTCTTGGGACCATTCGTAACCTCCCCACCTGGTTTTGGGCCCTCGCCAAGCAATTCGTCACTGTTACACTTGTTTTGCGCATTGTAAAGCCCGCCAAAAAAAAAAAAGAAAGGCCCTGAGGGGACGAGTGGTTTGCAGGACCCAACCAACAGGTCAAACCACTCGCCCACCCAGCGACGGTTGGAGGGGCGGCGGCCATCTCCAGACTGCTGGGTACGCAGGGACAGCTGGCAGAGAAGGAGGCATACAACGTGACTGATATTGTGCAAAACATTACAAACAGGCTATTGCTTGAGGAGGGTGGGTCAGAGGCCAAAAAAAGTTTGGACCTAAAATCGGCCTCAAATTTCCGGTCCCTTTGATAAATTTCATTTTTACCTCAAGGAAAAATTTTCTGATGTGGGTGGGTGCGGGAGGTCGGCCGGGGCTGGCCAGGGCCCCAAACAACCCCCCCCCACCCCCGCCCCGGGTCCTTAAGCAATGGCCTGATTACAAACACGCATCATGGCAGCTCTGTTTTGAACAAAGTGCATGTGCTCCTGCAAGAAGCCCCCTCTGCCTGGTTGTTGTTCATCCATGCGTCAGAGCCTGAGGTCCAGCAGTCAGTCAAGACATGTAAGGGTGCAAGAGCATGCAGCAGGCAACCAAATATGAACCATCAACACCACATGCATGGGGCAAGAAAGATGGGCAAAACTTGGAGATGGTGGCCCAAACTCTGTGATTTCTGTGCCCCAAACAGTAGTAGTCACCACGAACCAAATTTTGCGCCGTTGGCGGACCGTCTTGCAACAATTGGGGGAGTTGGGTGGAGGGAGGGGGGAGGGTCGCCTTCTTGGGTGTTTAGTTGTAGATGACATGTCATTATGCACAAGTTGACATTGTGACCGACATTGCAGCACCTGCTTAGCCATTGCTGCAGGTGGTTCAGGGCACGCATAAACAAGTTGTCAGGCAGGTTTGCATTGATGGGTTGTGTTGAGGCCTGTTTTGGTGCACTATTCAGTGCAGTTTCTGAGTGTCTGTTTCTCCAAGGCATTCAGAGATGTAGATGAAGTACCCCCTCCCCCCTTGCGACCCCCCCCCCCCCATGGGGGGGGGCGTCACTTTGACAAAGAAGCCTAGGAAATACGAGGCGCCGAAGGAAAAATTTCTTCAGGTCATATTGGAACTGCTGAGTTCTAGTGATACCATTGGGTGGTGCAATCCCCCGCCCCCCCCCCCCCCCATGGGGAGGACGGGCCTGACATTGGGGGGGGGGGGGGGTTACAACGGGGGCGGATGAGCTGAGTTGAGTGCAGGTGTGAGTGGCATAGAGGGAAATGAGGCAGTCCCGTCGGGGGGATTGTGGCAGGTGACGCTGCCACAGCAGCCGCATGCGGCGGTGGCCGCGGCCCTCGGTCAAGTGGCCAGGGGCGCAGGTCCTTCAACCGACACCCATGCCCCCCTTGACAGGCACGGACGCCACCGACATCCCCGCCGTTCCCCCTGTTCCCGACCTGGCGGACCTGACGCATGTCCTGGGCCCCTCGCTGACCTTCAACGTCAACATGGGGGGCCACAGGGCGGGCTCCGGCACCTTCCCGCTCTCCGGCCCCTACGGGCATGGCCATGCCAGCCCATTCACTCTCTTTCCGAGCGGCACGCACGGCGCCGCCCCCGACAGTGCCCCTCTTTCCAGTCCTTTCGGTCTGTTGCCCGGCACCGGCAGTGGTCCATCGTACTACAAGTCTGCCACTGCGCGCCTCGACCGTACCAACCGCTCGTGCACGCGCGTCTGCCCTTACGGCCGTGGGGCATCATCCACTTCAGGAATGGAGTCGAAGGTGAGTCCCCGCACGCGCCCTGCACACTCGGCCCCACCCCCTTCGCACAAAACCGCTCCACCATTTTCACCCTCATCCACACCACCGGCTCCCCAGGGCTTTGCTTGAGCAGGGTGCCGTAAAGGCTCATTAGGTGTGCTGGTTAGTGCTGCCGGGTGTGCGTACTTGTTTGCCTTTTGAGAAGGGAATCTTCCACGTGTGGACGAGCGTAGGGGATGGGGGGAGGGGGGCTGAGGGTGCGGAGTTTGGGTACCAACAATAGCCAGAAAAATGGTCCCTATTATAAAGTTCCATTTTCCCCCACTACAAAAAATTTTGGAGTGGAGGTGGGGGGATGGGGATCCCCCTGCCGCAATGAAATTACAGCAGAGCCCTGCCTGCTTCTCCCACCCCCCCCTTTTCATGTCCACCCGCATGGCTAAGACTCCCTTCACATGTACCTACATACCCTGCACACCCACCCACACTGGAGCCCCTTCAGACCCATCCACCAGCCCATCACCCTCGGCCTCGACCTAGATGCCATGAAGCCAAGCCTGCCCTCACTCAATTGGGTGGATCCCATTCTTGATACATTTCCTTTTTTCTACAGACTCTAACCAAATCTGATTCAGAATCACAGGCTTCATGGTTGTGAGTCACACCTTGTTTATAACAAGGGCGGTATTATAACAAGGGCGGTAACATGTTTACTGAAACGCAAATGGGATGCTGCATGCGTTGCATCATTTACCCTGATAGATGATGATGTACCATTTGCCCTGATAGAGCGATAAAACCAAAAGTTCCCAAGAACTTTATGTTTTGACCCTTGTTCAGAGTTTACTGTTTTTCAGCATGGTGAGCAGTGCAGGACTGTCCGAAGAATTGACTGTGACTGTAGCAGTGCTGTGCATGCCAGGCAGGGTGTCGAAACAAAACAGTGCAGATGTGCATGTACACATCTCAGCCCCTGCATGTTTGTGCATGTATGGCATCTGTGTGTCTGCAGCTGTGTGTGGGTCTCCGTGTGTCTACGACCATTCTGCCTGACACCTGCCCATAGGCGAGCGGTTCCTGGCGCGTTTGGGCCCCCATGCAGCAGCATGCGCCGCGCATCATTGCAAGAACAAAGGGGGGGAGGTGGGTTGCGGAGTGCTGTCGAGAGCAGAAACGACGTGCAGACGCATGATGCAGCCCCTCCATCCCACAGGAACCACTCACCGATGGCTCGACGCTGGCGTGGGGGGAGGGCGGGGGCTGCTGGAACGCCATGCGCGAGTCCTGACACACATGGCACGGGGGGGGGGGGGGGGGCTGGGCGTGGTTGGCTCTGTTAGCCTGTGGCGGCGCCTATTGGCCTCTCGCCCTTGAACCTTCTGCTATGACAAGCAGGCATTTGCACTACTGCGGGCATCCGCACTGCCGTGGGCATCCTGGGTGGGAATCCAGAATGCAATTTCTGCCCACACAGCCCGCCAAACGCCCACCTACATGGTGCATACGCGTCCGACACTTGCTTTGGTGGGTGTGGGCAGCAAGCGGAATGTGTCGTGGACCACAATGGAGCATGCCCAGACAGGTTTGGGCTCGGTTCCCACCTTTCAGATCAAGCCCATGCAAATCAAGGATCGTTGTCGTGCTGGGCAACCTTTTGGCCGCGAACGCTCTTCACCGGCATTGTCCGAGGGGCTTCCCAACACCTCCCCCCCTTTGGGGACCCCGGCTCGGCAGTGATGATGTAGTTTGATGGTCCACAGGGGGCCGATGTTTGTGCTTTGTGCTCTGAAAGGCACACCACCGTGCGTTGTGGACAGTGCAAGGAAAATTATTGTGCTGAATGTATGGACCTATTTGTGGACCAGCGACTTTCCAGTCCTGACGGGGGGAGGGGGCTCCCATGTGAGGGTGCCGGTTAGTTCCGTTCCACCTGCCTTCACTTTCAACTGCCCCCAACTGCCCTCCAACCGATTTGTAACCGCTAGCACTTGCACGGCAACCGCTTTTCCAACTGCCAATAACCGCTTTTGCCGGTGCTCTAGAAACAACCCTCCAGCCTCTATCGCCACCCTCCAGCGCAACCCGTGGGGCT
The DNA here is from genome assembly GCA_964036045.1 of Eutreptiella sp. 'Long Island Sound 2002'. NCBI lineage: Eukaryota > Euglenozoa > Euglenophyceae > Eutreptiales > Eutreptiaceae > Eutreptiella > Eutreptiella sp. 'Long Island Sound 2002'. The sequence goes on from OZ038381.1 coordinate 13,423,966, forward strand.
AGGGGGCAGATCTGGGACAGAAATTTGGAACGCGCTGAGCACGTGCCCGGCAAACACTCCCTCAGCGTTGGTACATGTCAAATGGGACGAGCTTCAAGTGCAGCAGAAGACATGGCTCTGTTCTCTGATTGTCTCAGTAGGCTGATGGGAAGCGGCCCGGGTTGGTCACATGCAGAATTGTCTCTTGGGTTTTCAGACTTTTAGTTGGGGCAGGGCGTGTCGGAGGGCCTGCGGCAGCAAGGGAGTCTGAAAGGGTAACCCCAGTGACAGGGTGTCATTCATCTCAGCAACGGCTTATGAAGCCCTGCCCCGCCCGCCCGAGAAACAGTCCACTCCCGATGGGTAAGCCTCCGCGCTAGCCGACAAATTGGATAGTGTTGGCTACTCAAAAACTTTTCATTTTTCCAGTTGGTGAGTTCGCTAGGCAAAATTGATCAAAGGGACGTGAGGGAAAGGTGGCGAGGCTGTGGAAAAATGAGAAAAATGGGATTGGGAAAAATGGGGAATTTGTCCCATTTTTCCGAGCCCCTAAGTCGGCTGCAGCGAACGCGGACGCCTGGACGGGCGACGCACCCCCGACCACCGCCTTGCTGCTGCTGCTGCCGTCACATGCCGCACATGCCCTCAGGATTCCTCAGGAAGCAGCAGCAGCAGCAGCAGCAGTAGCAGCAGCAGTAGCAGCCAGGGGCACGTGGACCGCCTGACGCTGCGCATCTTGGGGATGTATCTGCAGATGGCCTGGAGTCCAAGCACCCGGACGCTCGACCTGCGCGCCATGCAGAGGGCCGAGGACCTGCAGGAACTGTCCCCGGACCTCAACACGCGGTCCTTCTGTGGGAAGCTTGCGGAGTGCATTGCCCATGGCCGGCCTTGGGCGCAGGCCCTCGACAACATCAGCCTCGCGGACAACGGCATCACGTCCCTGCGATGCCTCGCACAGGCCCTTGGGCAGTGGGATGTGCAGGTGCAGTCGCTGGACTTGGGGGGCAACGCGGTGTCGGATTTGGCGGAGGTGTGGCTGGACCTGTGGTGCGTGTGGTGCCGCGCGTGCGACGGGCTGTGGTGGCCCTGGGGATCAGGCTACTGCTGTAGGAGAAGGGGGTGGTTTGGCGTAGGTGGGTCAGAGGCCAATAAAAAGTATGTGTACCTAATTTCGGCCTCAAATTTCCGGCCCGTTTACTAATAATAATAGTAATGAATTTCATTTTTTGCCTGAGGAAATTTTTTCTGATGTGGGTGGTTGGGCCTGCCAGGGCTGGCCAGGGCCCCAAACAACCCCCCCCCCCCCCCCGGGGTCCTTAAGCAATCACCTGGTGCGGGATGCATAGGAAGGGGCTTCGCCATGATGGCTGAGTGACCCCTGCCCCGCCCCCTCCGCTGGGAACAGGAAGTGGAGGATGCAAAGCCCAGTGCCAGCAGTTTAAGTGAACCTCACTGGTAGGCTCCATCGATTGCTGTTGTCTTCGAGCTGTTGTCTTCGAGTGGTAGGTTATCTGAGCCCCGCTGCAAAACGCCTTTTGCGGTTTTTTTTTGCCCTGCACACTCTCTGTCCATCTCACTCTTACTGACTTTGAAAGCCACGGCGAAGTTTGAAACCCGGACCAAGACACTGCTATTCCAAGTGGTAAATTACAGACACCTGGAGTTCCCACTCTCCACACACTCCAACAATATGAAAACGGTGGAGAAGGTCGTCACCGCTGCACACAGACACCAAGTCGCCACCTACCCCTTGGGATTTCGCTACAGGTCGTTTTCCAGGCCACCCAATGGACCTGGCAGCATGCGACCGTGGGGCAGTATTAGCACTCCGGGCGCGCGCCGGGCATCTTTTTTTGACCATTCTCCACCCATGCCTGTTTTTGCCCCCCCCCCCCCCCCTCACCAAACAATCTGGAGTACTTTCTTGCAGTGTCTAAGAACCTGGCCCATCCTTTGCACCCAATTTATGATGATGGCAAGGGTGGTGGTTGGAAGTGGTGGGGGTGACATTTTGTGTTGTTGAATTCTCATATTTCGGCTTATGCCAGGTGCCTTGCAGGGAAGGTTTGCGGTCTAGTGCGGTCTACTTGGGGGACTTCCCAAGGTGAGGATAATCTTGGGGCTAGAGTAGGATACTTAATGCAAAGGTAGCGTGCCCGGCGCGGGGCAAACATTCTCCCCGTGAAGGGTACCCCATAACAAACACCAGCACAGTGGAATGGCACCACAGCGCAAACCTGTGGCTTCCGTCTCCTCACGCTGCCTACCATTCTGGTGCATTACAGTCCACGCTCTTTCCCACTTCTCGAGGATCCCGGGTAAAACTGAGCAGTCTGCTGCCCCATGCTGCCCGCCGCGTTGCAACGACTGATCCTGTTCCAAGAAATCCAATTGGACTGGGACACGTTCTTGCAAAGCCCTCGCCATGTCCACGGTTTGTTTGCGTGGTCGTCCAACACGCCATAGTTTGCACGCCTCTCTTGTGTGCAGTTGGATTGGCTCGCCCCACTGCGCCTGCGAGGCCTCACGCTGCAGGGCAATCCTGTGGCAGCCAGTGGCGAGGAACACCAGCGACACGTTGTCCGCAAGCTGCGCAGTGTCGAGCACTTGGACGGTGTTTCCATGAGCGCATTGCGCCAACGGTTGATGCCGCCCCTGCCGGACACAAAGGCCTGCATCATGATGCCCCCCGGCATCGAAGGCCCAGTTCGCGAGACTCTTCGACGGTATTATCACTGCATCGACTCAAAGGACATGGAGGAACTGCTGGATGCCTATGAAAAGCACTGCATGTTCACATTTGTCAGTGAGACCACGGTCAAGGAGTGCACTCACCCTGGCACCACGGCTTACCATGAGTTCTTGCAGGTCTGCTGGCATTATGATGCAGAGCTTCCCCCATGTGCACACAGCGTCTGCCTCAACAACGGGTGACGCCGTGCCTTGCCTAAGCACACCCATAAGCTTTTTATCCACCAATCCATGATGAGACAAGGCCTTCTGGACATTTTCCTAATTTACGGCCAGTCAAGTGGTTCTTCACTCTGTTTTGTACAAGTGTGCTTTGCATGGCATGCATGCTTCACCATACATGCAATTAGAATGCTCACATACTGAAGCTACCCTTTAGTGTTAGCCTCTAGTGTTAGGTGATTTCACTGAACGGAGATGTGTAGTGTCCATTTGCATGTCATTTTGCTGCTAAAGCTTCGCTAAATTGCCCAAAAAAAAGACATTGTTTGGAGCACAACCACCCGCCCCAAAATGAGAAACAAAAGGTGTATAATGTTCCGCTGAAGTTGTCGCAGGCCTAAATTGCTTGCACTTGCCACCATGTCAACAGCGCACGTTGTTTTCGCAAAGCCCAGCAAGACCGCGGTTTTTTTTTTACAGGCCGGAGCTAGTGTTTGCTTTTTACTTTGTTGAACCTTGGAGGACCTTGCACTACTGATCCACAATGTTCTGCTGCTCCAGTGCACCCAATGAGGGCCCTGTTCTTGAGAATTTTCTGTCGATCGCGGATCGTTCATGGTTTTTCACTCATGTGCTGACATGTGTGCAGATTGTGGTGACACTATTGCTGACAAGTGCTTGCAGCCAAAAAAAAGAACTTTTGCACAGCTGATGAATTCCTTGATTCATGATGCTTTGTCATTATTCCGTTTGGTCTTGAATTTGCAGCCATATTTTGGGTGTTGAAGTCCCAGTTGAAAGGTCCAGAATTTAACAGGCAGAGACACACTGAACCTCAAAATCCAATTCACCCTCGGTCGCACTTTGCTACCCCTCTACACAATCTCATGGTTCCCTGGACACCATCCAACTGGATTGTCACCAACCCTGAAAAATCATCCTTCTACACAGCGTCGCAGTCATAACCTCCTGTTGCCGACCAACCGCAAGCACCCGCTCCGTGAGCTTTGCCACGGACGGGCGGCAACTGTCAACTTCCTGCGGGACCTGTATGGCAAGTTCAAGACAGAGCACAGCGTGGCACAATTCCAGGTCCTCTTTTGCTCTCGAGGAGGTTGCTGAAACAGTCCTTGCAGGGCTCAGAGCCCCTGGCAATTTAGGCTGGGAGCAGGTGGTCACAGCACGCCACAGACTGATGGTCGAGTGCCGTAAATGCCACGCATGTGCCCGTGTTCCTGCCCCTCTTGTGGTGGTAACAAGCAAGGAAACAGACCTCATCGCCAACGGATCCGAATGAGGACTGCAAATACGAACGCTTTGTGATGAGTGTGTGTAGTATGCAGCATCATAAGACAGGGCTGGGGTCCCTCCTGTGTGGACCGAAGTTGTGTATGGGCCAAGAGTTTGGTGTTGGGGGCCAAAACTTCGGGTCATTTCACGTATTTTCAAAATACGGAGCTTTTCGATCGGCAATCCCCCCCCCCCTTCTGTGGTTGGGTGGCCCCCTACTCTATCTGGGACCCCCCCAAAAAACTGCTTGCACCCCGGCCCCGATGTACCAATGCACTTGTGGGTTCACTTCAGCAAAGTTGCACGCTGACAGGGGATCGCAGTGGCAGAGCATTGCTTTTAAGGTGGGCAGACCGCAAAGCTCTCTTGACGTACATGATGCGGCAATGCACACGCCGGAGTGTAGGTCTGAGGGGCAGGGACAGCGGCAGAAGGCAGCTGCAGGGCAGCGTCCCTGCGTCAGATGTCGTCCACAGAAACTGGGCCGATCTACTGTGAACAGGTGCGAACAGACAATGGAATCCCAGGAGCCTTCTACAACGGGCAAGAGGCAGAACAATCCATTGGAGCCTTCTGTAAAAGATATGTGCGTTAGGGGCGCATGCACAAGTGGTGCACAATACACCATTTGTGCATTACAACAAATGCCCAAATGCAATGTCGCGACCCGTTGGCTTTTACCATTTAGAGTGTAGGGTCAAACAGCCCCTGCCCCCCCCCCCCCCCCAAGGGGTGCATTGGAAGGGGGGGAGCCTCCCCACCCCGCACCCCCTTCCAGGGCGCCCAGCCTATGCCCAGCCACTGTCGCCCTGATGGTAAGTGCCAGCTTCAATGGCATTTGTAGCCGACAGTAACCGCCCCTCCTCCAACCGCCTATCCAACCGCTTCTGGAACCATCTTTGAGGTCCCTTCCCTTCTAATGCAAACCTGGGCCCACCCCCGTACACACACAAAGGTCCACCTCCTGTGGTGGTGCGAGGCCTGGAAAGCAGTAGGGGACCCCTTCCTGCCCGAACTCATGCTGCTGGCACGAGCTCTCAAGCTGGGGGCACTGTCAGAATGGCCCCCGTGCCTTCGGTTCTGCGGACTATTACCGGAGGCGGTGGTGAAGCGCAGTGCCCTGGCGCGAGGGCAGGATGGAAGAAGCACTGTAAAGAGCTGAACACGGTCTCATGACACTGGGTCCCGAAACCGGGGGAAGACCCGGAGGAGGCGTGCCGACAACGGGCGGAGCTGGCTCTGGCGGGACATCAATGGGCTCACGACGACCAGAATCCGCTGGATTAGTTCATGCATCAGTTGCACTGCATGTTCTTGGCGGTACTGCGAGCCAGGATGCAGAGAGAGGAGGAGGCCTGCCTCCGATTTCCGGTGGAGCAACGTAAGGCGCCCCAGGAAAGTTATCCATGGCACCAGCTGCAACCTCCCTTCCCGAGACCATGTCCGACGGATCTGCCAGCGCTGGGACAACTGCCCAGAGACTGGAAATAAATGGGATTTTCTGCCGGCCCTGCTGCGAAGGCTCTCGGAGCTGCAGTGGCTACCAAGGGACGACAGCCTGCCGGAGACGCACCGACAAGTGTCTTTTCTGGAGTTAGCAATGGACTTTGAGTCACAGGCGGGGAGGCCTCAGACCAGATTGGTGGGCGGGGAGATGTCCCTGCAGGAGAAAAGCAGAGTCATGCGGCAGGCCGTTAGCCTGCTGGGGAGGGCGGCAGGACAGGAGTCCGTTCTCCCAGCAGGCTTCACCAATAGGTGTCGGTCCCTGGTCCCGCTGGGAGCGGGCACCACGGCGGGAGTGAAGGGCAGACCCATCTTCACAAGGCCGGCGGCTGTCTGGCACCATCTGCGGCGCCTGCAGCAGTACAGCGCCACCCAATGGGCCCGCCAGCAGCAAGCGAGAGTGACACGACAGCAGCACAAACGAAGACGGGCGAGGGGGCACAGCCGACTACGTCAGGAGAGCCACAAGCACGGAAAGAGAGATGCCTGGGCAAAGGAGGAGCGAAGCGTTTGGCCGGGGCATACGCGAGCGATTTTTATGCGGGCCCGGTGATGCAACCGGGAGTCAGGAGGGGCCGGCAATATCGGATAGCCGACACGGAGGATGCCACAGCGGAGGCAGTATGGAGCGGTGGAGCGGCGCTGTTTACCCCACCGCCGAAGGGCACGGCAGCAAGGCGCCCTGAGCAGCAACCTCGGCTTCCACGCCTGTGGATTTGCGCGGCACACCAACACAGACAATGTGCGTCATGTGCGGCGGTGGGCAGGCAGTGCAGCACTGCTGTGCGAGGGGGCACGCCGGGCATCCCCGGCCGTCCGCGGCCATGCAAGGTCCGCGTGGTGTGGCACGTCGAACGGCAACGCGTACCCCGGGGGCAAGGGGCACACCATCAGCGAAGCGGCGCAGACACCAGCAATCACGGCCACTAGGCCTCACACGGGAACGGCCCCACAAGCGAGGGAGGGCGGACGCGACCCCCTCCCCCCCAGCCAAGAGGATGCGCAGACCGTCACCGGGCGCAGCTCGGCATGGAAGAGCAGGGATGGAGGTGACATACCCCCCCAGCCCCAGAGGTTCTGGCTCAGGCGAGGCCCCCTACTGCGACCCGAGCAGGCACCAGAGACAGTAGCACAGGCCATCAGGACTGCACCGCTTGTCTTTTAAGCTGGCGCCTCAAGGCCCTGGACCCATGCGGGCCTCCCTCTTTAATATTGTTTTTCCACCCCCGTACACACACACACACACACACACACACACAGAATGCTGACCTCTATGCATCCCTGGCACCTTGCCATGCTGTGCTCTTAGATTGAAGCGGAATTGATGGACCCGGTGGTAGTGGCCACTGTGCACGGGGCCTATTCTTATACTTTGGCTGATGACCCGCAGGTGCTGCCATTTTGGTGCTGTGACTCGTTTTGAAGTGAAGTTCAGGCTCGGAGGCCTTGGGACTAGCGGCATTGCATACGCACGTTGATGTGGTGTGTGGAGTGCTACCCTTGATTTCAGGCACACACGTGGAGTGAGCTCCATGGCAGGCTTCGCTGGGTGGGACACCCTCAAGGATGTGGACTTTGTGGTGCTCATGTGCAACAGTGACCCCTTCTCTGCCGAAGCACCCCCCCCCCCCGCCCCCCTCAGACAATACAGCGTGCAGGGGTAGTCAGTATCTGCCAGATCAGCATTGGAGCGCAAGCCCTGATGCGACTCCAGTACTCCAGTAAATTGGTTACAGTATTCACGAGGGATGGCCGAAGGAGTGCCCGCAAAGCCAAGTTGCCGCAAGTGTGGCATAGCACCGGAAGGAGTGGGCCAACGTGTTCTACACTGGGGACCGGGTGCCACCCGCTGCCGAAGGTATCGGGCATGAGCACGGATATGAGGCCTTTGGGATCCTGTAGCACATTATGTTGGTGCACAAATCCAAAGGGGGGGGGCAGGCCCGCTTTCGGCAGCTCGAGCCAAACACATACCGCGAGCGTGCGACTGGAACAGGACAGAACATGGTCAGCAACCCCGCCCGCGGCACACACGCAAACCCGTCCCTTCAATGCGTGCCTCGGCCAGAGTTTGGCTTAACAACTCAGTATCTCCTGGGGGGGGGGGTTCTACCCCCCCCCTCGGACTCCAACCCCCACCCCACCTCCCTTCAGTGATTGGGCCAAATTTTTCTCTGGCGCCTGCGGCACAAGTCAGTTTAGGCCAAAAAATCACCTCGAAGAGAGGTCGTTAGATCAAGCGCAGGCGCGGGCGTCAAATACCCCCCTTTTTGGGGGTCATTCACGTAGCATACCCCAAGGCATGATATTTGATGTCGTGGTCGGCCGCATCACCCTTCGACCATTGCTTGTTCTGACACTTGCTGCTCTCTCCACTGCTTGGTAGCAGAGTCTGCCACTGAAAAACCCCAAAGTGTGTGTTTCTGTCTGCCTGCCTGGTTGCCCGACTGACTGTCTGACTGACTGCTTGCCTGACTAACTGACTGTTGGCTGACTGTCAGCCTCTCTTCAAGGTGCACTGCCGAAGGCAACAGAATTTCTTCAGCGCCAGCGGCGCCTCTAACAACTCAGGCTTTCCTGGCGGGGCGCCCCCCCCCCCACCCCCACCCACGGTTCACTGGTGTACAAATGCCTGCAAACAGGGAGTGCCTCTGTCCAGAGCATTTGTTCAGGATCCCCCGTGACATCAGGTCAGATCACCATTGGGAGAGCCAACAACTATCGTCCCCCCTTCTCCAAAAAGGCGGTGGCAGATTGGACGGGCATGCGTTGGCCACACCGTGAATCGGGCGCCGATGAATCGCATTCGTGCACGCGACCTTAACCAACGTTTTCCATCCGCCACCCTCTGAAGCAAAACTCTGCCCACGCCGCAACAATCAGGTGCACCGCTTCTGCTTCGATCGCGTGCTGCTGATGGTCGCCAACAACGCCCCAGGGGCCCCGTGGCCCACCCGCATTGCCCATGACCTGCTCACTGTGAGGGCCCACGAAGAATTCCCTGTCCTTCCGCCGCCGGATGTGGCCAAGGCCCTGCGAAGGCGTGCCAGACCCGGTCCCGAAGGATGCGACAGCCTGCTGTCCGCCCTCACCCTTGGGGCCCCAAGGGAGGACGTGCCCAGCCGCCCACTGCCCGCTCAGGTACTGGGGCTCTTGCTGTACACACGCATCGGAAACTGCTTGTCAAGGCCCCCTTTCCCTCTTGCAGCCCAGCCCCCTCCCCCCCGTGTTGCTCAACAGCCCCTGCCCCTTGGGCCGCCCCAAAAGGTCCATGAATACGCAAAACGGGACGTGGTGGGGGCCAAGCATGATTCTTACCGAGTTGCAGCATTTTAGCACCGTGCAGTTTGTCGACCTCACTTGAAGAAGATGCCAAATGTGTTTCTTGACACTGCAAACAAATGACCCTGACGAGAGGTTGTTAGATGAAGCGCAGGCGCGGGCACCATATACCCCCCCCTTTCGGGGGGGTCATTTACGCGGCATACCCCAAATGGGTGCTATGGGATGTCCAACCCCTTGTAAAATCATCATTTTCCCCTGTACCCAGGAACCACTTTTTGGGGAGGGGGGGGGGTCAAAAAAATCACCTCAAAGAGAGGTTATTAGATCAAGCGCAAGTGCCCGCGTTGTATACCCCCCTTTTTGAGGGTCATTCGCATAGCATTCCCCAAGGCATGATATTTGATGTCCAACCCCTTGTAAAATCATTATTTTGCCCAATAAGACCATCCCCCAATGGATTTTTTGATTCTGAGGCCTCTATCCCCTGAAAATGGACATCACTTTTGGGTGGGGGGTCAAAAGTTTGTGCTCAACTGGGTTTGCACGAGGGTCAGATTGGGCAGAGATGATCGGTCAGCCAACCGGGAATCAAACCGCCAACCTACACGTCTGCGGTCGGGTGCATTACTGTTGGGCCGTTGCTTGACCTGACAGTACCTGTTCTTCCCACTGCTTGAAGCCAAGTCTGCCACTGAAAAAACCCAAAGTGTGTGTTTCTGTCTGCCTGCCTGCTTGCCTGACTGACTGTCTGACTGACTGCTTGCCTGACTAACTGACTGATTGGATGACTGTCAGCCTCTCTTCAAGGTGCACTGCTGAAGGCAAGATAATTTTTTTTGCATTTTGTGGCTGCTGTGCGTCGTCGATTTAGACCCAGGTTTTGAACATTTTTTTCCTGAAACATGGACCCCCTAGCCAATGGCGGGGGTCTTGGGTCCGAAATCCGGGTACCCCCAGTCGGCCCCACTATGGGGGATGGTAGGGCTGGATGTCAGCTCAGCAGCAGGTGGCCATTCGAGGGTTTTTGATGCTTGATAAGCACCCTCCTCTAAAATTGGCATCTGCCCTATTACACACGACCCATTCACCACGGGGGGGGGGGGGGGTTGGGAGCCGAAAAAATTGATGTGGACAAATTTCGGAGCCCTCCCTCATACCAAAATCACCTCGCAGAGGTTGTTAGATCAAAGCCAGCCAGGCATGTATAGGGGAAAACGCCACATACCCCCCCCATTTTGGGCCATTTTGGCCAATTCGCGTACCCTACCCCAAGGGGTTGAATTGTTGGTTTAACCCCTTGTAAAATCATTATTTTGTCCAATAAACGCATCCCCCAATGAGTTTTTGGTCCGGACCTCCCGAGACGCCCCCCACTTGAAACCCACTTTTTTGAGGTTTGAGGGAGGTGGGGGGGGGGATCAAAAAATGACGCCCCCTTTTTTGGGGTCAAAAATCATGAATCTTTTGGTTTTTTTCGATTTTGAGCCGAAAAAGTGTTTCCGGGTCCCGACTCCATGGGGTTTGTATGGGGCGAAGTGGGACGAGCGCTCATGCAGTTTATGCGCTTTTCAGCCATTTTTGCTGTGTTGGCGGTTTTGGCGACCTCGGTGACCCCGTGCTACCCACTCTGAGGGGTGTGAGTGGGGATGTTGTGACAGTATATGCCTACTAGGATACGAAAGGACGTTTTTTGCTGTCTGTAGCCTTGCTGAGGGCCGGTCAAAAACCCGTGCCAAAGACGCGAAATGACTGTTTCCACCAGTAATGGCTTACATGAGTGAATGGGCCGGTACACAACCTGCTCATGCGGTTTTTCACCCTGGACAGCTCAAAATCGAAGTTTTTGAAACTTATTTTTTTGATATTGTTATCACCTAAAATGAACATCCAAGGTATGTAAAGCATGTTTTAGGCCATATTCACGTGTTTTTCACGTTATTTGGGTATTGGGTGCGCCGGGGGGGGGGGTCCCAAGGGATTGGTACACAACCTGCTTATGCAGTTTTTCACCTTGGGCAGCTCAAAAATCGAAGTTTTTGAAACTTGTTTCTAATCACCTAAAATGACCATCCAAGATACGTTAAGCATGTTTTAGGCCGTATTTACGTGGTTTTCACCCCATTTGGGTCTTTGGTGCGCGGGGGGAGGGGGGGTCCAATGGGATTGGTGCACAACTTGCTTATGCACTTTTTTCCAGCCTATACAGCTCAAAAATCGAAGTTTCCGAACCTTATTTTTTTATTGTGATCACCTCAAATGACCATCCAAGATATGTAAAGCATGTTTTAGCTCGTATTTATGTAGTTTTTACCTATTTTGGGTGTGTGTTGCTTGGGGTAGATTCTCTGCGAGGTGGACTTGCCAAAGGCAATAGAATTTTCCTTCAACTTTGAGGATGTGCTGTGCCATACTGTGCACACCAGACACGGGAAGCAGGGAGGGTTTTCTGTGTGCTACCCCCCCCCCCCCGCGCGATGTCCCCGCCCTTGCAGTCTGAATGCGTAACATAGAGATGAGACGCAGTGTCGACTGACACTGTGTTCTCTGTAGGTCCGCACCCATCAGGAAATTACAGCAACCATCCAGAAGCCATTAGGAAATAACAGCAACCATCCAGAAGCCATTAGGAAATAACAGCAACCATCCAGAAGCCATTAGGAAATAACAGCAACTATCCAGAAGCCATTAGGAAATGACAGCAACCATCCAGAATCCACCATGAACATCCACTAGGAAGCAGTAGCAAGGGGCCTCATACCAAAATTTTCCTTCATTTCTAAGGAGCAATACCAAAAATTTCCCTTTTTTGGCCATCCAAAAAAAACCTCTTAACCCCCCCCCCCTTGGTACGCCTTGATAATTGCACATGGTCTCCCCATTTGTGTACATACACATATACTGTCGTGTAGAGAGCGGCATGTGTGGCAAGAGAATGCCGCAATTGTGCTTGGCATTACATTGGCATTATCTTGGGTTATCCAGTGGCTTCCTGTCCTGTCTACTGTCGTTTGATGCCTGGGTTGCCTTGTCAATGCAGGGAAAGGGCACCCACACACATGTCTGCATGTATCCTCCTCGGGGTATTGCTCGTTCCTATTCTTTGGTGCTGCCACATCGGCACTGCTGCTGTCCCCTCCACACCTCGTTTGCATCCCACTTCCCAACCCCCACACTTTGCCACACAGATCAGGGCCAAGTTGGTGGAAGAGACGGATATGCACGACGAATGGGTCAATCTCTTGTGGACGCAATCTGGAGGGGATTATGCCACCGCAATCCGCTACTTCCACCAGGCGCACCACATGATCCCAAAGGAAGCTTTCAGAAGAACATAGGGCAGCAGGCAGTTGTGTATGTGGTTTGGTCACCAAGATGGTGTCAGCAGTACGGTGTAGACATGCCACTAGCATCTGGCAGGGAGACTGGTTCTCAGTGGTGTATCGACGGCCACTCAGTAATACCCCCCCCCCCCTGCACCACCAGAACTCAGTAGGAACGTGCTGCATCCAGCGTGTGGCTCAGTAGGACTCTGCTCCATCTGATCATGTCTGAGCTGGCAGATGCTGGTGGCAGGTCTGGTACGGTGTTATGTACAGGGTGCAGGGTGGAGCTGCACTAGCGGCAGTAAGGAGCAGCACAGCAAGATCTGGAACACAGCTCCTTAACTGGCCAATGTTGAGTTCTTTGTTCAGCCTTTGTGGGATTCGGGCCAACAGTGGCCGCTCATGCAATGCACTACTGCCAAAAGTGTGTTGTGCAAGTGGCCAAGCAAGATTCCTTGCCACCCTCGCCAGTCCTATGACGGTCAGCTCTCGGTATCAACAACCCCCAACAACCTGCCCAATCCTCAATAACCCACAAAAGCAATTTCGGCGCACTGACGGGGCCATTTGTCCAAGGCTGCCCGGCAGAGATTCCCATCGCTTTAGACATATGCATATGGCAACCATGAAATATTCAAAAGATACCAAAAACCAAAAGCATTCTTTGGCTACCGGGGGCCCGATAGTTCTGCCAGCAGCAGCAAAACATGCACGAGATGGGTAAATCAGAACTTGCCCCAGTGGTTTTCCGCCCAAAATTTGGCGGCCAAATTTTGGTGGATGATGCCTTGACATAGTTATTCTCCAACCGGCGAATGTCAACTGTTGGTGCCCACGTGCCTGACCCCTGTGGTACTGGTGAGTAGGCATGTTGACAGGCCTCTCGCAGAGTGCTTCTGCCCTTCCACAGCCCACTGGGTGGATGGAGTGGCATGGACCGGCCGCCTCCTTGGTCCGCCCCCTCCCCCCCTGGCCCTCTCCCTAGCTTTCGGCTACACTTAGTTGCCATAGGGGGAGCGTTAGCGTGCCGGGCATCTTTTTTGACCCGTGCCCCACCGGTTACCTTTGAGGGGGTGCACTAAGGGGGCGCACTCAGCGCAGTGCAACTATTTGGGTGTATGGCTGCACTAGAGACCCATATTTTGAGATACTAGGGGCATCATTGTTACCCCTAGTGTAGGTTTTGACTTCTGATTTTGTCCCCTTTGTTTGGGGACCCCCGAGAATGCAGGGGTTACGTAGCACTTCCATCCTCTTTTGGGCCCCCAAGAAGGCAGGGGTGAGGCAGCCACTTCTGATTTCGTCCCCCTTGGTTTGGGGATCCCCGAGAACGCAAGGGTTACGTAGCATTTCCGCCCTCTTTGGGGCTCCCGAGAAGGCAGGGGTGAGGCAGCCACTTCTGATTTTGTCCCTCTTTGTTTGGGGATCCCGGGTACCTAGGTTGCACGGATGGGTGCGGATGCAGAAACCTTGCCCCGAGCTCCGGGAGTCGTTGTTTCGATTTTTTTTTCTGGATGAAGCACACCCCACCTGCAGAGAGCGGTGCTTTCATGTCTCGCACCGAAGGGTGTTGGGAGGTTGCTTGGCGGCAGAGTCTTGCCGGCGTTCGCGAATACCTGAACCATGTTGTTCAAGAGATTCCATGGGCTGACAGGTTGACTCCTTTCAACCATTGTCCCCATTTTCCATTCTTTATGAAGCATTTCATAGACTCCATGACCATCAGTTCCATTGGTGGGATATGGAGTGCCGACTTGTGGAATACTAAGTATGTGTCGCCTGTTTACAAGGTGACTGTTGCCGGTGATATGTTACGCCACATTATATGGATTTGCCCCTTGGCCCCCAGGACATCAGCTCATGTTTTGATTTGGGATGGGTATGGACCTTCTCGCACCCGAGGTGATTTCTTTGATTTCGAAGTTGGGGGCCATGATGGTGCTTATAAAGGCCGGATTCATGTCATTGTGCCATTCATTGGATGAAAGAATGGCATTTTGACAGCCCGCCAAGAAGCTTACAATGACGTGCACGGGTGGTATAGGGCACGCATTGAGCAGCTGTTTGCTCGCCCGGCATAGAGGTTCTGGGTTCAAGCCCAAGTAAGCCTAGCTAAGTAGGAAGAGCCCAGGTAACATGGCAGTGACCTCAGTGCCACAAGCCATGCCACTGCAGCACCTATGTGACCAAAAACAAAGCGTTCTATAAACCCAAACACTAGTTAGAGGATGATGTGAGGACCCCTGCCCCCCCAACTTTGGTGTAATTATCACCATTGGGGTTTGGTTAGGAACATCTAGCGTGGCGGTCCCAATGAGTTGCACCAGTCAGTCCGTATTTTGTTGCATTTTACGCAATTTTGCATTCGGAGGCAAGTCCGTCACCCCACCTATGGACCATGGGAGCATGATGTTTCATGTCTTCCGCCTCATGTTTGGACTGACCAAAGCAACTCGGCCGCCACATAAGATGGGGCAGAGGATGAGGCAAAAGTGTGTGTGTTGTGTTGTCAGAAGCGCTCCACCGTCACAGTTTGTGGTGAGTATGAAGAGCACTATTGTGCTGAATGTATTGACACCCACACTTGTGGGAGCAATGTTTTTTGGTAAGTACAATACAAATGACAGTTGGAGTGGTTGAATTCACAGCTATTGCTTTATTATTCAACGCGCTTTGTGGGGAAGGTGTGCAGTCCAATGTGGTCTCCTCGGGGGGTTTCTCCATGCGAGGGTAAATATGGGGCTGAAATCGGGATAGTTAATAGAAAAGTAGCGCGCCGGGCGCGCGCCAGGCAAACATTCCCCCATAGGTGGCCAGGCTAGATGACCATGGCGGCAAGGTGTCGGAAGGCAGAAAGCAAGGCCGCCAAACACAAAATGTCTATGATGTGTGCGCGTTCGTCACATCGTGGTGGAATCTTGGTTTTCCCCACCAATCCCTAATCCGAACCAAGACTGCGTATTGGGACTGAGCTGGTGGAGCACGGGTCTTCACAATACACCGTGAGCACCGTGTACATCTCACAATGCACCTGACATTTGGATCGGAAATGGGCCAACAGCACTTGTTATGGCTTCCGAGGTGATCCAAGATCGCTTCTGTGCAAATGCATCGCTGATCCGTTTTCAACGACAAATCAGGCCTTCTCCAAAAGCAGTGGCTGCCCCAGTCGGTCCCGGATGAGTAATGAAAAAAGTAAAGTAAAGTAAAAGCTAACCCATTTGGGACACCTGCTTCTATCCTGGCATTCATCCTCACCTGTCCCCAAGGGTTGTTGAGACAATGCACGGCTTTCAAAGCCACCACACGTAGCCAATTGCCTATTTCAGGTCATTCTACGTGCCTTTTGTTGGCCTTTTTGAGGCCCAAACGCAAGAAAAAGTGTGTGCTTATCATGGTAGTGGGTTGAACACACACCACAAGCCCTCCGTATCCAGGACGTAAAATAAAAACAGCCTTTTTTGTTCATTTTAGACAGTTTTTTGGAACCCACCACTTCCACTTGTGGGCCCAGTAAACAGCTGCCATTTTTTTACTTTTTTTGCTCAAATGTTGCATGCAAAATTTGGGCAGAATCTGAGCCAGTATGGCCAAGTCTTTTGGTCCCATCTTGCTGCTCGCTGCTGCGGTCTGCTGCTAGAAGCGCTGTCCAACCCCTGACCCTACAGGGGGTTGTCCTACTTTTGCCAAAAACCAGCTCGGTGGCCCTAAACCCAAGGGCAATGTTCTCGGTTTAGGGTGGAGTAATGATAGGAATTTATGTTATGGCAGGTCTGAGACCCTCACCTGAGATACTTCTTGCGCCGCAGTCCCAGGGATGGCACAAATCTCACCATGCATCCTCTGCTGTATGATATCTGATATCTGCATCCTTTTTCACTCACACTTCACATGACACCTTTGTCATGTCGTGTTGGCTGACCCCGGTGCCAGTCCATACATTAACAGCTGAGGACCTGCGCCGTAAGGAGCAAGCAGGGAGGGTGGGTGGCAGAGGACAGGGATTGGTTGGCAGCGCTTGTGGTGGTTAGGTTGATGGTGACTCAATTTTTTGTGGGGCCACAAGATTGTAACACAAGTATGTTGGCGTCAGAACATCAATTTTGAGGGAGCATACAGTTTAGATAGCTTTCTGCTTCCCTATTGCACGAGATGTAAAGACAGGTCTTGCTGCCAGCTGTGTTTTTCAGCCCCCCCCCCAAAGACCCATCCAAAGGCTCAGGGTCACACAGTTTGAGGATTTTGTTCAATTTTCCTTCGTGTACGGTGAATGGCTTAGAAATAGGGAGTAACAGCAAATGTGGATTTCAAGATTCACATCCGAATCTTTTACACAATTTCAGCCAGGCATTCCTGCTCTTTGAATAGCTACAGTCCAGCTAACCAATCAGCAGGACTGTAGTCATGTGTTCCAACACATGACAAAAAGAATATTTTCTTCCAGTGTCCCCAACTGTTTGTCGATAGTATGACAATATTGGGCCGCAAAACCCACATCAGGTGCACCAAACTTTCGTTCCATTCGTGCATCCATTTTCTGGGGCCCAGCCCTCTGTTGGCCATCTTCCTTGAGGTGGTTTTAGCAACCCTGGGGGTGGTTTAAGCACCCCTTTTCGAAAGAGGCTTTTATGACCTGTTTGGGGTGGTTCGCCCCGTTGGGGAGCTTATGGCTCCAGTTTGATCACCCCTTTTGACCATTTCAATATCAACCGCAACCCAGAGTACCAGTGTGGCATTCAGGCCATTATTTTGTACCCAATTGCACGACCAATCCAAAGTTTAGCAATAAATTTTGGTTCAACCCCAGCAGGGACAGGGACGGGGGGGCTGAGGGGGGGGGGCGACTGACCACCTTTGCAATGATTTTGTTCCCTCTCGACAGTTTGATGATTGTTGCCGCCAGTCGGCCATTCTAACAGCCCGCACACAGCGCTGTTCCCTTGGCACCACTGTAACCATGTGCGCATGTCTACTCTGGGCGCCGACAAAATGGCACCAGCTGGCAGGCACTGGGCCTTTTCACTTGGCTCTACCAGGCTCGTTTCAAGCCAAAGGGACAATGTGTTACAATTTTGGGTATGTTTTACCCTCGTTTTGTGCTGGGCATTTACATCCTTCGTGTTTGTGTTTGTATCAGTGGTAGGGGACAGGATTGAACGGGTGAGGGAGGAGTCGGTCAATTCCACCTATCACTTCAACTACCAATGTAACCAGCTGAACCAGATGCCAAATGGACATACTGTGGATGCACTGTCGCAGTTGTTGCATGCCATTTTGCTCTTTGGTTTTTTCATTTTCCTTTCAGTACAACCCGAGCCTTGGGATAGGGTTTGTGACACACAAATTGGGATTGCAGTTGGGGGGTGTGGGGGTTGGGATGAGGTTTGGGATGGGATTGGGGACAGTCCAAGGTTTGGCACAGGGTTTTGGGACTGGGATCAGTGTGGGGCTTGGGACGGGCTTGGGACAGGTTTCCGGGACAGGGTGTGGGATGGGATTGGGCACAAGGCTACAAACAGGAACTGGGGTGAGGTTTGGGACCAGGGTTTGGGGACATGATTTGCAACATGCTTCGTGAGGATTTTTGTTGTAGGGATTGGTATGGGGTTCCAGCCAATGTTGTGGAGAGGGCTGTGGGCATGTGTTTGCAACAGGATGGGATGTGATGGGTGGCAGTGTGTGGGATGGGATCCGGAGGGTTTGGGACAGGGAATTGGCCCATGTTTGGGACCACGATTTGGGATGTGTTTGTGCTCGTGCTGGGGAATGTCAAGGATGGGGCTTCAGATGGGGTCTGGCATACAGTTTGAGCTAGGTGTTTTAGGTAAGGTTGGGGACACCGCTTGGGATGGTGTGGAGTACAGCTTTCGGGATAAGGTTTGGGAATGGCGATTGGGGCAAGCTTGTAGGAACGCTTTCCCTGCGGCTCGTGCGGCGTGCAGTTTGGGCAACTATACCAGAAGACGGGCGGAATACTGCCACATACATACACACATTTTTTACATACCGTTTACCCCCCCCACACACACCAATTTTTTCTCCTATTTGATTGACATTCCCCCTTTTGGGCCTCTATCTTTCACAAATGGTGCATTTGATTCCGCACCCAATGCGGTTTGGGCCCACAAGATGGTAGTGGGCGTGGAACCATTTCTGATTTTCCTGAGCTTGACAATGGGGACCCCCAAGACGGCAGGGGTTATGTAGCCATTCCGCCCTCTTTTGGGCCCACGAGAAGGGAGGGGTGAGGTAGCCAATTTTGATTCCGTCCCTTTATTGGGGACTCCCGACAAGACAGGGGTTACTTGAGCTTTACAAGCTTTGTTACCCTTCCGGTGCTATTGAGGAAACCGGAGGGACTGCTACTTTTGACTGAGGGAGTAACGCCCCTCCTCCTTGGCCACAGTAGAAGGGTGGGATTCCTTACCACGCTTTGCACGTTGATCCGGGGCCGTAGTTTCTCACTTTGTGGAGAGCGATGGTGTCAACAGATCAATGTGCCCGGGATTTTTTTGTTCCGGTGTATATTTCTTGGACGGTGTACACGAAAGCTAATTACCTTTTTGTTGCGGCGCTTTCTCTGTGTTTTGTCCACTTGCTATGCATAGCCAATTGCAATCAAGGTGTTTTTTTATGGAAGTATGGAAAATGGAAGTAAATATATTACAAAATAGATTGCTGATAAATTGTGGTATGTATACTGCTATGCAAAATAGTGGTGGGGGAGTTTGGAATTGGATTTTTTTTAACAATACTCTGCCAATATTTAGAAAGGCAGAAATAATGAATCTTTTGCACAAGGTGTTGTGTTATGAAAGAAGGAAAAAAACAAAAAAAATTAAGTTTCGCTTGTTTGTCCCAGGGATACAACCAGACGCCACGCTATCTACCTAGACCATTTACGTTTTTTTTCATTTTCAATTTTTTCTAATGCCATGCAGGGTCAAGCAGCTTTTTTTCGCGACCCGGTGTGGTGGACGATATCTTTGGGTCTAAGGTATGCAACCGGTTGCGGAGGTGATATGTAGTACCGTCAATTGCCTCCACTCACCGGTTGTTTTGGCCGGAATTCTTTGAAATTATTGAATGTTCCGCGGTCGCCGGCTTCGCCGCTTCGGCAATTTTCACATATCTATTCGGCCGATTTCTCGAAGTTGTTTGAGGAAGTTTTCCAAGAATCCTAGCCTGGAATGGAAAGATGATACTTTGGATATCGTTAATTTATGATGAAAACTGAGTCTGTATCAATTCAGGTTTTCCTCCGGTTCGATATTTGGGATGCTAGATCAGAGAAAACAATAGTACCGGAACGGAAATTTAGCACATGCAGAGTCACTTTTTATCATAAATCAACAATATCCGTGGTTTCAACTTCGAACTCTCAAAGAATTTGGAGAAATCGGCGGAGTTGAAAGACTATATTGAACAAGTCCGGGCTAGATGCCAGTGGCGAGCTTTATGTGGTCAAGTCCAAAGAGTAGTACATCGGCTTGTTGAGTACTGTACATGTGGCTATGTACAAGCCGCAGGATTAGGAGGATGATGATGGGGACCTAATTCCAGAGGAGGGGGAGGAAACAACACCACCAAAGAAGCCCACAAAAGTGAGGAGTTAGAGTCATGGGTAAAGGAGATAGGAAAGAAGAAGGAGCAGAGGGATAAGCCCGAGAAGACAGACGGACAGCAACGGAAAGAGGCAAAGGATGACACTGGTAAGGTCCAGCCGAAGGCTAGTGTGGCCTCCGTCCTTGGTTGCGTCAAGAGTGCCAGCAAGAAGTAAGCGGTATTGTGCGTAGGAAATTAGGTGTGTCCGCTTGCGGATTGCCATTGGGCTCAGAGTACCCTTAGCGTCGAGAGTTTCGGCCTCGAGATCGCCTGGCTTGTGCGCGTGCAGCCCTGTGCGCACTTTGCGGCTATTGTTACGTATTTACATTCTGCTTCTCAATCTATTTATGTGCGTTCACATCTCCTATGTGTACCCCTGATAACCCCTGTGTGCTGCACCGGTTGATTTTTGGCTGCCCCCCTAGTCCCGCCCTTGACCAGCTGTAATCTCGGAAGCGCTTTGCCTTTCCTTTTTATGCCTGTAGCGAAGTTCACCGGCTTGGGTCCTGGTGGGCACACCGGACTGCGCGACGCACGCTTCAAGATTTGGCTCAGTCTGGCACACGACGAGATTTGGCTCACGATCAGCTCTCTTTTTCTGTATAAATGTTTGATGACTTGTGTGGCAACCGGATGCTCGGCATCCCTATTCGCAACACGTAAGGTCCATGCGTGGGCTAGATTACCAGCTTGCGTTGCATTTATGGCGGGCTGTGCTGCTGGTGGTAGGTACATGTGGCTCTGCCCCTTGCCTTGCTTGTGGTTCCCCTTTGTGATGTCTTCAGTGACCATCTCGTGTCCTACGTGCACAATACGTTCTTTGTGCGCCATCGCAAGCTCCAAGCTAGCCTCGGCAGTGTTTTGGAAGAAGGCGGAGTCCATCACTGGCTTGAAGCTCACAGTGTGGCGCTTGATGGCCATGCTGATCTTCTGATTCCACATTGGCAAAACAGTCGCTCCCTCGCTGTGGATTTTGGGGTAGTGCACCCTACCCTCCTGTCTGCATATCCTCTTCCACTTCATGTGTGCTGTCAATTGCTATCAGGTGCCGAGCAGGCGAAAGTTGCCAAGCATAGCGATAGCTGCAATACCATGGGATGGGCTTTCCGTCCGCCTAACTTCAGCCCAGGCCATTTGTGGCAACTCCAGAAAGAACAAAGGGCTAAGGTCCTTGGCCGTCTACGTGCGCAACTGAGTTGTGTAGTTATCAGTGGAGTTGCCCAACGGCTATCCATTTATCAGTCTATTGCCTTCAGTTCGTCTGACTCAATCTTCTCCCTTGTGGAGGGGCGCCACGTTGACACAGGCAACACCTGTCGGGTACGTTGATGGTTGCAGAGAAAAAAATCGAGAACCACCCTGCAGACCGTGGGGTAGGGGGGGGTGGGTAGTGTCCTGACGCCTAAAGCAGTGCTGAACTGAACTGCACAGGGCAGTACTGTTTGGGGGGGGGGGGGGGGGGTTGAGGCTGCTGACCACAACTCATAAATAAAATAGGAAATATGAAGAATGCATTGACCGCAAACTAAGACAAACCACGGGTGAAAAAAACTGAGATGGGCTGAGAAAAGAAAAAACTTGCAGTAAATACAAAAGGGGGCGGGGGGGGGGGGCAAAAATGCTTCAACCCATTTTTAGCACCCTTCATTCAAAACAAAGTGACCTACTTGGGGAGCACCTAAAAATACCCACACTGAAGTAGAAATGTAAAACAGGGAGAAACTTGATGTATGGTTGAAAAAGAATATGCACTGAGTGTCAAATACAAACAAAAATTCCAGTGCTAGTTCTACCAAATTGCAAAGCAAAATGCAGCATCTGCAACCAAGAAATCTTTAAAAAAAAACAAAGCAAGTAGCAACAAAAAAACCACTGAAAGCACTGTGTGACCCACTGAATGCACAGAGCCTTACTCTATCTACGAAACAAATCGTTTGGTCCTTGGTGGGCCACCACTGGCTGCTGCTTGCCCTTAATGGGCCTTCATTCATAGCAGAGCTGATGCTTGGCACTAATAGGGGCACAAACAGGGGCAGGGGCAGGAAACGAAATCAAAAAGGAAAACATACTATAAATGGTAGTTCTGAGCTGTTCCAAATTTCATTGACACTTCATTGACTGGATTCTTGAGTGGGGCTGAAAATGAAAACAGAAGCAGGGCGACAGGAAATACCAAAAATGCACGACATGCATAAGTGCGTGCGTGCATCCACCAAAATTCTGTCAACCGTGCAAAATGAAGGTGCAAAGCACGCACCCACCTTACTCACATGCAAAAATTTTACCCAGGGATGACCTCTAACATATAACCGGCATCTAGTCGGCGGAGGAGACTGACCCAAGACACCGAAAACAAACAGTAATGACGAGTACACCTGAAGCTGTCAGCAGGCAGGACAACATGTGACCACAAAATGCCCCTAACACCTTCAAATCCATCACCCCATGCAGATTGTGCCCGAGGACACACTCAAGCTTGCTAATTATTGTGCAGCATTGCCTAGTAGCATATACCTTCACCGAGCATTCACCCATAGGCAACTGGGACTTCTTTGCAATCTTTGGTTCGTACCATTGCCTAATAACTGAAAGCAGGCAAAATGGTTGCAGGAACGGCAAATAGGCGAGCAAAGTACCCCACAAAAATTGCAAAATGACAGAAAATCAATATAAGCATGTGTACAATGCAAAAATGCAAGCACAGTTAAAACAAACTGGGATCTCCAGAAAATTTCCGCACCTTTGAAGCTGTATACACAAAGCCAAGCCAACACAGCGCAAAACTGGCAGCGAAACAAACAACAGTGACAAAGCGAATTTTACATTCACATCAAATTTGCACTACATCCACAAAACAAAAGATATGCAAGCAAAAGGCAAACACCCAACAGCAATGAAAGCAAAGTGAAAACACGCTGGGGTCTCAGAATAGCTCCCTGAACTCTTCGTATGTGAGGTGGCCTACAAAATTGTCACAGCCAAATTCCGGGCCACTAAAAGTTTCTCATCAAACTGGCAAAAAAAGGGATTGATGCTCGAAATGGCATATACGCAGGGCCCTTTTTCTTTGAGCTTTTGGGCCCTGGGAGGTTTTTGCACGTGTTCCTCCAGTTTTTTCAGGCCAAAAAGTGGCCTCGCCACTGTCTTCTGCCGTCGGAAGTTTCAAGAGCTGCAAAAACTGACATGGCAGAGCTCTTAGTGACCCTGAGTGCCGGTCCATAACAGGCTACGGTTTTGAGCCGGAAGGAAAAATAGTCTGTGGCTCTTCATTAAGAGTCAAAGGTGGCTCAAACGCATATTGCACAGCTTGGCTGTGCGTCTTAGGGACGGAGGTGGGTGGAACCGGGGTACCTTTACCTGACTTACATCAAAAAACATTCCTCACACTCTCAAACTGCTAAAATTTCTTTATGCCACCCCAAGATAGTAGCATGTCGGCAATGACAGCCAGTGCGTGTTTCAAGATACTTGAAGCAGCCTCCAACAATTCCTCTTGACCCTTCTGGGCCTTCTGGCGATGGCAGCGGCGCTGGCGGCGCTTCCAGCACAGGGCTACCATTTTTTCTTCATCTTTTTAAAGTCATCATCACCACTGCAATGCTCGGCTGTGTGGTTCAAATAAAAGTGCCCCCAGGCTGACCAGGAGCTGTTGCAGCCATCTCCACTTCAACGGGAGGCTGGATACTTGACCGCGTAGCGCGGCATCTCTCGCTTCGGCTTGAAGAACCTCGTGGGGCCCGCTGCCGTACCCAACCCGTTCCGGGCTGCAGCAGGCGATTGGGAGGGCAACAGGGATGGATTGTAATAAAAATGCTCGTTTGGTCCCTACTATGGCGCAAGACCCTCACCTAGGGCCACCAACGGCCACGTCGCCGGAGCCCGAGACCTCTGCTACCATGCCTTGGGGATCTTGTTGGTGAAGCTAAATTTGAAACCCCGCCATAGGCTCAGAGGGAGCTCAATCACGAGTCTTTAACGCGTCGCCCGGACGAGCACGGAATTGCGCCAAGCAGGCGCAGACCAAAAAGTAATCAGCATTGGAACGGGCCTATACAAACAAACAAAGATTTTGGTACAAAAATCCGAAGTTTAGAATTTATCTTGCACTATTCCTGCATGCGCGCGTGATCAGAAGCACACGCCGCCCCAACAATCCAAAACAGGACTTCAGTGCATGCCAGAAATGTTAATACACATTTTTGGTGCGAAAAATAGTAATTTGGTATGTTAAAATACCAAACCCGCCTAGTTTTGGTACAGCCCGAGGAGACGGCTGGCTGCTGGGTGCTAGCACTAAGCGGTTGTTTCCCTACGGGGGCTCTGTATTCATCTTCCCCCCTGCCCCTGTTGGTTGGGGGGGGGGGGGGGTTTGCTTTGCTTTCATGCCTGCTTTGGGTATGGCTTGTTTGTGCCTACCCTAACACCCAATTAGATGATCACTTGACGTGCGTTTTGCCACATGGCTTCCCTTAGGCTCAATTTCTGTCCCAATGCCCGCATCTGTGTCCTCCCATTGGGTTCATCCATGTCCGCATGAACTCATCGTTTTCTTGAACGGTAGGTCTTTACTTTTGAGGCCTAATTTGTGACTACAACATCCATTTTGATTGGTTCGGATAATTCAGTGCCTCTTTTGCTACAAGGTTGCCCTTAGCCTCGATTTGTGTCCCGATGGCAGGACCGTGTCTCCTACAACTGAACTCTGTCGGACCAATGGGTTGATTGATCCTTGTCACCATGGACTAATCCGTTTCTTTGAAAAAATTTATGACCCTAACACCCAATCTGATTGGTTATGATCAGTTTGTGTGGGGAAATTGCATCTTGCCAGCTGTGTTTGGCATAAAATGAGATCCTTAAAACATTTCAAATTCAAATATCCTATTTACGGCACTTTGCAACCTACCACACAGCAATATGGGACCGTTTTCAAAATAACCCTACATCTAAGTCTAAACAAATACATAAGTAAACCATTTTAGGTTGTTCTTGTTCGTGACTCCTACCTGCATTTTGACCAACCTGCTTCATGCGACAATTTACTCAACTCTATGTGACCCCTTGTGCCTTTCATAGAACAAAAGCAATTATACTTAATAAACAACATTGGTCCCAAAGGCGTGGGTGTCCATATATCCAGCACAATAGAACTCCTCACACTCACAGCAAGCTATGGGTATGGAAAAGCTTCCGACAACACAACAAACACACTGCTGCCTCATCTTGCATGGTGGCCGAGTTGCTTTTGTCAGTCCAAACATGAGGCGGAACATGCTCCCATGGGGGGATCAATGGTTGGTTCTAATAGACGGACCGTCCCCGCCATGGACACTCTCAACTATTAGTCCAAAGGTCCATGTAATGGTCACAAAACACAGTGTGTCCCTTTCTTGGTTGGTGCTCTCATGGTCCATGGGAGTGACGCGATTTTGGCGAACAAATTCACCTTCCCATTGCGCTGGATTTGATCACGGGTTTACGTGCCGCGGGCCTCGGACCCTTGACGGTGATTGGGGATCTACTCCATGATTATTCGCCTATGCAGGGGTGTGCACCTGCCAGCGCCAGACGACGGCTCCCTGCCAGAAGACTGGAATTATGGGAATTATGGGAGAATTATGGAGAATTATGGGAAATTATGGGGTATTATGGGGTATTATGGAGAATTATGGAAGAATTATGGAGAATTATGGAGAATTATGGTGAATTATGGGAGAATTTGGGTAGAATTATGGGGAATTATGGGGAATTATGGGGGAATTATGGGGGAATTATGGAGAATTATGGGGAATTATGGGGTATTATGGAGAATTATGGAAGAATTATAGAGAATTGTGGAGAATTATGGTGAATTATGGGAGAATTTGGGTAGAATTATGGGGAATTATGGAGGAATTATGGGTAATTATGGAGGAATTATGGGGAATTATGGGGAATTATGGGGGAATTATGGGGGAATTATGGGGAATTGTGAGGAATTATGGGGGAATTAAGGGGGAATTATGGGGAATTGTGGGGAATTATGGGGAATTATGGGGAATTAAGGGGGAATTATGGAGGATTGTGGGGAATGATGGTGGACTTATGGCTTGGTTTGAATTCTTGATGGGTTGCTGTTTGTTCGTGATGGCTTGCTTTTGATTCTTGCTGGGTTGCTTTTAATTACCATTGTTGGTTGCTGATGCCCAGTGGCTTGCTGTTGATTCTTGATGTGTTGCCCAGTTGCTATTGATCCCTGCTTGTCTATTCTTGACTCGTCGTGGCTTGCTGTTGATTCTTGATGTGTTGCTTTTGTACTTGTATAGGTAGGCGGGTCGCACATAAAGAACATTGTTGTGAGGATGAAAGTTTGACATGTCTGTGGAAGCAAGGGGCCATACAATGACAAAACACAACGATCAGCAACACAAGAAATGGCATCCCAATTTCCTAAATTCCCCATAATTCCACCCAAATTCACCCATAATTCCCCACAACTCCCCCATAATTCTCCATAATTACCCCATAATTCCCCATAAGTCCCCCATAATTTCTGATAATTCCAATATAGTTCCCCATAATTCCACCATAATTCCCCATAATTCCACCATCATTCCCCATAATTCTCCATAATTCTACCATAATTCCCCATAAATCCACCATAATTCCCCATAATTCCACCATAATTCCCCATAATTACACCCAAATTCCCCATAATTCCACCAATGTGACGGGACGGCCAGCAGCTATTCGACAAACCCACTATAGCCTTGAGGAATTATGGGAAATTTCCCCGCCACCGCCAAACGAACTTTCCCCACCAGCGGTTTGGCGGCCGCACACCCGTGCCTGTGTTGTGTGTGATCGCACACCTTGTGGCCGACGTTAGAATATGAGCGCCCCCACATGGGTCGTTTGTGGGCACATTTGGTCATGGCCATATTGTCGATGTACTGCTTCCCGCTGTTGGATGCTATCGCCGTCCCAATGGCCACGCCGTACATTTCGGCTCTGTATGACTGCTACGGACCCACGGCCCGGGCCGGAATGCGCAGGGGTCCTTTTGTCACCGCAGCTCCCACGGTTTGGTACTTAGAGCCCCCAATTTCCACCATTTGGAGGATGCCGTCAGAATAAAAGGGCATGCCTTCGGGCTACTTTTGATTGCACTCACCCTGCACCAAAGTGTAGAAGAAGCAAACGTGGTACCAATAGGTTGTTGGGTTGGCGTCCTAGGACCCGCGGGGACAAAATCAGACCTAGCTACCCAACCCCTGCCTTCACGGGGGGCCAAAAATGGGCGGATTGGCTGCATAACCGCTGCCTTCTTAGGGGTCCCATAGGGGTAGGGATCGGAAATAGCCCAAAAAGTTGCCCTGCGCACTCCGTGCGCGCCAACGCTCCCTCCTGGTGCCACCCCTACCTTCACCCCAAACCCCGTCCACACCTCATTATGCCTGATTTCCCACACTTGAGCATTCTGAACTGATAAGCTTCTCCTTTGCACAGATTGAAAGCACGCGTGTTTTGGAGCACTTGGAGCTGCCCGGCTGTTGAGGCCTAACTTACCATGTTCTGGCACTCACCACTTCTCAGGGGCACGAAAAATGAGAGAGCAAAATACCCAAGCTTTTGTCACTGGCACCCAAAAGCAAAAAGCCAAACACTCACTTTTTTGTCCTGCATGCCTGAATTTTCATCCGGGAACAACAAAAGTGCCCCTACAGCCATGAAACAACAAATCTGTGAGAAACGAAGAAAGAAGGAAAGTGGCGTCAGAAACCATGCCATTTAATGGGGCCGGGGGGTTGCACAAAGCGGTCATTGCGCAGAGGTAAATGGTCACTGATTACGATTTTGCCCTTCATTTGCTAGCGGGCACCTGCAGCAATGCCAGCGGGTACCGCAGCCCCTGCGGTGGTGCACTGCACCCATCTGCCCAATTCAAGGGGAGGGGCGGCGTGATGCTCAGTGCTGCGGGTCTCCGTGAAACACTTCGAGACCAAGCAGTGGCAAAGAGGATGGGGGGTGTTCAAGCTTCACAACCAAACATGCGGTTGACGGAATCACTGCAGTAACAACACTGGCACTGTGGTACGCCGAAAGCACAAAGTCACCAACCGTGACCCTGCGTGTATTGATTCCTGTGATGCAATGTGGAGTTCTGCCCGCCGGCGAGAGCAACGTGGCCATGCGAGCCCTGGTCCATCTGCGCCGACCCCGGGACATGGTTGTTGTGCTGTGCCAACCCCCCCTCATGCCCTCCTGGTGACCCACCTCACTGTTTTACGAGGACGCCATGCTCATCCCCCTTCACTGGATCGTGGCAGTGGTGACCGTGGCATATCCAGATGGTGACCGCGTGCGTTGCTAAGCTGTAGGATGTAGGCAGGCGTCGCGGGCCGTTGGCAGGTCGATGTGTGGCGGGTGGCTTCCATTTTACGAGGGACGGGGACAGGGACAGGGACGGCCCAAGGCCCTGCCACGTTGCACAGTGAGGCACTGAGGACTGGCAATGTGAAGGCACCCGAATTCAAGTGTCTGAGCGGTGGGCCACTCCTCACTGCCGTGTGACTTGCCAAGGGTGTCCTTCCATCGGAAGTAAAAATTGCAAGGGGTATAGTATAAGGAATTTTTTTACTGCTCTGGCTACTAAGGAATGCCTCTGTGATCCACTGCCCACGCGTGGCCTTATCTTTGTTTCCGGTGTAGGCCTGGCAAGTCAGCGATGGCTGCTTTCCAGATGGTTCTCGAGATAGCTCTTACAATCAAGGACCAGAGCTGTCCAATTTTACGATTGTCCCATGGGATACCATAGTGGCAGACATACGACGTATGCTACCCGCATGAGATCGTCCCAATCACTTGTGCCAAAGTGGGCAAACTACCACTGCCACCCCTGACAATGTTGTTGCACTGCATGCGGCACTGTGTGCATATGGGGTAATTCCCACCAAAAAGGAAACCCACCAAACACTACCAACAACCTCTCCACCTCAGCAAAGGTCCTTGATTCAGCACTGAATCGCGGCTACGCATTCATCACAGCTGCCACTGAAAGTGCACCTGCACTGGCGAGGGGCAGACGCGTCGTCGATTGTGTAGCACCATGACCACGTATACATGTACCCGACAACGTGCACACATGTAGGCACCATGGGACAGGCAGCGCTTGTGCCGGGCTCCACGCAGGGGCACGTGATTTGTGATTTGGTGTGGCACCTGCTGTGGCGTCTGCCCAACCCAAGGGTGTGTCATTGGGGAGTGGACCCACCGGGCTTCGGAGTTTTAAAACAAAACGCATGCGACAGTCAAATGTGGGTTGTCACGTCCTTATCATGCCATTTGGACCATTGTAGGCGGTCCCACTCACCCAGACTGAAATGCCACTGGAGTGAGTAAGCCCATTGCAGTTTTGCGGTAGATATTGCAACGTTTTGGCACCTGGTGCGATAATTATAGGCTCATAAACTTAGAGATCTTTCCCTTTGGAGAAGAGGAAGAGGAGCACTGTCCTGACTTTGATTGAAGCTCCCTTTTTGATATCCTCTCGCCTCTTCCTTTTGCGCTGGTCCACACTTCGCACAGGACAAGCACCCTGTGCCCCAAAGGTTGTTGCCTCCGAGTCGGTTGGAAACAGGGCAGGTTGAGCGGTCGAGGCGGGTTTGGGAGGGAGAGTAGAGGAGGATGGTTGGAAGCAAACCAGCACAGGCTAGGGCATTGTGATCATTGAACCACCAGACCCTGTCTGACAAAAATTGGGCGGCCCCTACGTGCTATGACAGTATTCCTCTCCCAAATTCCCAAGTTGGTTTGGAATGAACGCTACACAGCGTACAATGCGGCAATGCGCCCCTGCTAGGGTAAGGTTATACGATATATTCGGGGGGGGGGGCTCAAAATGAGACAAAAACTGATTTATAATTTATTTCGGACTTAGTGGGATGGGGCAGGTCGCACACAAAGCTTTTTTTACTCTTGTTTGTGTGTCAGAATTACATGTTCCGCCAAGAGATGTTGTGCCACACTGTGTTGTGTGAAATGGCACCATGGGAATATGCATGCAACCCTAATGGACTTCTTCCCACCACCCCAAACCTCAATTGCTGCAACTGATGGGTCCCTGAATGGATGGGGCCAATATTGCATCAAAATCATCGCACATCAAAAGGGATCTTTTGCACAGCGGGGGCACCAGACCCTGAGGTGACGTCTGCAATCTTGCCGCCTGCCTGCTTCCAGAGTCTATCTGCCTGGACTACCCACATAAACGTTTCGGGTGAGGCCAGCCCCAACACTTGAAGGGCCAGGTGATCGCGTCCCCACCACCCTTAGGGACCATTCACAGGTGGGCGACTCGCCATAAATTCTGAGGAACTGAGGGACTGGGACGATTCGGGGGGGGGGGGGGGTGGCACTACTCAAAAGAAGCAGCCCTGGAAGTATGTGTAACCTTTGTTCACGGGTTACACACATATTTGACATATACATGACCAGGAACAGCCCTGTTGCTCAGGGGCAGAGTCTGCTTGGCAGCAGAGTCCCACACCCCTCGCTATGGGGGTACAATCCGGTTGGGACACAAACAGGGCACACAAAAATAAGGGGGGGTTGCACAAACTGGAAAGCAGCACCTCAAAAGGTTCCCTGCATTTCTTCGGGAGACACACTTGCAGTCCCCCGCCCACCGTCGTTTTCCCTAAAAAGCATAGGAAATACCAGGCGCCCAAGGCGCCAAAGAAAATTTTTCTTTAGGTCACATTGGAAGTGCTGCAGTTTTAGGGCTACCATTGTGTGGTGCCCCAGGTCTGCTCAAAAGGCGGGGATGCCCGTGATGGCGCGACCCAGAATGAGGCTGTGCATGTCGTGCGTGCCCTCGTACGTGAAGGTGCTCTCCAGATTGCACATGTGCCGCATCACATGGTTCTCGTCAATGATGCCATTGCCCCCCAGCAGCTCCCGCGCCGTCCGCGCCACGGCCAGCGCCTGCTGGCAGTTGTTCCGCTTGGCCATGCTGATGGCCTCCGGGGTCGCCCTCCCCGCGTCCTTGAGCTGGCCCAGGCGCATTGCCATGAGCAGCCCCAGCGACAGCTGCGTGCTCATGTCCGCCAGCTTGGCCTGCACGAGCTGCTTGCTGGCCAAGGGCACGCCGAACTGCACGCGCTGCAGCAGGTACGACCGCGCGGTCTCGAAGCAGGCCTCCCCCGCACCAACGACCCCCCAGGCGATCGAGTATCGGGCCTGGTTGAGACAGGAGAAGGGGCCCTTGAGGCCTGTCACGTCCAGCCGGTTGCTGCTGGGCACGTGCACGTCCTCCATTACGATGCAGCCGGTGTGCGAAGCCCGGAACGATACCTGGGGTGGTAAGGCACGGCCGGGGGTAGGAAGGAGTGCCCGCTTAGCTCACCTTAACCAGGCTTCATCCCCCCCCCCCCTTGTGGTGACGTGTGAGCTGTCATGTGTGTGGTGTTGTTTAAGACGACGTTCGCACAACATGCAGCACATGCAGATCACAAGAGAGAAAGAAAAGCTTGTCAAGAGCCGCAAGCGGCCGGAGGCGCCTTTCGCCAAAAGGTGTGTGGGAACAATTGGCAGAGTGACCTTAATGCGTGGGATAGATGGCAACATCATCATCGTGAGTGTCATATGCAACATGGTAGGAGACTACCACAAGACAGACAAATAGTTTCCACTGCGTCACTGAGCAAAAACACTGTGCAAGCCCCCCCCCCCCGCCCCTGGGTGCTGTGTCGTTTGACCAGGGCGTTCCTTCATATTCATGGGTTTGCCCTTTGCGCACCTATCCAACCACAGACAAGCAACGGGCCCTTCCAACAGCCAAATGCTTGGATTGAGGCCAAGAGCGCATGGGCTCCATCGTTATGGCGGGGGGGGGGGGGGGATGGGGGGAACGGGGTGGGAAGGGGTGTGCATGGGCAGGCAGGAGTGGGAACGCCTGGGAACGAGGAGGGAGGCGTGGGAATGCCTTGGATTTGGAATAGGGGGACCAATGTTAAAGCTCCCAGGCCACCCCAAGGGTGCGCCGTGGCAGTCGCGATGCCTCTACACAGCGATTTGGGCTGCATGCCACCCCCCCCCCAGCATCCCTGCCTGCTCTACTGGCTGCCCTGGACCATGAGGGTACGTTGGCCCTGCGCGCACGCGGCGCGCCCGGCATCCAAATCAATGTCCCAGCCATCTATCCCAATGTGTTACCCCCAAACATCACACTCTCCTCCAGCGCAGGCTACCTCACCCCCGCCGTCTCAGGGGCCCGTGTGTGGACGGAATGGCTACATCACCCCTGCCTTCTTGGGTCCCCAACACAGGGACAAAAATTGTAAAACGATCGAAATTGAAATACAAGAACGCAACTTTTTGAATTCTTGGCTGGTGATGGTCGTTTTGGAAAAAAGGGGGACAACTGGGGAAATAGGGGAAAACTTTGCCCGGCGCTCTAAGGGGGAATCTTTGCACTGCGCGCTACTTTTAGACTATGTTCCCCCCGAAGAGCCCCCAAGCACACCCCTTGGAAACGCCCTTAGAATTAGGTGACCCAAACTGCCCCAGCTCAAGAAAGTTGCAAACTACCTTCCCTTCACATAACACACATCATGCACAACTGGAAAAGCCATGAACAGCGCAGTGGTCGCCACCCTCAAGAACACACAACTGGACTCCATTGGCGATTCACCACCCGTAGTGCATCTTGGTAGTACTCCAAGTGGATGAGCCCATCTCCCGCCATCCCAACCACCGTGGCGTGAACTCGCACGCTGTTGGAGCGGGTGTAGAACACCCGATCGCCAAGACTCAAATCCATGAAGAAAGTGTGTCTAACAAAGGAGGAGGGGGGTATGAAGTCTAGTAGCATATGTGCAAGCACGATAGATCAATGTTTGCACACGACCATTGCGCCTTGCCATGCCTTGAGACAACCATGCTACGCCTTGCCATGCCTTGAGACAACCATGCTACGCCTTGCCATGCCTTGACCCAAACGTGCTACGCCTTGCTATGCCTCGACCCAAAAATGTTGTGCCTTGCTACGTCACCCCTGCATTCTCAGGGATCCCCAAACAAAGGGGGACAAAATCAGAAGTCAAAAGCTCCACTAGGGGTCACCATGATGCCCCAAGGGGCCCCTAGTATCTCAAAGTATGGGTCTCTAGTACGGCCAGACGCCCAAATAGTTGCACTGCGCGCGCACTGCGCTTAAGGCTCCCCCTAACGTACTCTCCATGCTGTCACGGTCCTTGGGTCCTAGCAGCCAAGCTGGTTTATGGACCACCAGGGACATACCCCCCCCCTCCCCCGCTGTGGGATGCGAATGCTGAATGCCAACCTGCACGCTGCAACCTTGAGCCTTGACAACCTTGAGAACACAAAGCTCTTCAGTGACATTGCCATAGGCGCATTTCGCTGTGACACAAGAAGCATACTGCAATCTGGACCAGGACAATGTCGGACACAGGATTCAAGCATCACCATTCTGTCGCCCCACCCCCCTCCCCCCGGTGGACCCCCCAGCCCACCAATGGCGGTCCGGTCCCCACCCCACACCCGCGGGCCATCAGCCACCGCCCTCGCACCGGGCGCCTCCCACTCCCTTTTCCACATGTGGACTCTCCGGTGGCATCGTGTCCCCAGACCCAGGGGCACTTGCTGCCCCGCTAGACCAGACGGATCCGCGTGGGGTCCTCTCCCGCCCGAGGCTGAGACCACCCGCCGCTCAGGTCCCAGATGTCAGCCTTGAGGCAATAGCCCCACATGCAGCGTGGAGCGATGCAATGCGCACAACAGAATAGGCACAACAGAAGGGTGGTGGACCCCAAGGCGAACCCTCCAAGAAATTCGAACAGAGGTCAGGGCGACCAGGATCACCAGCTGACCTGACTGATTCTGATGTTCTATTGTGTGGCATCAACGGGACAGGCGACCTCCTTGTACAGTTGACTGGGAAGGCAGCTGCCATCGTTGCCAGAACCATCCTGCAGTCAATTGTGAATGAGGCACGGCTTGCCGCAAAGACTTGCACCCGTGCCTCATTGCACAATGAAAAGGCGAGAGGGCAGCGGGAGGAAAAGGAACCGACAGGGGGTGGGGAGAGTACACCATCGTCAGTCAGTGCACAGGCAGCTTATGCTACTGTGCAGAAGTGAGTGAGCAACGCTGCCACGCTGTGGAGCTCCTTCCTGCCTTGGGCAAAAGTGACTGCATCTCCTCTGGCGTGGCTGGGGGAGTCACAAAAGACGTCGGCAGTAGTGGGTAAGACTGGGCAGGAGTTGGAGGCAGTGGGAAGGGGTTTGCAGGGGAAGGAAGGAGGACGAGTGGCACGAGCCGCACAGGGCTGCGCTTCGCTTGTGGGAAGAGCGGCAAGCACCAGAGGACCTTTCCCTCAATCTTCGGTGTAGACAAGCCCGGCATTCCCCGTTCCAGCACGAACCCCTTCACTTTGCCGTCGGCCCTGTCCTTCACCCACACGACGAACACATCCGCGAACGGGGCGTTGGAGATCCACATCTTCTCGCCATTCAGCACCCAGTGGTCCCCCTTGCAGACGGCGTTGCTGGTCATCGCCGCGGGGTCGGACCCGGCGTTGGGCTCAGACAGTCCGAAACAGCCCACCAGCTCCCCGCTCGCCAATTTGGGAAGCAGGCGGTCCCTCATGCCCTCAGATCCGAACGTATAAATGGGGTGCATGACGAGGGAGCCGGTCACGGACCACATGCTGCGGTAGCCCGAATCCACCCGTTCGATTTCACGGGCAATCAGCCCCGCGGCCACGCTGCTGACGCCCGCACAGCCGTACCCTGAGAGAGTGGGGCCCAAGAGACCCATGGCCCCCACTTCCTTGAAGAAGCGCTCGTCGCGCCGTTCGTTCCGCCAGTTCTGCGTGATCCGAGGCATCAACTGGTCCTGACAGTACCTCCGGGTCTGGTGCATGATCTCAACCTCATCAGCGCTCAGCAGGGCCTCCACTTGAAAAGGGTCATCGTAGCGGTATGCAACACTGCCCCACCTCACACCACGGCCTCGACCCACAGTGACCCGTGCACACAGTCGCTGCATTGGCCCTTCAGTCTGTTCTTCTGGAGTACGTAAGCAGGTGATAATACTCTTTCAAAAACTCCTGAAAGTGGTGGGCAGGAGGGCTGCGATGGCAGGGGGGGTTCAAGGGCTCTGCCAGGGCATAGCTTAACAATAGGCGGACGGGACATGCCAAGCCCAGCCAATCCACCCACCCACCCACACCAGAGAAATTTTTCTCAGGAAGAAACTGAAATTTTGGTTCAGGCATACATGCTCAAGGAGGGGTGGGAAGAGGCCAGGAACAGCCCTGTTGCTCAGGGGCAGAGTCTGCTTGGCAGCAGAGCCGAGGGCACTGCTCAAGATGGCGTCGATATGGGGGAGGGGACTGAAGCGCCGGACACATAGCTTCCGTATGCCCCTGGGACACAGGTATACGATCATCGCACCTCAGATCAGTACCGGATTTCACCTTGCGGTTCGCTGCATCCGCTGATTTTGTACCTGAAATCATCTCACCCAAACGCCCAAGGTTGTCGAGGTAATTGTTTGCTAACCGGCGCTGAGGGAGGGGGATGAGCTGACCAGACAGCCCATTAAACACTCAATAGCTGCGATATGGGGGAGGGGAGGGGTTGCCATAATGCTGAGAAAGAGCAGGGGTGGGGGGGGAAGGGGGCTGAGGCCAACAAAAGTGTTGCGTACCTAAAACCAGCCTCACATCCCAGGTGCCAAGGCCCTGCTAAATAATGGCACCAGGGGGACCCAATGCAAGGCCATGCTTGCATGCAACTGGCCATGTGACAGGCACTGCCACTCATCTAGAAGTGGAGTATAGAGGGTCTGCTACCATGTCAGCACATGCCATGGGCCTTGCGTTAAATGAACACAATGCCCCTCCAAGAGAAGTAGCCTTGTGGTCTTTCGTCTTATGTTAGTGTGATGTGTCAGTCATGTCCCACCAATGGGTGGAATTGTGCTCCGTAATGCAGGGTGTACTCCCTTGGAGATCCTATCAAATGTATTTCCTGTGTGTCTTGCGCTTCCATGTCACTATTCAACTAGATGATGCACGGTTGCCTCTCACGAGCCAGCCATTGGACTTTGGCGGCGATTGGCTCGTGGGTATTTCTGCTTGAGCATGTGCAGGCATGGGAAAACTCTTCTCTCATGTATAGTTCGTGGTGCTGTAGCCATTGTGACTCCGACGAAGATTGCTGCCCCCAAAACTGTTGGTGAACGCCGAATGACCTGTTGTGTGCTGGCCCTGTGGAGCATCAGGGTCTCACACATGTATGACGTGCACCATCTATCTCGGGCTGCTGTGCAACTACAGACCATGGCCATCCACATTGGGTACCGTTGGGTACAGTTGCAAATTTTTCTGTTGGTTCAGACTAAGATGAGCTGGCGTAGCCTGCTCAGTTCACCGTACTCGAGATAACCTCTCGGGATCAAGGTCCAGAGCTGTCCAGTGCTACCCCCCCCCCCTTGTATAAGCTACGCCAATGTACGGAATTATTACGGTCCCTACGCCCACTGTAGCTTGGACAAGGGCGTAGCTTATACAAGGGGGGGGGGGGTACGATGATCCCACAATGGCTGTGGTAGCGGAACTGACACGTAGTGAGGATTAGCTGAATCTGAAACCAGGTTATGCAGTGGAAGACTGCCACACCCGTAGGCTTCCCAGTGTGCATGAGGCACAATGACTGTAGGCTGTAAAAAAACAGCGGTGTGAAGATTGAAGGCTGAGATGCGTCAGCAGGTTGCATGTCATACACTATTAGCATGGGATCGGCATGGGATGACATTCAGGCACAGCTGGCCGTTGGTGGAACACTTGCAGATATTGTATGCCCGTCCGGGCAACCCCTGCTGTGTGGGCAATGGCTTGTTGCATGTAGCCGTGTCGTGTTATGGAGTACTGCATGTATTTTGTGTATCTGGAGCCCAAAGTGCACAACGCCTGCCTCAATCTTAGGCCCTGCCTCAATCTTAGGCCTTGTTGGGCTGTCTCTCGGAGGGAGCAATGCAAGTGCATTAGCGTGTGCACATACCAAAGTTGTGCGCTACGCGGTGATTCCAGGACTCGTACTGCAACCTTGCCCCCTTGGTGCCTTCCATGGCCATGGTAATGCATATTTCGTGCATTCGCGGCAAGTATATGGCCCTCTGACGCATGGCTATCACGTTGTGCCTGCTCCAGCCAGCTGGCAGGACCCGTTGCGACCAGACCCGTTGATTGGCGAGCTGGCAGGGCTGACTGCCCTCATTGCGGCTGTCAGCTCTCTCTCTCAGTTCTGACCCAGTGAAACCAAGTCTGTCTAATTGCCTTTATCACTGTCCACGATTCCCCGTGATCGCCAGAGCCATGCAAGTGCTACTGGCCAAGGGAAGATTGGGCCTAACGACTCTTACAGCCGGTCTACGGTTGGGTTTACGCCGGCCTTTATGGCTTGGGGTTGGGCGTTTCCGGGGGTATTTGGGCGCAAAGATGTGTTGCTCTGGTGCACCCTGGGCCCCTGTAACCCCTCCCGCACTACACAGCCCCGGAACACTCTTCCGCTCCAGTTGGCAATGACCCCTCGGGGCACTTACTCGAAGGGGTTGCACCATGATGACATGACGGCCATTGTCTTAAAGTTGAGCCAAAAAGGCACAGAACCCTTGTCGCCTTGACACACGTTGTCTGGATCGCACACATGCCGCCGCGACGTGCATGAAATCGTTGGTGTTCCTTGTCTGCCCATCAGGCTGCCTCTGTGGTGTCCACCGGTCTTGGCATGGCACGCTTTACAGGATTCGATCTCCACCTTTGTTGACACCAGGAGGCAGTGTCTACAATGTGCGGTGTGGCCTTCTGATCGGACCAGCATTGCATGCCGCCACCATAGCCCTCTGTATGGTCCCCGGACTCATGTCTTGCAGGGGGACACGGCGTATGTGCCCATAACAGACCAATTTGGTGAGTTGGTACAGTTGTGGTCTGAGGCAGGCGCCAATTGAGAGTTGCAGGACCGGGATCACTACTTGGAGCATTTCCAATTTCAGCCTTCCAATATCTGTTCCAGCGGGAGCAGTGATATGAAACTGTCGTTTCTTGTGTGCTGTGTACCCCCCCCCCCTTGCGCAAGCACCAGCCAGGTCAGGAAAGTGACTGTCAGACCGGGTCCTGGTGCTTAGACAAGGCGGTGCAACCGCGCGACGCACGGTACCAAAGAAAGCATGTCCCGAAAACCTGCCCATACCTCACCCTAAGCACAATAGTCGCAACAGGGCAGTTTTGGTGGGGCTGTGGGGTATGGGGGCAACTCTGGGCGCTCCCAAGTTGTAATTCCTCAGTTGTGGAATCTTCCCCACGAGTAGAGCGACCAATGATAGTGGCAGGCGCATGCTCACGTAGGTGAAAGCCAAGCCAGGGGTAACGACATTAGTCATGGCTGAAAATCACACCAAAACAAAGAGCAGTGGGGTGCAATACCAAGCAGAATGTTGTTATGAGCAGGAGGGCTCATCACAAGCATGAAACAGCCCCTCTTTCCCTCTACAATTGGCACACAATCACGCTTTGCCTACTTTCTGACCGTAAAAGCCGAGGTCAGAAAATTCGGTAAAAGTGACGGTCAGACCGGGTCCTGGTGCTTAGACAAGGCGGTGCTTGCGCAGGGGGGGGGGGGGGCGGTACGTGTGCTCAAGCATGGCTCCTTTTTCAAAAATTGAAACCATCCTTGTTGGCACATAAAATCAACAACCTAACCTAGTTTCGAAAGGTATTTTCCTGCAATTTCTCAAAAAAAAAAAAAGCTTGAAAGACAAAAGAGTCATCTTCCCTCATCTTACCTCTAAAATGTGTACAATGCCCTGTTGTATGCTGGCCATCATGCACACTTAAATCCGACCCATCTAGATTTGCGGGATTGGTGTAAAAACACCCCCGCATTGACATGTTTCTTCTGACGTCTTGCTGTGCTTGTTGGGTGTAAATACCGTGTTGCTTGCGCAGCTTCTGAAAACAGCAAACGCTGGAACCTGAGGGGTTTCCTTTGGGCTGGTGTCTCTTCAATTGAGACATGAACACTGCATGTAGATTGGAAACGTGCAACCTTCGAAAATTGAGTCAATGCAATTGGTTCCAAAAAGCAATGAAGCTACTCAACGATGAGACTGCATACCCCAGTGCGCTTGACTTGGGCGATGGAGGGTTTGCTGCCATGTCGCTGCGTTCGGGAATTATCTATTCCAATGGAATGAAATATTTTTTGTTTGCTAATTATTGTTGGAAACAAACTTAAACATCTTCTTTTCCTTCAGTAGATGAAATCCTAAGTGTTCAAGCGCAGAACAGCAAAACATGTACACCACATGCAGCTGTGAGGACAATGCCAAAACCAGAAGGTAACCAGGGGCAGGGAAAACAAAAATGGTTAAGGGCCAAATTTGCACGGGAAACCTGAGCAAACCGATCTAAATGAATGTACACTGTGGACCGTGCCCTAGACCAAGCCTTAGGGACAGCCGGGGCATAGGCATTATCAGGTGTTAGGTCACCTGGTTACAGACCTTAATACCGCAATTGCACAGAGAGTCTCAGATCCAAACGACCAACTGCCTTCCGTGTGCAGGCTGCCAAGTAGCCTTTGCACAACATGGTCATCGTATGGCCATTGAGATGTAGCACCCCAACTTCTCCAAGGCCAAGAGCAATGACTGTAATGCCATTCTTGGCATCGCTGGCACATCTATCAAACAAATCGTCCCCACCTGGACAGCCGGGTGCCATGAAGCACATAGTGAGGCATACTGAGGCAGCATCCAGGGGAAAACATTGTAATTGTAGAAGCAAACAGAACCAACATACGACAGCGCAGTGCAGGAAAAGTGTGTCTCCCTGGCACACACCGCATTGCGGGTACACCTTTACCACCCCTGCCCCCACCACAAAGGTAGAAGATGAACAGAGAATACTGACCAACAACTCAACCCATGTTGACATACAAAGCCCAGGAATCCCAGGACCCCCCTCATGAACACATGTTGCACTAAAACATACGGCCTTGCAAAGACCACCGTCAGCAATCCCCCCCCCCTGGAAATTGTACCATTCCCCAGCCCCAGTGAATGCCAGATGTGATCCAACAGAAACCTACCGTTGGCCACTTTGGCATCACGGATGAAATAGCACCCTCCATCGAGACCAGGGAAGATCTGGGGTTGGGGATGAGACATGAGAAAAGCCTCCTGCCGCCCTCCCGTGTATCACCTCTGATTCTACGCTGCTGGAAAGATACATATTGATCACCATCCAAGGGGTGCAGCAGTCTCAGGAAATTCCAGCCTGTCCTAACTGGGTCAAAATTCCCAAATGTAACCCCTGGCTCAGAGACACACTTCATCCCAAAGCAATACTGAGGCTCAGGTCCAGGCATGTGTGGATGCAGATCTAGATGCCAGGTCCTTATGTGTGGGCGCCAGGGCACACCAAAGTGTGAGTAGTCAATACTCACCACCAGTTGCCGCAATCCCCACTCAGGTGGGCCTTGGGGAATCCAGTGCCAAATAACTGATCTCCGTGGCCGGGGCGGCTGGCAGGCACACAGAAGGGTAAGGGTGAAAATCTGGGTGAGCTCACCCGTTCCGCACACTTCACAGTTCTGTGGCATTGCCACACATCCAGCAACAAACTGCCATGTACAGAGCAGGACAAGCACTGATGGTTTGCTTCAGTCTCCCTGTCCCCTGTGCACATGCACTGGTCAATGCATCTCAGGCCAACAAACTGTGCCATCAGTCCTTGCAGTGCCACGCCCAGCAGAGCAACACCGGACGAATCATACTCCTATCTTTATGGGAGGGCGGGCAGAAATCACCCAGTCAACTGGCGCCTACGAAAGACGAAAAACACTGGTGCCAAACACAGAGACAGGGCAAGGGAGACAGCGGGACAGGTCAGGACAAGAGGGACATGGGTCTTCACACAAACCCGGTCTGGCCCCCACCCCCGTTTGCCACGCCAGACCCCCGTTTGCACGATGTGCTGTTGGCGAATGCGATTGAAGCCACACTCCGAATCATCCAAGTCTGCCTGCAGGTCTAGCAACATTTGTTGTTGTCAGCCGTTGAGGATGGCCTCCATGAGTGTCCTTCGAACTATGGCATTGCCGGTACTGTGTCGCATCGGAGGAGAAGATGTCTGGTGTTTGGACCCCAAAATGGATTTCAGCGGAATACTTGGGGACATTTTGCTCATCGAAAAGAAAAACGGGAAGATTAGGCCTATTTGGGAAAAAGAGGGGAAGACTCTCTTCTGGAAAAAACCTGCACCGCCCTGCACACCCCTGGCCTAGGAACCTGCAAAGGTCCAAACAGACCCCTCCCCCAGCAGCCCCTGCTGTGTCACTAATGCCCTGAGGCCTAATGTCTTTTAAGTGTAGGGAAACGCGGTGCGCAAGCATGGAAAGTACACTAAACAGCCCCAAAATGGCACAGTTGCATGCAAAAAGGTCAAAATGACGTGTGAACACACCCATTGCACCACGCATATTCTCTTAATTGCCCAAACAAAGAGTTCTATAGCATGGTCTATCCCCAAAATACCAGGAATGATTTGTATCATACCATACTTCATAACATTCATTCACCAAAGCATCAATTTGGTTATCTGGAATCAGAAGGGTTGCCAGCACCTCTATTGCAGTCGATTCCTGAAAATTTATCAACGAAAAAACTGCGGGATTAGAAGAAGCAGAATAGTATGTTGCGCGAGCTCTGTGCGGAGGCGGTAAGGTTGCAATGGCAAAATCAATAGTGTCACTCTATCAGTCCCTTCCTCCAAGGGCAGGGACGGGCAGGGGAGTGTCAGTGGAATGTGTACGGCAGAGGCAGGGAAGTGGGGAAGTGCCAGTGTAGGGAAGCGAAAGGAAATTGTAGGATAGGAGGCTTTAGGTTCCCCAGATCCAAAAATCGGGTGGGGTCCACGTGGTAACACCCCGCACCTCCACAATATGGGGTCACATCGAACTGAGTTTCTGCGGTTGGTCGGCCAAAAATGGGTAAAATAAAAATGTCAAAATAACTTGGAAATGCCCGTTCAGGCATTGCAAGGGGCCCTTTTGAGAGGATTCATTGCTTTCGGTTTGTGGTCGCAAAATGCCCATTTTTAAGGTGTTTTCAAGCATTGCGCCCAGCACAAGCTATAAAAATTTTGTTTTGGAATATCCATCGGTCTGGGAACAACTTGGCTTTGATCTAGAGTGGGCACACTTGGCCCGCGCCGTCTCGTCTCCGTGGGTACACTCGCGAATTTGGGGTCCCTTTGGGCCAAAACAGGCCCTAAACGGCCAAAACTGGTGTGTTGCCCACCCAGCGCGGTGCCCAGGCCACCATCATTGAGCTTTTGGAGCCAGCCCTAGACTTGGGCAGGGCACACGTCGGCATACAGCGTGGTCCGAGGCGATGGGAGGGAGTTATTAGCGCAGCGACTGAGGGACGGGCTGTCTGTTGTTGCTGGCTGGAGATGCAGGTTCTTGGTGCAGTAAATGTACACCTGGTGCTCAAGCCTGTGGGACTGCTCAGTGCTGTGGAGGGGTCTCTTGCCCCTTGGAATCGAAGGTGTCGGCACCGGACACTACATTCGCAGACGGCCCTGCGACTACGTCTGGCATGGCATCGGGCTGCGGCAGGTTTGAGAAACTGCTCTCACCGGATGGGGCGTCGTTGGAGGTGTCCAATACATTCGCAGACGGCTCTGCGACTACGTCTGGCATGGCATCGGGCTGCGGCAGGTTTGAGAAACTGCTCTCACCGGATGGGGCGTCGTTGGAGGTGTCCAATACATTCGCAGACGGCTCTGCGACTACGTCTGGCATGGCATCGGGCTGCGGCAGGTTTGAGAAACTGCTCTCACCGGATGGGGCGTCGTTGGAGGTGTCCAATACATTCGCAGACGGCTCTGCGACTACGTCTGGCATGGCATCGGGCTGCGGCAGGTTTGAGAAACTGCTCTCACCGGATGGGGCGTCGTTGGAGGTGTC
Source organism: Eutreptiella sp. 'Long Island Sound 2002' (assembly GCA_964036045.1). Lineage (NCBI taxonomy): Eukaryota > Euglenozoa > Euglenophyceae > Eutreptiales > Eutreptiaceae > Eutreptiella > Eutreptiella sp. 'Long Island Sound 2002'. Next base: position 13,466,909 of record OZ038381.1, read on the forward strand.
CAATACATTCGCAGACGGCTCTGCGACTACGTCTGGCATGGCATGGGGCTGCGGCAGATTTGGGGAACTGCTCTCAAGGGATGGGGCGTCGTTGGTGGCGTAGTGCACCAACGGCGACGGATTTGGGCAGACTGTCACCTGCAAAACGAAGATTCGAACGCGCACCCGGAGAGAGGCAGACCCGGGCACACTTTGAAGGGTGGTTCGTGCGTATCAAGTGGCCCCTTTTTTGTGTCCTTGCCCTTGTTCCCGCAGCGTCACCTCACCTCCGCTGGGGACAGCACATGTCTTCTTATATTCAGGCAAAGCACAGCAGGAGGGCGCATCCGGGCAGACCCGGGCGCCCGGGTACTCGCTGCAAGCCTGGCCCTTGCCCTCGTCGGGTCCGGTCCGGTCCGGTGCGCTTGGGTCTTGTGCTATCCCCCTGCCCATGCCGCCCCCCCCCTCCCCCTTATGGAGTAGACTGACGAGGTGGCCAGGGTCCATGAGGCCGTTGTGCACTACGTGACGGCATGGCTTTGTGCAGATCGCGCAAGGAGCAGGAAGGGAGGCCCCCGTGCCGAGCCAAGGGCGAGTGCGGTGGAAGATGGGCATGCCCACTATTTGTGGGGCCGCACTGGATCGTTCATTTGTGTGGGACGCGGTCTCAGCGTGGGCCAGGGGGAACGCCCTTTGGACGCAGTGCAAAGTTACAATACTATTTCAAGCCTCACTCTGCTATGAGTCTGAACCGTTGTCATGGGATATAGGCAGATGAGGATGCCTCCGGAGAAGGTGATGGTGCCGATCAATTGTGTTCAAGTGCATTTTGTTCGTGCTCTCGGGTGGTCATGGTTGTCATGGGTGCCCAGCACGGGTACCAGCAGCACGCGTGCATGCAGCGCAGTGTTGGTCCCTATGGTACGGAAGACTGACAGGCAGCCTCCGATGAAGGCGCCAAGGGGGGCGCTTACTGCACGCCGCACGCGCCGCAGGGGAAGGGTAGTTAACTTCAGGGCAATGAGCACCGCATCAATGTTCCTCAAATTTGGGTGAAGGGAGTAGGAAGGAAGACGCCGCGATGCATGACTGAGCCCCAAATGAGCCCCAAATGCATGTGTCCACTCTGCCCTGAGGGAGCCGCAGGTACAAAAGGGTAACATTTGGCCTGTTCCACGATAATTACCCAAATTGCGCACCACAAAGTGCGCCGCAGGCGCCGCACGAGTGGCACCCTCAAGGACGCAGAGGTTTGAGCAGATGGAAAGCGTTTGTCTCAGTAATCGAAGTGGTGGGCAAGCAGGGGCTTGGCTGGGGACGGTGACACCCGTGACCTTGGGGTTAGACGCTGCGCAGACCCTTTGGGAGATGTTGAAGTGTGTGTGGGGGGCAGGCGCTGACGGTGGTGGGTTCTGGCAGCAGTGATCGGGGGGTCGTACCGCCGGCTGGTGATGGACCTAAGCGGCTGACCCAGTGGTATTCAGAACAAGTGGGCACCTCGAGGTATCTGCCCCCCCCCCACCACGCAGTTGAAACAAAGCCACCCGCTGATCTCCAATGCCAAGCAACTGGTCAACCATGCCACAGAGAGTCCCCTCCTCACAATTCCTTGTCTACAATACACAGCAACATCAGCCGGTTACCAAATTGCATAGAATGCATCAAGACACTGGCAATTCACTCCGTTCACAATCGATTGAAATGCAGACCAATACAACTCCCCTGAGTCTCCCATCAAAGTGGACGAGGACACATCGACGTGTGCCCAACAAGTGTGAAGTTAAGGCACAATACAACTCAAGCAGATGCCAAGGGTTAACATCTGGTCCACTTCAAAGCAAAGGACCAGCTCCCAAGGACGTCCATATTCATCCCACCACATGCTTGTCCCCAACGACTGTCTTGGTGTGCAAGCTCGTCTGAAAAATTATCCGGGGCGAAGCAAGGCCTCAAAAGGACGAATAATTTTGTTTTCTGAAGAAGGGATGATCTTCTGCGGAGCACATGCGACACACACATGCTCAAGCTATTGGCATTGCAGCCATAGCGCTCCACCTGAATGGTTGTGCAATGCAATTCTTCAAGGGGGCTGCATGTTGCGCAGCAATGCAGCCCCGGGAGCCGAGGGCCCTACGCTGCCGTACCCACCTGCCGGGTGTCTCCCCTGCATGCTCAGTGATGGTGCTGGAAGTGAACAGCAGTTGGCAATCCGTGTATGGAAGCCAACCATCAGTTGTGTATAGGCACTGGAGGTTGAGCCCAGGATTGTGACAGCCAAGCAACCATTTAACAGGCAGGTATCGCTCTGCCTGGACACCAGCTGCAAGTCTGGTAAGAGCAAAGGCAGGGGCCCCGCACGGTCGCCCATCACTACAACCTGGTCCCCTTCACAGAGGTGGAGCACGAACTGCATCCCCATCGATGCCTCTGGACTTTGGAATTCCACTTTGAAGACGGTCTTGTCGTTGCGCACACAATACCCAGCGCTGCAGTGCACGTCGATGACGATGCCAATCGTGTCCCCCTCTTCAAACCTGAGCATAAAAATGCGCAGCCTCGTGGGGAGGAAGGGGGTGGCAAAGTGGAGATGGGCACCATCCAAACCTGACGCGACCAATCCATCCAGACCCACCGCTTGGCTGTTCTGCAGCTAAGAAGCAAAATCTGTGCAACAAACAGGAGCCTTGTGTCGCTGCAGAAACTCGCCGGTGGACATCTCAGACCGCTGCATGCCTCTTGTCCACCTGCGTGCCAGCTCTGCGTCAGTTTGTAGGGTGGGGCTGTTCCGTGTGGTACATCCAGTGTCCAGTACTTTGGCGCAGGGTGAGGGGGTCAGGGGGGTCCTTAAGGGGGGAAAAATGGCAACTGCCTCTGGTGTTTGTGTGTCTGGACTGGGTACGGAGTGGGCTACGGATTGACGTGAGTTGGCGGTCCAACAATGGCGGTTGGCGGCGAACCGACAGCGATTGGCGGTTAACCGACGGCGGTGGGCGGTTAAGCGGCGGATGGCGGTCAATCGACGGCGGTTGGTGGGTCACAAGGAACAGGGGATGGGGGTCCTGAACAAAAAACATCCTCCTAAAGGACCCCCCTGGGGGGGGTCTTTCAAGGGTTGGTAGGGTACCGTGCTATACAGCCAGTGTGCAGTGCTGTGGGGGAGGGGTGGTGGGGGGTTCGATAAAGGCTGGCAGATCTTTGTAGAACCCCCGATGTCCAATGTGGTGTTTGAGGGTGAGTTCCAGGCGCACACCACGAGGCCCGAGGAGGGGTGCCACAACTTTGGTCCCGAATCAACACAGAATGCACCAACACGCTCCCAGGCAGGGCACAGGGAGGAGCATGCGTAGTATCCCTCTGGCGTAGAGTGCAATGAGGTGAGCACTGGTTTTGAGGGAGGGTGGGCCCTCAAACGGGGGGGTTGCTGTGGTGTTACCTCGAAAGGGGGGGTTGCTGTGGTGTCAGGAGAGCCTGCCCGCCTTTGGGGGGTGCCATTTGGAAGCACCAACTTAGCACAGCTCCGGACAAAATGGCCAAAAACTGCCCAAAAAAAATGGCCATTTTTGAGCAGTGAGACCCGGCAATGGAGGCCAACTTGGGAGAAGCTGCCTCTTGATACGCCTATCAGTACGCAAAAGCAATGGTTCAATTTTGAAATGTTTTGTCAGAGCAATAATTTTTGCCGACGGGTAAGGCCTGACTAAGGTGAGGAAAACAAAGGTGTAGGTGAACCCTTTGATAGACCTACCCTGTTTCGCATAGCCATCCCCCCAGAGCTACGGAATGGCAACCACTCAAAGGCACATAACTCCAAAGAGGAGTGGGAAAAAGGGACGAAGCAAATTGATGTGCGAAAAACGCACCAGCGAAACCCACTGGGGGAGAAAGGGGGGCGGGGTGGTGGTGTGGTTGTTGTCGGGTGCTGGGCACCGGGCGGTGGCGAGAGAGCATGGCGGGGCTGTGCTGCACCTTGCCCGGGCATTCCCTTCGGGGGGCAGTTCTCCTCTGGAGCGGGTAGCAATCAATGAATAAATACTGCAGCAAATTTACACTAAGAAATGCAATAAAATTACGGTCCTTGTCCAAGCATCCCGCCACGTCCTCATTGCAACAGGCCATGAAAAAGCCTCCCCAAAATGCCCCGATATTGTAAACCCCTGCCATCGTTGGAGCAGCGACGGGCTCTCAGTAATGGCGAGTACACAATTCCATTCTAGTGTGGTGGTCGGGGTCCACCAATTGGATTGGTGTGGGCAGATTGGGACGATGTGGCGGGGCTCCCTCCCCACACCCACCTGCTGCAGACACATTACGCGGGTGCAATGCGCCGACCCTGCGGTCCTGGGCCGCTGGTGTGGGGTTCGCCCGCCGGCCGGGGGGGGGGGGGGGTTGGCACAAGGCCTTGGTGGTGGCTCTGTTAGCCTGCGGCGGCGCCTATTGGCCTCTCGCCCTTGAACCTTCTGCTATGACAAGCAGGCATCCGCACTGCCTGGGTGGGAATCCAGAATGCAACTTCTGCCCATGGCGTCCTCCCCTGATCAGTGCCCGGTTTGCGGTCATCGGGGGGGGGGGGGGGGTGAACCCACAAGGGAGGAAACGCAATCAGTTGATACACCAGGTGTAGCACGATGGTTCGTGTGTTGTGGAGCAGGTCCTCGGTTTGGCTGTGGGCGGCCGATGGCGGTGGTGGCGGGTCCACCCATTGGAGTGGGGTGGATCGGATCAATGTGACCGGTGCCCCCTCCCCACACCCGCTTGCCGTGGACCCTACACGGGGCCATGAAGGCTGGGTCTCCCAACCTCCCAACCGCCGTCGGTTACCTCCAACCGCCATCGGTTGTCACCCGGCAGGCCGGCGTCCAACAACCCCTGTCCCGAAGGGGGGGAAAGCAACATCGGGATCGTCCCGGACGGCCCCGAGGAGGGCCCTGGGCGCGCACGACACGGCGTGGCCGCACGCGTACCTGGTGCACCCGTCCTGCACGCCAAAGCGCCGCTCTCCCCCAACGCTGACGCCACTCTTCGCGTGGTGGAACCACCCGAACCCCAGGGGCTCGGACATGGAGTCCACGCTGCTGTTGGGCACCGCCGCGCTGTCCCCGGTGCTGAAGCGGGGGAACACTTGCGCGGCGCTGGTCCAGCCCACGCCCGGATTCATTCGGCACGCGTCGAGCTTCACGAAGAGGCCCCGGAAGTGGTCCTCGATGGCGTAGTCGCCAATGAAAATGAAGCGCCGCTGAGAACGAAGGCCGTGGGTGTGCGTGAGGGGGCGCAGGCGCGGGCCGGGGGCCAGAGATGAGAGCGGGGGCCCACACGTGCCGCGAGCCGCAGGCGGGAACGGGGGTCCGCGGGTGTGAGCGACAGGCCGCAGGTGTGGCGGACCCCTCACTCACATCTGCGGCCTCTGGGGGAGCACCACACCGCTGCATCCATTGACAAGTACCTGAAGAACGTCGGACTGAGTCCCGGGGACAGGGGCTGCCCTCAGCCGCTGCAGACGTTCCGGGTCGTCCAGGCCCTGCGCAACCCAATGCACAACGCCGCGTGCCATTGCACCAGCATCGAGCAGCTGCGCGCCCTAATCCACGAGTCTGACAGGTCCCATCACTTGTTGTGTTCTCTGTCGGGGCGATAGGGCTGTTGTTAGGCCGCAGTCCCTTGGGGCGTGCGTGTGCACGTCGTCAGAGCTGTTTCAGAAAGGATGGATTTTATGAGCTGCTGTCAATCATGCCAGCTCCTAGCCGCGCACAGCGCGATACTTCTGCGAGTTTGCCCGGAATGGGTGGGCTTTTACCCCCTCCCAAAATGCCCCCTAAGGAGAACCCTTGGGTACAAGACCCGTGTAAACATCCCTCCGTCTTGCCCTATCCGGCGCCTCCCAAGGTGATTGACATATGATGGCCCCTCGGGAGCAACCACCACCCTCGTTTGGGTGCTCCCTGCTGCATTGCTGATTTCTCTACCCTTGTCCAAATAGCAGAGGGAAAGTACAGCCCTTCCGGCCTAGCCACCAGTTAATCTACAGCTGCTTGGTCGGGCCAGGCAGCTGAATCTCCGCGCCGCGCGCGCACCGCGTCAGGTGCTCCCCCCCTCACTGAATGGCTCTGAGTAAGAAGCTACAAGACTGTGGGCCACAGATATGATTGAGCAGCCACAGATGTGTGTGAGAGGCCAGAGGTCTCAGTGAGGAGCAGCATGTGTGAGTGAGGGGCCATCAATTGGAGTGAGGGGGTTCAGCTGTGAGTGCAGCGCCATTCAGGGGCCGGCTTGTTGGGCTCCATCCAAACTGTTGTTTGCATTTCCCTCTCTCGGGCAAGTCTGCAAAGCCCCGCTGTGCCTTCGCAAGCAAACCTTTCTCACAGAGTATGTCTTGTCAAAGGCTATCACTTGGTAATCCGTCGCTCTCTTCTTGAACCCCTTGTCATTTTGGTAGCATTCATTCAAATATATGATTGGGGTCTCACTTGAAACACTGTGTAAAGGCAACAACAACAACAACAACATGAAACAAGGCAAAGACGGCATGGGACAGGGCAAAAAGGGTAGCCGGTGGGATGGGACAGACGTGACAGGTGGGACATGTTTCAGGACAGGACAAGAAAGACATGACAGAGAGGGTAGTAGGAGAAGGAGGGGAAGGAGGGGGAGGAGGGGGAAGAGGAACCTGTCAGAAGGTTTCTGAGGACCCTGCACATGAGGCCGAGCACCATGCACACCACATGGCGATTCCCTTGCCTCCCTCCTCAACAACAGCAATTGGACGACAGTGGTCGAACAACCCTTTTAACCCCCCCCCCCCGTCCAGCGAACAATCAAATCCTCACAAAATATGGTCCAAACAGGAGTATTCGTTGGACACGCTGTTGGTGGTTGCGAACTCAGTATGGGAGTGTTTCCCCTTGGATGCCGTGGCATTTCCTAGCTTTGGCAGTGGATCCTCCGTTGGCAAGCTACAACTCCCTCAAACAGCCTCTGCTTCAGCAACAAATTGGTGTAGGTAGTGTGAAGCTCTCTAGAATGGACCCTGAGTAGCTTGCTAAGGTTGCCATCCTATTCATCATCATCCGCCTCACCTTTGACAACCACGGCGACCCTCCTCTACAATCTCACCTGTAGACATCCACCCACCTCCGCCCAGTCCATCCCCAACCGTGCTACACTGCTTTCGCACCTCTTCTGATTCAGCCTTTTTGGCTGATTAATTTGGCATTCAACATGTTGTCTCGAGCACATGGTGCTGAATGAAATCACAAAAGCACCAGGTTGTCAAACGGCCTGGTTTCATGGACGGACCTCGGGGCCCTTCGACAGACCCCCCAATCTGGCATTGACCGCCCCTCTCGTGGGCATTGCCCAGAGGTGTGCTGTGCTACTCCCAGATCTCAGAGACCAAGGCACGGGTTGGCTGCAAAGCAGCAAGACAGTGCGAGAGCACATCGAACTGCCACCAGAGCGCCCTCTAGGCAGTCAGTAGCCACCCCATTCATTCCGTTGTGAGCATGGCGGCTGGTGGTGCTGTCAAGTACAAGGCATGGGGGAGGAATCCACTGCTCAGTCAGACACCAGCAATACCTTAAAGCACCCGAACAGCAGAGCATGCGTGGCTCGTGCCAATTGGCCCATCATGTTGCGCTCGTTGATTTACATTGCAATGCATGACTTCATTTTGACGCGCCGAATAATTGGTCACATGTTCATCGCAAACACACCGCGAAATACAAGGGGAAGCGTTGCGTCGCAGTATGTTCGAAATGAGGCCTAGTGTGCCACGCTCACGGCCCGCGACCATGATTCATGTTTCATTCGTATATCATCCTAGGCTAAATGTGTAAAAATGCGTAATGAGACTTGCAAAACCAACCGCAAAAATTATTGGACCGTCATAACTCGGTACAGAACTTTCAACATCACCGAGACATTAGACGGGGATGATACGGACATACTTTACCTTCGCAAACATACACACATGCCCCAAACGCTCTACGACTGCCGCAACATGCCGCGGCATGCCACAGCGGGGCCGGTTTTTCCTGGACACCGTTGGAGCCTGCTAATGAAAATGGTCATCCGGTGGATTTTGTGTGGTCCTTGTCTTTCTCGCTGCCACCACTTGTGCAATGTACACACGGCCCTCGCTGCCGCATTAGCAACAAAGCGCTGAATGCTGCACAGGCACATGCCTAATACACAGGGCTGTCCATAGTCACAGGACGTCACAGACGAGAGCATTCTTTCATGGAACACAACTACTGCCTGTAGGCAATGAAATCCCAGGCCTGCGAAATGCATCCCTGACACCGTGCAAACATGCAACGCAATCAGACATCAAACATTCAACGGAACACATTCATAGGTCAGTTTGTGCACCCTGCTCCTCATCGTAGTTCCGTTGACATGACTTTTTCTGGCCACGGTGAGCGCTGTGGGTTAAGCTGTCGCTGAGGAACATCGACAACAATCATTGGGATTTGTAAAGGTGTTGCATCTGGTCTCTGCTGTGGTGCGTATTCCCCCAAAAAATATGGTCCTTCAGGATGACGCCCTTTATGGATAACCAAACAGCACGGAGAGTACAATACAGCTTCCCGTTCTGTGGCGCACCTCGGGTGTCCGCAAGGCCCAGATAGTCCCCTATACCCACCCCATTAGCCCAATGCAAACGACAGTGGTCTTGGTTGTCTCCTTGCTCTTGATGGGATGCTGACCCCTGAGTAGTAGGAGTTGCTAAGGGTGCTGGCATCAAACAATTGGCCAAAGCTGCAAAAAAGACGAAAATCTGTGGCACAACAGGAGACGTGGGTAGGTGCAGGAACCCACTGGACGTGCATGCTGCGGCATGCTTCACCCCCCCCCCCGGAACAGCTGAAACCTACTGCCGCGGCAAGCTGCGGCCGTTGGTGCCTGTCGCAGCGGTCCGTCAAAAACAGTGACCGGAAGTGCGTACCTTCGTTTGAAGCGCTTGGGCGGCAAACTCAAAGTGGCCAGCGACGAAACGACATCGCGTTTCTTGGACTGAGCACCACCGTGAGCACTCCTTGTCCGAGCCTGAGAGCACAGGGAGCGCAATGCTCACACAAAGAAGGCTGTTCTGGGGCATTCGCTTGCCTCTGCCTGCACCCTTTGGCGCATAACAAAGCCTTGAATTGCTTCACACTCACACAAGACATGCATGGCAGGCACACGGCAGATGCATGGTCAGTGGGGTTGCAACATGATGAAGCGTAGAGTGCTACGGAGGCCGTTGCAACCGATCTGTCAACCCCACAACCCAGCACCGTTGCAACCGACGGAGACCCACCACGGTTGCAATCAAGTAGCACTTCAGCCCCGCCCAGGCCTCGCCAGCCAAGCCTCATCCCCCGCCCCCACAAAACAAAAACAAAAACAAAAACAACAGCAGCAGCAGCAGTTGGTCGCTGGGCACTTGTGCCTCCCATCCACATCGCGTTGCCCTACACAGGTGGTCCCTCACCACCATCAATGCAACCTCCAGCCCCCAGCAAACGCGCTGCACCTGGTGGACGTAGGAGGCACTATTCCTTGCCAGTTGCACCTCTGGCCCCCTTCCCCTAGCCCAGCGTGGCCCCTGCCCCCCCCCCCCCCCTCCAACCAAACAGCAGGCCCAGAGGCAAGAGCCATGCTGCATTGGAGCCTCTCACACACACCCTGCCCCAATCGTTTGGACCCTATATCACCAACGAGCCCCTGTCCTTTCACCAAGTGCCCTTAGTCCAACGATTTAGACCCTCTCTACCCATCCAAGCCCATTGTCTCATCAAGCGCCAGCCCGACAGTTTCCACCTTGCATCCCCAATCCGGCCCATCAATTCACCAAGGGCCCTTGTTGGGACTATGTAGAACCTCATTGCAACCAGGACCATCGCTTCCCCAACCTCTCTTGGTCCAATTGTTTACCCCCAAACAAACCCAATATTTTCCTTAGTCCGAACGTTTCGACGGCCACAGGGAACACTACACCACCCCTATTTTGCAGCCACTCGCACTGCTCTCTGCCTCCCCTATTCCCCAACTCAATCCCGTCAACAGCCCCCCCCCCCCCCCCCCGCGGCCAAATCCCTTCTTCCGCCCCAATGAAGCCCGCCCAACCCGCCAACAGCCACCTCTGCGCACCTTTCTACTTTTGTGAGCGGCACTGCACCTGCACTACACTGACTGGAGGCCCTCTAATGCTTTTCCCCCCCCTACAGGGGGCAGGGGGCATTTAGTACGGGAAAACGTTTGTCCGGACAAATTTAGTACGGGGGGGGGGGGGGGAATTTCGCACTGGGGTTTTTTCGCACGAGAAAATTTCGCTCCGAGTTTATTTTGCACAGTGATAGTTCTTCAACTGTTTTCAGTCCAACGGTTCTTCAACTGTTTTCTTTCCAAGGCAAACTTGATTCGCAGCCCGAGTGTTACGACTTGCAAGGGTGGGAGGCTTTGTTTGTGCAGGAAAAAAGTATTTTCCCATCAGGCTTACCACTGCAAGACTGGTGCTAAAGTTGTAGACAGTGGGAATTGAACAAAGGTCATTATTTTGCAAGACCACTGCACATACCACTGGAGCACTCACCATCACTGACACACTGCTGCTCAAGAATCACATAGAGCCTAAGGGGTGAAAAAATTTTTCAAAAATTGAGAGAGGTTTTTGGTGTCCACATGTTTGTAGCTGCACAACAACCAGAGGGAAGGTGTGTTGGGGGCATGGGATTGAGATCCAGGTCATGCACGAACCCCCTAAAAATGAAGAATGCCCACCTGGAAGCTCTTGGAAATTCGCAAACCGATCATGGAATCTGTTGGAATTTGGCAGTGCAACTACCACTAGTAAACAGTACAATCCTGGAAGGGTGCGAAATTTACCGCAGGATTTTCAGGCTTTGACTCGATACCACTCAGGCCATGATAAAACATGTTTGGGCTGCAAAGCACAGTTGCAAAACTGTTTGATAAGATATCACTTCAAATTAAAAAAAAAAGGTTGCACTGAAGAAAACAGGGAGGACCCAAATAGCACTACTTGCATGCCTCCTTTCTAGGGAGGACCCAAATAGCACTACTTGCATGCCTCCTTTCTGTGCCGCTTCTTGCGCAAATCCATAAACGAAGAGGCATCCAATGGCCTCTTACTGGCCTGTTTTTGAGGCACCACACCCAGGGCACGGCGCTTTTTTAATTCATCAACGATCTGCAATGCATGGCCGTCCAATACTTTACAAGCTTTCAAGGACTTTGCAGTGATCAAGGCCAGCTCAGCCATGCAAGCAAAACCTGCCCGAGCCAAAGCGGGGGCATGGTGTTTGTATCCAAGGGTGCCAAAAAGGCCACAACATCTGCACCTGCACTTGGGACACACTGTTGTTTGGTCTTTTTCGCAGCAGGCTCACTAGGCTCACTATCACTGCCACTATCACCGCCACTGTCACTACCACTGTCACTGTCACTGTCGCTACTACTGCTGTCACTTTCGACGTGTGCTTTTCCGTTACTACTTGTAGACGCGGAAGCAGAAACAGGTGCAGGGGCAGAAACAGGTGCAGCCACCCCTGTGGTTGCGTTTTGTTTACCCCAGTTTGGGCGAGTGGGCCTGTTTTCCCCCAGGAGAAACCCTCGGCCCGCGGGTTTACTCCTTTGTACCGACGACATACAACCAAATTTGAATCACAAATAGCCTGGCAGGCAAATGCCCCGAACTAGTCCCTTTATCTGCTTTGGGGCACATTACCATCCGAGTCCATTGACAAATACCCTGGCAAACAAATGTCCTGAACTAGCCCCTTTATCTGCTTTGGGGCACATTAGAATCCGAGTCCAATGACAAATAGCCTGGCAAACAAATGTCCCGAACTAGCCCCTTTATCTGCTTTGGGGCACATTAGAATCCGAGTCCATTGACAAATAGCCTGGCAAGCAAATGTCCCGAACTAGCCCCTTTATCTGCTTTGGGGCACATTAGGGCGTGATTCATCATTCTCTGAAAGCAAAGCAAGGTGCAGAATGGGGCATGAGACAGGGAAGAGGGGGGGTGAGCAGCGAGTGAAACCCAGAAGCCCACGGAAGAGGGGGGGGGGGGGGGAGAAGCATCCCTCCCGCGAATCCGGCGAATCCCCAGTGGCTACATTTCGCACCAGTGGCGAAATTTGTCACCGGGAAATTTCGCACACATTTGAAATACGAAATTTCCCACAACGAAATATTCCCCCCGCGAAATCCCCCCCCCGTTGTACGGGAAAAATTGCGCCACAACTTTCCATGGTGAAGGGCAAGGCCCAAGGTCGGCTCTCCTTACTGAGGGGGACACCAATTGAGGAAAAGGTGCGATGAGGGTCTAGGCTGCGAGGGGGTAAACCTACGTTGCCACCAGGGGACCCGCCTGCACGAGGGTGGATGCTGTGGGGGTGCAGCATTCGGCCTCAGGCACAAGGAAAAAAGGATGCCGCCCGTGTTTCTCTGACACCCCCCCGACCTCTAGGCAGACCTCTACCCAGCCAGAAACACCCCCCCCCTGCACAGGGTACAAAGCTTGAGCTTGATGTCAAGAAAAAAGTACGGGAAAAATTGCGCCACAGCCCGTAAAAGTGATGGGGAAATTTGTGCCACGATTGGGCATGCTAAATTTTTCCAGAGTACATTTCCCATGCTAACCCCCCCACCCTTGTATCACAAAACTTCTCCCTGGCACTCTTGCCCTACCCCGCTGTTCCACGGCCAGCCCAATGACGCACTATCCATCACCGCGCACCACCGCGTATCCCTCCTTGTTCCCCACCCCAGTCATCACGTCGTGTTGTGCCTCAGATTCTGCCACAGGGGTGCCTCCGTAGACAACCTGTCCCGCCCTGTTCTCGACTGTGCCGCAGCATCGTGTACAATTCAGTCAATAAATCAATTTAATAGCAGAGCTGCATGTTGCCTCTTGCTGCCCGGCTGTGCCTTGGCTCCTCTCCCCCCAACACCACCACCAGCCAGCTACGCCCTCAGCAGTCCAGCAGTCCCGCGCACACCCACCACAAAACACCACCTACTGTTCCCAACAACCCACAAAGGTACCACCCCCAGGAACCTTTGCTGATTCGTCACTCAATGACCCATGGATTGTTCAAGCCCAGCCCCCCCACACCCCGCTCCCAGGGGAAGGATTCAGCGCATCTCACACTCCATTTGGACTCCTAGTTTGCAGAACAACATCCCAAATCCAACATCCAGTCTTCATCCGATACTCACCCCAGCCTGACCCTAGCCTCACCCCAGTCTCTCCCAAGCCTCACGACTTCACTCATTACAGCAAACACCATCGCACGTCATATTACTTGTGCCCATCCCATCCCGTCACACATACAGACCGTTGGCAGGGGCACGCAGGCACATGCGGGCACATGGCAGACGTAGGGCCACAGACGCACCACCTTTCTCCCTGGGTCGCTGCCCAACTTTCGATGGTAGGACTTGTCCTCCTCGTCCTCCTCGTCCTCCTCCTCCTCCTCCCCATCCCCCTCGTCCTCCTGCTCTTCTCCCTCGTCCTCCTCCACGTCCTCCTCCTCCTCCTCCTCCTCCTTCACCGGCTCCGCGGGTGGCTTTCGCGGTGGTCGTTCAGGTTTCCGTTTGGCTGCGTCCCTGGCCTTGGCTGCGGTGGGCTTGCTCTGGGTTCGTGGCGTCTTCGGGCTCTTGCTTCGGGGTTTGCTTACCTCTTTCACGGGAGGCTTGGCTGCACGCTTGTCCGTATTTTGGCGGGTACGCGGCTGTCGTGGCTGGTACACTTTAATGTACGTATCCAGCAGCTGAGCCAAATCCTTCTGAAGCGATTGCGCAGGGCAGACCCAGTGCAAGTCCAATGTGGGGGGGGCATGCACCTGCCAACACACACCACCGTGGCGTCAGTGGGGAGGGCGTTCACGCCCACTTTCCGGACCCCCCCCCCGAGTGGAAAGCTGTGTTATGGCAGTGTAAGGGCACGTGTAAAGCAGGACATAAGACAGATGCTCGTCAGTGGCCAACAGAGGAACCTTTCTGTTAACAAGATAGCGGCGGAGGGGGGCGGAGGGCTGTCCTTAAGGGGCAAAAAGGTTCAGAACGCCACTGGAAACAAACGTTCACGGGGACGCTCTGTGCTTACAATGGTCAAGACATGGGCAAGACACAAGACAGAAGCATTGTTGAACAATGGTTGGCGGCTGGCGACGGTTGGCGGTTGGTGGCAGTTGGCGGTGGTTGGTGGTTGGTGGTTGGCGGTTGGTGGTTGGTGGCGTTTAGCAATTAGCGGTTGGCAGTGGGCGGCGGTTGGCGGTGGGCGGTTGGTGGTCCCTAGGGGCTGTCCTTAAGGGCTGTCCTTACCAAAAAAAGGGGGAGGGGTTCTTAAGGACAGCCCTGCGGGTGCCCAGTGGCAGGTCAGCGATGACAAAGCACTGTTCAGCAGCGGTATGTACAGAGGCTGGCGCTTTGCTGCCAAACAAAATGCACAAAAACACAGTTCATGGGTACGATCATCTTCTCCGGATGCAGCCTCATCTGCCTATACCCTCATACCGGTTTGAATAAAGAGCAGAGGGAGGATTCAAATAGGGTCAAGTACAAAATATCTGCCCTTCTTACCTCTTGTATTTGATTTTCACCGAACGGAAAAAGTTTCGCCGTCCCATGCCCATGGCCGAAACCAGCGACATCTTCCAGGAAGCGCCAAGAGAAAGATGGGGCGCGCAGGGTCTGCACGTATGCAGGGTCCATGGGGATGCAGGGTCTAAAAAGAGGGGATTGCTTGCATCATGTGGCAGACGACACCTCAAAATCATCCTTTCCTTGGTCCAGCAGAGGCGTCTCCACCTTTGGAACCTTCACATTTGCAGGGGGTTCGGAGGTGATGTCCTCAAGTTCGTTGTAGCCGACCCATTTGATCAAATAACAAATCTTCCGTGTCTTCCGCAACTGTGTAGCAGTGGTTGCGGTGTGGTGGCCCCTGGGGTGCTGTGAGGAAGCCTGCTGTGGTACGGAGCTGTGCGGCATAACGAGGACAGAAGCACACAACACAACCCAATGCAACACAAAACGCGATGCGACAAGCCAGGATAGGTCACGGAATGTCACAACACGACAAGAAGAAAGGACACCACCCACCAGAACACACCACACCACAACACAACCCAACACACCACACCGTCCCCCCAACCCTGACCCTGCACCTTTTGGGGGCTGCCATCCCCTGGGCAGGACATCCCATCCCCCCAGCCCATGACCTTGCGCCTCTTGGGGCCTGCCATGCCCCGCGGGCGCTCCAAAATGTGCGTCCACCGGCTGGGCAGAAAATCCCGTCCCACTGCCCACTGCTCCCAAGCAATGTAGCAATCTCCCAGAGGAGTTCCACTACCCACTGCTCCCCAGCAATGTGGCACTATTCTGAAGGAGTCCCACTGCCCAGTAGTCCCTAACCCTAACCCAGCATTGTGGCAGTATATAGAAGGACTTCCACTGCCCGCTACTCCCCAACAGTGTGGCTGTGTATTGAAGGACTCCCACTGCCCATGGCTCCGCAGCAGTGTGGCAATGTGCATAAGGAGCCCCACTACCTAGTACTCCCCAACAATGCGGTGGTGAGCTGAAGGACTTCCACTGCCCACTACTCCCCAGTAGTGTGGCAGTGTATAGAAGGAGTCCTACTGTGCACTGCTCCCCAGCAATGTGGCAGTGCATTGAGGGAGTCCCACTGCCCATTGCTCCCCAACAGTGTGGCAGTGCACTGAAGGATGTTCCATTGCCCACTGCTCCCCGTGAGTGTGGCAGTGCACGGAAGGAGTCCCACTGCCCGCTGCTCCCCAGCAATGTGGTTGTGTAGTGAAGGAGTCCCACTGCCCATTGCTCCCCAGCAATGTGGTGGTGAAGTAAAGGAGTTCACTGCCCACCGCTCCCCAGCAATGTGGTGGTGAAGTAAAGGAGTTCCATTGCCCACTGTTCCCCAACAGTGTGGCAGTGCACGGAAGGAGTCCCACCACCCGCTGCTCCTCAGGAGTGTGGCAGTGCAGTTAAGGAGTCCCATTGCCCGCTGCTCCCCAGTAGTGTGGCAATGTAGTGAAGGAGTCCCACTGCCCATTGCTCCCCAACAATTTGGTGGTGAAGTAAAGGAGTTCCATTGCCCACTGCTCCTCAACAGTGTGGAAGTGCACGGAAGGAGTCCCACCACCCGCTGCTCCTCAAGATTGTGGCAGTGCACTTAAGGAGTCCCATTGCCCGCTGCTCCCTCGCAGTGTGGCAATGTGCAGAAGGAGTCCCACTGCCCACTGCTCCCCAGCTATGTGGTGGTGAACCGAAGGACTTCCACTACCCACTTATCCCCAACAGTGCGGTAGTGTATAGAAGGAGTCCCGCTGCCCATGGCTCCCCAACAATGTGGCATTGAGGGAGTTCAAATGCACACTCCCCAGCAGTGTGGCAATGAGGGAGTCCATTGGCAGGGCTGAATTAGAAGGGGGGTGTTGGGGGGGAGGGGGGGTTTGGGCTGGGGGGAGGGGGGTCCAGGCTAGGGGGGGGGGGTACACCATTGACATTGCGACAAAAAACACCTGAAACCCCTGGGTTGGTAAAACACTTGGGCAAAACTGCTTGACATGATGAATGACATACAATCCATGTGACATGAAGAAACCTTTGTTTGCAAGCCACCGTTGACAAAAGCTAGCCAATAGGCCTCTACCAAAAGGTTGTGGAGGTGTTGCGCAACAACCCGGGGCTTCACGATGTCAGCACAAGTGTGCTTCAAGACAAAGGGAAGAATGTGATACCCAGAGCCTACCGGCCGTGTTGCTTCATGAATCACAGCACGGCTCTGGGATTGAGGCTGGGATGCAAGGAGACTTGCTGCAGCCTTCTGTGCAAGATTGTGGGATTGCAACTTCTTCTTGCTAGAGAGGCGGTTCTCATACCTGAAAAATTGGATGGCTGATATTAGCGC
The DNA here is from genome assembly GCA_964036045.1 of Eutreptiella sp. 'Long Island Sound 2002'. NCBI lineage: Eukaryota > Euglenozoa > Euglenophyceae > Eutreptiales > Eutreptiaceae > Eutreptiella > Eutreptiella sp. 'Long Island Sound 2002'. The sequence goes on from OZ038381.1 coordinate 13,483,824, forward strand.
ACCAATTTCAACAGGCGCTGGCAATTTGACATTAACCTTCAAAAACTTTTCCATGGGCGAATGAAAGGAATGGGAAAATGAGGCAACAGCCCAGGCCCCCCCACAGAAGTTGGTCTTTGACCCTCAATGGATAAGATGAACCTGCAGTACCTTGAAAATTGAAAAAAATTCGTCAACACGTTTCCTGATTTTTTCGGAGCTTGAAGGGGGTGTTGTGGGGGGGAGGGGGGGAGGGGGGGGAGGGGGGTCCAAGGGGGGGGGGGGGTACAACAACATTGCCAAAACCGATACTCTAATTTAGGCCTGCCCATTGCCCACTGCTCCCCAACAGTGTGGCAATGCACTGAAGGAGTCCCACTGCCCGCTGCTCCCTAGCAGTGTGGCAGTGTACAAAAGGAGTTCCATTGCCCCTTGATCCCCAGCAGCGTGGCGGTGTACTGAAGGAGTCCCATTGCCCATTGCTCCCCGGCGGTGTGGAAGTGTACAGAGAGAGTCCCGGTGCCCACTGCTCCCCACCAGTGTGGCATGTGGCAGTGTACTCAAGGAGTCCCACTGCCCACTGCCTCCCCACTCCCCAGCAGTGTGGCAGTCTCCTGAAGGAGTTCCACTGCCTGTTGCTTCCCAGCAATGGGGCAGTGCACTGAAGGAGTCCCACTGCCCACTGCTCCCCTGCTCCCAGCAGTGTGGCAGTGTGCAGTGTGCAGAAGGAGTCCCATTGCCCACCGCCCCAAGGCGGTGAGGCAGTGCACACCAGGAGTTCCACTATCCACTGCCCCGGGGTGGTAAGGCAGTGTGTAGCGAGAGTTCCACTGCCCACTGCCCCAAGGCAGTGAGGCAGTGAACTTCGGCAGCAAAGCATGGTACGTGATAGCCATGCCAGGAAGAGCAGTGTTAGCCAGGGCCTAAAATCACATCAAACCAAACAGCACGGGGCTGCAATGTGTGGTACAATGTTGTTACGGACACAATGCACAATCACAGCCATGAATGAGCCGCTCTTTCCCTCTGCAAGTGCATCACAAACGCCCCATCCGGCATTCTGCATTCAGGACCAAAAGAAAAAAAGAACAGCGGCCCAAAAAAATGCTGACAACAGCGGTTCAACGCCCACTCCGTGCTTGGACAAGCCCGTGCTTGCGGAAGCCGGCGGGGGGGGGGGGGGGTATGGTGCGCAGTACATGCATTGTGCCTGCCATACCCCTTCTGGGATCCGATTTCACTGGCACCCTCACGAGTAAGTACCCTGCACCCCACAAGCAAACACCTTAATGCGGCCCAAGCACGCCTCCTGCACATACTCTTTTACATTTGTGGGCATGATTGCCTGGATACAAAAATGGATGGGCAGTGACTGTTGGTGCCGGTGAGTGTTGGTCAGAGATGCTGTACACTCTGGGGAATCCAATCAAGGCTTTGGTATAGTGTTATTGAGGCTGCTCTGCCCCTTCTCCGGCTGGGGGTGTTTCTTGCACAGCACGGGTACAGTGCCAAATAGCAATTCAACTTTCCCGTGACCACCATGAAATCCACCCACCTCTGGGGAAGCAGACGGGTACATGGCAAAAACAGCAATCATGGGACCCCAGCCACAACCCTCCAAGTGAGTATCATTCGAGATCTTTTGCTAGATAGTCAATGTCTTGCGGCCAATAAGGGATGCGGGAATGCAATCTTTCCATACATGCACCATCATGTATACCCACCTTAAACTCCATGAAACACACACTCATCCCATATCTTAAGATCGGCACTCGTCCCAAGTAAGACCGGGCACACCCACACAATATTAAGCAACTTATCCACTGCCACGGTGACCTTCCACAAAATAGCCTACTTTTTGCAGAGTGCACGGTGTGCCCCAATTCTTGCATGCCACCTCTTGGAGAGGAGGAGTAGCTGCACAATTGTGCCCCCCCAGCCCTGCGGCCACATGCACCCACACCCCCCACTGGGTTGCCAGGGTGAATAGAAGAAGGGGTGAATAAAAGGAGGGGGGGTTAACCCCCAGGCCCTACCCCCCTCCCATGGTTGCTAACAGCAGGTCATCTTGTAGCAGATTCTTCCAGTGATTCCTCATCCAGAATCTTCAGGGGTCTAGCTCTAGTTCTGGCTCACACGTTGATGCGTCCGAACTTGCAGATTTTTTGGCAAAATGTGTCACGAATCAGCAGCAGTAGGGCTCTGTGTAGCTCCCTTTGTGTGGAATCATTGCATGCTCTGTCTGGGAGTGTAGTGCTCTGATACAGACCATTTTTTGGTCTGGTAATGCGTAATTCATCATCAGGGGGAAAAGGGGGGCAAAAAAGGTGAAGGATCGTCATCACTTCCAAATGACCATCCTCACATGTGAGGAACGTAACAGCCTTGCGCTTTCTGCCCCTGTCACTACGAGCTTTTCGCTTGATTCCCCTTGTGCGCCTACAAACCCCAGTGACCCATACTGCCCATGCAGAAGCCACAGCAATAAGGTATTGCTGTGGGAAGGGTGTTTCAATGAGATGCATCAAGATGCTATCCCGCTTCTATGCAGTGGGGTAGCACTATTGCTTAGTGCAGAAATCCCACACCCATCACCAGCACGTGAAGGACAAGATAATACACCAACAAACAATCGTAAGCACATAGGATAAGATTTGGTTGCAACCACAGTGGCCCAAGACCTCAGGAATCCAAGTGATGCGCAAGCCTCATTTTTCCCTTTCCTAGTACTGCTGAAAAATTGTGCCTTCACCTGCCCAAAATGGTTACACGCGCCTCCCTTGGCAGGCAAGTTTCTCCCCTACATGTCCTCCACGACCAAAACAGACTTCTTCTCAATTTTTGTGGCCTCAACTGACACACAAGCATCTGCAATCAGCCCCCATGCGGAGTAACATATGTGTGGTTTGAAAATCTGATGTTGATTTGCTGGGGATTTTTCATAATTTGTAGTTCACCATCACACCCTCAAACCCCCCAACCCCTAAACCCACCAAAACAATTACCCCACTCTTATATTCATCCATGTGGCGGTGATGCCCTCCCATGGCCTTGAGATTGGGACAACAATTTGCGCCATGCTACCCCCCACACCTCCAACTCATGCTCTTTCCCCCTGTTGATTGCCTAAGGCAGTCCGCTGCTGACAAGCATGCCACCGCTACCACTTCCCACTTGTCCGCCGATGCTGCCTTCTATGCCATGTCAACGAGGTCTTGCAGCTGCACCGTCTCATTCCCCATTGACCGGTGCTCCCTTGATTTTCGCACTCCTAGTGCTGCAACCATGTACAAGTCTCCATGCCTAACCACCTGCCCAATCCACCAAAATTTATCCGCAACCCTCACCGCCGACAACACGGTCCTTGCGGATCATTTTGATTGGTCGTTCTCGGCAACCTCAAGCAGCCTTGACTAGAGCATGTCCCGTACTCTCACCCAATATTAGGTGTTCTGCGTGAGTGACAACGCGATCCAAGAGGCCATCGTGCATGTCAATCCCTGTTGCCTTTGTATTGATAGTCACAAAGTGGGAAACAAAAGCAGCCAACCCAGGGGTACATAAACCAGATTCGGGTCCGAATCGCCAGGTCTCTGTAACCTGAATTTCAAAACCGGGTGCACAACCCCGCATTCAGACCAAAGGTGGGTCATGGGCCCAGATTTGTATCCAAACCCCCCCCTTGTCCTTCCCCACCCCAGGGAAGACGGTCCCCCACCACCCCCTAGAGGATGGTCACCAAGTGACGCCCCCCCCCCCCCCCCCCTGGGAACCACACTACCACCATGCACGCACACTTGCAGGCACAGATTTTGCAGCATAAAACGAAGGAATTCAGCATAATATGTTTTCAAAAGAGTGCCAATGTACGGAGACCTACTCCTTGACCGGCTCGGTGTAAAATTTCTTGGTCCTGCTCCACTTGACCTTGAACTATTGCACGTGCTCACCACTTTCCACTGGAATGCTTTGGGACCTTTGTGACAATCAAGCCGCACCGCATCCACAGCCACAACCCATTCAGTGGGCTCCGGTTGTGGCAAGGAGCCCGCGAGATGAATGAAGTCCTCCTCATCCTCCTTTTGGGGTGGGTCCCGGGGCTTCAAAAAGGCATGGAGCGTGCTCTGCAAAGACCGCTTTGGGCGGCAGTGAACCAATGCCCATTGTGTTGCCCGGGTTGAGGATGAAGCCTCCGTTTGGGCAGGGCGGGGCGGAGAGGGAGCACGTGGCAGCGAGAGGCGACGAACAGATGCACGGTCGTGCAAAACGGTCTTGCCATCGCACTCATAAGTGATGCCGTGATATGCATCACCGTGCTCCGAATGTCCAACGATCTTCGCCAAAACAAGTTCCCCCGTGGAGCGGATGAACATTACCACCCCCCCCCCCCTTGTATAAGCTACGCCAATGTACGGAATCATTACAGTCCCTACGCCCACTGTAGCTTAGACAAGGGCGTAGCTTGCGCGAAACACATACAGCTACCAACACGAACGTGCGCGCGCGCATGGTATGGGTGCACCTTGACCTCTTCCCACATTTCCAAGTGCATGCAAACACAAGACAGCCTTGGGAACATGAAAATTTCAGGTTCACACCCATGTTGGCACAAGCAATGAAGAATGCGAAGCCTACAAATGTTCGGCTTGGAAACCCTTCTTGCGACCATACACCATGCGGAACAATTGCACACGCTCACCACTTGAGGATGCCTTTGGCTGAGGCTTAGGGGCTGGTTTGGGCTCGGACAACTTCAAATTCTTGGGAATGAGCTTGCCTTGCATGTGGCATGTTGCATGTGTCCATGGCTCCATGTAATTGGCAAATGTGACGACAAACCCATGTCTTATGTGGCTGCACTACATTTCGTACGTAATCAAAATTACGTACCCAATTATTACGGTCCTTACGCCTACTGTAGCTTGGACAAGGGCGTAGCTTATCTGCAGAGCGGTGGAAAGTCCAGCATTACGTCCCCACCGACAGACGTATGCCCTCATCAAGTATCACGCGGCGGAGCCGCGACACACATTGTCCCATCTGTCCAGCGAGGCGCCACAGCTCCTCCTCAGACACGGCGCCGGAGGCGCCGCCACAGTTCGTCAGGATAGGCCAGGTCTCCCTCCCTACCCTCAGCAGGAACTGGGTTGAGCTGGCTTGTACCTCCAAAAATGCAAACCCCCCCCATGTCGTCCACTACGATGAACCCCCAGCGGCCTGCCCGCCGGGATTCGAACCCACGACCGATGACGTGGGAGACAAGCGTGTTTCCGATATGCTATTGTCCGATGTGCTATGCACCGGCCGCTCCAACCACCAGGCCTCTCCACCCCCCGCTGGCCTCAGCTGTTGCTGCTGCGGTTTGCACTTAGTGCAGACCTTCAAGGCTCAAATCGGCCACGTCGGCCGATCTCCGGTTGCGTGTCCGCCGCCTTCGCCACCAACGGTGACTAGGGAGCCACGCGTGTTTCTGGTATGCTCCTCCCCTATGTCCTCTCTCGTCCTGCCCTCACTCACGCCCGTTCTGCCTCCCTACCCCTCTTCCGGGGGTTGTCACTCACATCTGTGCTGTATTCCTCACTGTCCGCCCACCCCTGTGATCCCGAGCTCGTAGACGTCCCTGACGACAAGGGCGTAGCTTATACAAGGGGGGGGGGGGGGTACATTTGTCCCAGGGGGAAACATGGTTGTGCTGTCAAGTTCCATTTCAGCGAAAGTGAGCAAAATGTCCTACCATGAGTACAAGGGATACAAGTGGCAGTGCCCCACAACACAGCCACCCACACAACAACACAGTGAACCGCAACCAAAAATTTGGGTTGACCAAGTGACCCCCCCCCCCGGGGGGAAGGACAAGGGGTGGGGAAGGACATAGGGGGGGGGGGGGTACAAACAGGGTTGTACAGCTAGTCTATACATAAAAAGGAAAAACCTTCAGACCTTGACAAACGCCTCTGAACATGCCCCTGCTTTCATGGAAGAGACATTCGAGAAAATTGAGTTCGTCGTCTAAGAGGGGGCAGAGCTATTTTCAAAACTATGGGCATCAAACAAATACTCCATGTCTGCAGCTTGGGGCGTGGTGTAGGGGGTGGGGGAGGATTTCCTGCATGCCCAAGAAAGCCATGCACTGCCAAAGCAGGGGTGCCCCCGAAATGTGGTCCCAGTGCTTCACAACGCAGTGACTTTGGGGAGTCAAAAGAAAATGGGGTGAGCTGAGATGTGGATTCATCAAAATGAACCAACAAAGGCATCCAAATTTCTTTGTTGTGTCTGCCATTTGGTGGCGTGCAGCTGGTGGCAGTGCAGGTGCTCCAGCCCCTTTTCCCTTCCTGTGACCAGGCCGCTAAACGAGCCTTGCAGGTCCAAGGGTGGTGCGAGGCACCCTAGCAAAGATACCTCGAAATGATCACCACCACAGACTGAGGGCTTTGGATACACATATGTTTTGCCGGATGGTGGGGTCAACTCGGCTGAAACAGCGCACTGCCATTGTTTTGTTAGGGAAATCAGTCCCACGACCAAGGTCGGCCACTTTGGTGGGCCGCTTTTGCATCCCCAATCAAATCATGTACTCCCCAAGTTTGGGCGATGTCATAGTCCATTTTCGTGCTTATCATGTGGGAGTTTGGCTCAAGACCAAGTGAATAATTTTGGGGTGTCACACTGAGTTGTGTGATGCTTGTTCTTGCAGAATTGTGTATTCGTCTACTTATGTGAGAGAACATGTTAGAAAAATTGAGCATTGAAAAATTGAGGGCGAGGAACAAGTTTTCTGTTTTTGAATGCTAAGAAGAAGCACACTTCATGTTCATGGGCTCTTTTTTTTTGGTTCGGACCTTAGCAAGCTGGCAAAGCCCTCTTACCAGACGGTACTCGATAGAATTCTCGGAATCATCGATCAGAGCTTTCCAGTGCTACGTCCCACAGCTCACTGTAGTAGCGGACATGACACGTCGTTCACTTGGTTGGGGTGAGCGAAATCTGAAGCCAGAAGCTGCAGCAGGAACTGCCGCGCTCGTGGGCATCCCAAAGTGCTACTGGAGCACATGAAACACACTTTTGTTCATGGGTTCTCGTTCATTGAAGGTCTTGAAGCTTGCATCAGGGATGCTCTCATCAATGTGCAATTTACTTGTGTTTTCGGGCAAGATACCGTGCAAAAAAAAAACGTTTTGCGGAAATACAAGAGAGTGCTTGAGTGGCTGCTAGGCCCCTTGTACTGCCACACAACGTTGTAACTGAATTGTTTTGAAATGTGTGCGCTCGAGAACACAAGGTATTGTTCTCTGGCCTACGCTGGTGTTTGGTTTTGTGATGTCCTTTTCAGCTCAACACCAGCTGCAATGTTCACAGCACAGACAGTTGGGAGCCAGCGACCAACACAAATTGCGACTTGAATGTTTAAAAAAAAGCTCCACAAATTATGTACCAAACTTTTGCCCAGGATTGGGTCAACGCAATTTGTCTCCAGAAGCCCCCCCCCAGGTACAGTTCTTCCGTTGCCTTGTTGCCTTAAGTGCCAGCCCCTTGGAGTGGGGGGGGGGGGGGCATTGAATACAAAGACCGCGGCCGCCCCAGATATCTTCTGCCAAGTGGCCTGCAGCAGAATAATTATGTCACGTTGATCCAGAAAATCAAACTCGGAACAACCATTGGCCCGCAGGTCAGTCCTTCACCTCCCGGCATAACACCGCATCCTGGTGCAGTGCCCCTCGCATGAACTGTGTTCTGAATGGGCGTCGTGCTGCAGTCGCGCCGCGTTTCCCCTCATTCTCCCAGTCCCATCAAGCCTGTCCCTCAGATGGTCAGAAGTGGACCCCCAGCTCAGACAAGGCCCTGTGTACGCCCCGCCAGGTGGGCACCACTTTGACAACACTTACTGAAAGGACGAAAATATACTGCAACAAACAGAGCTGCGGGCTGCACTCTCACGGGGCGTGTTGTGGGCTGATCCCCCCACCCACCCACCCACCAGGGATGTATTAGAAGGGGGGGATGGGGGGTCTGAAGGGGGGGGAGGGGGGTTTGGCTGGGACCCCCCTCCTCCTTGGGTCCCCCTATGGTCCCCGCCGAAAGCGGGCCGAAAATTTCTAAGCTTAAATCCTCTTGGCAGCGAAGCAAAATCTGGGCTGTCAGCCTCAAACATTGGAAGGGGAGGAGAGGGGGGGGGTCCAGGGGGGGGGGTACCCCCCCCCCTTCTCCTACGGTGTACGGCCGTTCTAATACATCCCTGCCACCCACCCCTCGCGAGAACCACGTACGTCCAACACAGGTCGCCCATTCGAATGATATGCCTTGTTTCTGGGAGGTGGTTGTCGCATGGTGATCAGTGCCACTCCTGTGCACTCCACCTTTTCCTCTCCCTGGTGCAAGTGGTATGAACTTTGACTGGGGACTCATACATGGGACTGCCACCGGTGCCATCGGTGCTACAGCCCGGGCAACGACACACACCACGCGAACCCGCTGGCTTCAATACTTGAGGGCCGTTCTGCGGGGGGAGTGTCCAATTACTCGTGACAAGGAATAGCAGGCAAGTCATGACATGTACACCCCGGGGGGGGCGACCCCTCGGTTCTGGACGCCAACTACCCCCCCAACTAACTGTTGGCCGGAGGCCCCTTGGGGGGGGGGGGGGGGGGGGGGGGGGGGGCATTGGAGGGGGGGGCTAGGAGGGGCGATGGGGGGGGGGGCTCCGGGAGGGTCGGTTGGGGGGGGGGGGGTCCAGGTGGGACGATTTGGGGTGTTGGGGGGGGGGGGGCACAGGCTCCCCTTACCTCCCCTTGCCCTCCCTCTAACCATAGCATCACCATAAACCTAACCCTAACCTTTGCAGCCAGTTGGTTTGGCCATGCCAGCCATGTTGATTGGGCTGAACAAGATCCCTCCAATTTCGTTCATGGCTGCTTTTGCCACATCATTGCTCTCCATTTTGGACCCCAACACTCACTCTGACCCTAGCCTAGGGTGAGAGCCAAGGCTAGGGTTAGGGTCACCGAGCTGGTGGAACCAGTCTTGGTTTTATAACCCTTTTTAGTGTCTAGGGTGGACCTACCAGGTTTAGCAGCAAGCAAGCAAGCAGCAAGCAGCACGCGCGAAATGGCTAAAAATCAGAACTCCATCGTGGTGCTTCAGATTCAGGTGAAATTTTGGTGGATGATACCTATGGGTGTGAAGTACAATCACACAAAGTTTGAGCAAAGAACTCAACGGTGGCGGCCGGGAACGGGATTTGCAAGTGGCGGACTTCGGTTTCAAAAACTGCAGTTTAGGGCCAAAAATAGCCATTTTTGGGCCAAAAAAGCCCTGGAACACATTCAAAACGGCCAAATGACGGGGAACGGTGGGTACATTCCACGTGCGGCTTGACTTCCCCGTGTCAACGAGCTCTTTGCGGCCCTCTAACTCCATGATATGTCCCGGAAACGGCCCAAAAAGCCCGCAGAAGCTGCATATGCCGACAGCCACAAACCAAGAATAGGCCAAATCTTTGGCTACATGGCTCAAAATGCGATTCCGAGGGCACCTACTCGACCCGCAAACCCCCACTTTTTGTGGTTTCCACCCCTCAGAATTGCCCAAACGGACGCCTAGACCCCAATACCTAGGCCCACTAGGGTGCGGCAAGCTGCAAGCTCAAGCCCAAAGAGGTGGGTGCCCAAATGGGTCAACAGGGTCCAGTAGGGGCAAAAAGATGACTTTTCTCAAAAATGATCCTAGACCATGTGCGACGCTAAAACAAGTGCTTTTGGACCGTTTTGAGCTTGTGGTGGCCCATTTTGGTCCTCCGAAAATCCCAAAATGCCTTGAAAATGGGCTGTCTTGGGACCAAAAATGGGTCAAAAATGGGTCAAAACCGCATTTTTCCAAACCTCAGCCTAGACCATTTGGGGTGCACAAACGGGTGAAATGAGCCCATTTTGAGCCCATTTTGGGGCATTTTGGCCCCTCAGAAGTCCAAAAAGCCTTGAAAGTGGGCCTTGTGGTGATGGGGTTCACTTGCAAGCTGATTTCACTTTGTCAAGAGCCATCAATGTGTGAATCATTCTTGATGTCCCTCACCAGTCATAGCCGATGTTCCCTCCCCCACCAGCTCGGTCCCAATATTCAGTCTTGATTAGGGTTAGGTGTAGGGATAGGAGTAGGCTGAGGGTTGGGGGTGGGTGTTAGAGTCAAGGTGGGGTTTAAGGATAGTGTTGGGGTGCAAATTGGACAAAATTTTCCTTAGGGCACCTTTGGTGTTCATGGATCATCGGGCGCCTTTGGCGCCCATGGACGCCTGAGGGCGACACCTTTGGCAACTAACTGTTGGCCGAAGGCCCCTAGGGGGGGGGGGGGGGGGGCAGGGGTAGTTGGCGTCCTAGGACCCGCGGAGTCGCCCCCCCCGTGATGTACACCCAAGACCCACCCAACCAACCTCTCTCTCTCTCTCTCTCTTTCCCTCTCTCTCTCTCTCTCTCTCTCTCTCTCTCTCTCTCTCTCTCTCTCTCTCTCTCTCTCTCTCTTTCTCTCTCTCTCACTCACTCACACACACACACACACACACATACAACGCCCCCTGTGGCTATTGGGGGGTGTGGCCCCGAAATTGCAGGGGGAAATGCTGAAAATGAGGAGCCGACGCCTCCCGTTGTCCTGAAACGGGCACTGTCTGCGCCCTGCGACGACACAAGCAGTGGGACCCCATCAGCTCCTGGTCCATCTGCGCGCCTGGACACCGGACATGCGGCGGCAAGTGGCAGGACAGTGATCAGCATCCCCAAAGTACCAGCCCCAGCCCCAAGTCACAGAAACTAATGCATCTGCACGGACAATCACAAACCAAAAACAACCACAAAACGAAAGTCCCGGAAAATGCGGAAGCAACACCTCCTGCTGCTCTGACAGTAGCGTTGTTCTCGCAAAGGGGGGGGGGGTTGGCATGACGCCCGGTTGTATTGCCGTCTGCAGCGGGCGGCACCTTTTGGCCTCTCGCCACTTACCCTTGCCCATTCCTTCAACCCTTTCCCTCCGTAGGCTGCGGCAGCCCTATGGGCGGGTAAAAGGGGGAGGAGGTTACCACTCCAACAGCCATGCCGCCGACCCTCATTCCCACTGAAATCGGCTCACAAACATATCCTCTTCGCGTCCGTGGCCACGACGCCTGCCGTCCAAAGAGGACGGGGTCGCCGCGCTTAGACAAGGCGGGTCTGGCGCGGGGGTGAAGAGGCCAAAAGGCGCCGGGTAGTGGGAGGCGAGGCGGCCCCGGCCCCGAGTGCTGCAGCACTGCGTTGGCAGCAGCGGGGGCAGTGGGGGGCATTTCCCCCTGTGCTCTGGATGGCGTCGGCTGCGTCCTTCCCCCCACCTCCCCCATTGAAGCAGGCATCCAGCCCCGCCCCCCCTGCCCCTGTGGCTGGTGCTTGGCCATAGATCGACGATGGTCGTCACCCTCCAGAATCACCCTCCAGAATCAGGCATCCACAGCAGCACTTGACGTCTCAACGTCGCGGGTGCTTGGACAAGGGCCGCGGGACGGCGCTTGGGGACGTTTCTGCACACCGCACGCACAGCGCACGGGGGTAAGTTAGCGTTCCCGTGGCTGCCCTGAAAACCACCCACCGCCGGAGGAGAGCTACGTCCACAGGGCAAAAACAGCAGATTTAGACAGCGATCTGGCATTCTCAGTGGGAATTTTTGGACTGAGTAAGAATCTGAGCAGTCCCGTGCATGGGAACACAGGAGTTACCGCAGTCACCTTGGCTATCGGGGGGAAAGGGGTCCAAAATAGCCCACTTTCCGCACAGCGCGGGCACAGCGCACGGTGCGCCCGCCTGGTCCGTCAAAACAATTTGCAGGTCATACGAGAGAGCACTGGTCGGTTCCGATCGGCTGCATGCCCCCGCCATTGGCACTTCCAGCCATGCGTCCCAATAGTTGTGTGAGAATCCTTCGAACTGCCTGCCACCGCGAGAGGGGGGATGGGGGGAGAGTGGACCCATGTGCGAGTGGTAGAGCAGGGGACAGAGGTGTCCCTTGAAGGCGGTGAGCGGCTGCAGCGACTTGAGCACCACGTCGGGGGGTGGACGCTCGGAAATCGCCAAGGCTCCAACGCTCAGTACAATTTGGAGACAAAACCCAATGCGGCCCTTTTGGTCAAAGCTGTGCCCAAGCTCACCATCCCCGCCCCCCCAGTGCGGCCCCGTCAAAAAAGTGCCACCCCCCACAATACCCCTGGGCACCAACAGAGCACCGCAACTGCCATTTGATGCCGAACTGCCGTTGGCTGCCGCTGTTGCTCTTGCTGGTGGCGTTGCTGCTGCTGTTGGTGTTGGTGTTGGTGTTGCTGCTGCTGCTGATGCTGTTGTTGTTGTTGTTGTTGTGGTTGTTGTTGTTGTGGTTGTTGTTTGGTGTCCCAGTGATCCTCTGCCGAGCGAGTGTGTGCCAATTTGCAGACTTGTGCAGAGAAACCCGGCTGGTCGGACGCCAGCCGAATGGTCAGTGCTGACCGCTGCGCCGCGACGCAGCCCATCTCTGCCAGAGGCCCCACTCTCCACATGACAGCCAACCGCAGCACTGCACAGAGGACCATTACGCCCCATGCCTTGCACGAGGGCATCTGCTACAAGGAGAGTTGCTTCCAGATGCCCCCCTTCCGCCTTCAGGGACGAGACTCGGCTGTCAGAAGTGACTACGTGAACCCGAACGCGCGACATTCACAAAATCACAGGATTCATGACGCAATCCGATGGACCGCTGCATCGCGCACACCATCACCGCGACGGTCTCCGGTGTGAACAGTGTGCCTTGAGCCCCCGTACCTGGTTTTCTGTTGAACAAAACCTGCAGCGGGTTCTTGCGGCTTGCAGTCCGCCACAACATCGAGAAGCTGACACTGGTGTCTGACACTAGGCAGACACCTTTACATGTTGGAAAGGCCGTCTCGGGGGGGGGGGGGGGGTGCAGCATGTCCTGGCTCAATTGCAAACCATCGGCGCAGGCAACAGTCGTACAATTGGAGTCTTTCGTGAACTCACAGTGGAATGCTCCTGTGCCGGCAGGCGAAATGATGGGATATGAACATATGGACAATCACCAGCCACCGGCGGGGCACACGGTAGGTGGCTCACCCCTGAGACGAATGAATAAAGCCACGCAGTAGAGACTGGTTGTCCGGGGGGGGGGGGGGGGGCGGACAACAGGGCCGGTCCAGAACCTGAGTGGGGGGGAAGGGGTGTTGCACGCGTCGCGAAGGGTGAGGCGACACCGTCTTCAACTTGTCAGCAGCACACTATTGGTGAGGAGTTGCCTGTCCCCAATGGATCGCAGTACAATCGCCGGGGAAACCTGGGCCCTGGTTCTAGCCGTCCCCCATGCGCTCCCACGCACTGTGTCGCGCATCCCAGCACCAAGAGGCATCAGATCCCAACAAGTCGGCCAACCATTGGGCCAAGTTGCGAGCGCTGGCAAAGCCAAACATACATCATGGCCAATACGTGTGCCTGTGCCTGTGCCTGTGCCTGTGCCTGTGCCTGTGTCTATGCCTGTGCCTGTGCCTACCCCAATAGCTACTGTGCTGTGCCGCAGGCAGTTGCACAGGCTTCCCAAAGGTCCCATTTTGCTGATGCCTCCACACGGCCTACCACATTGGCTTTGCTCCGCTTTGAAAAAAGGCAGGCCAGGCTTGCCGAAGGGCGGGACGGGTTAGTGATGGATCGTGCCAGCGACGGCACAGCACATTCGGACCTGTGTCGCCACACAGCACCCCGTTATGTAACTGGGGACCTTTTCATCAAGAGCTTCTGGTTCCTTGTTCTGAGGGTAGATTCCGTCGGTGATTGGTTAACGCAGCACCACTGCAACCCTGCGGCATTTGGGGGCAACCCATACACCACACGCACACTTCATACAGCTTTTTGGGTCACCATCCAGAGAAGCCCCGCAATACCAGCCCCTATCTCTCGCAACCCAGCACGGCACCGCACGTGCACCACGCTCCGAGCACTCCCTGTGTTCAGATATGTAACACGCTGGCCGCGGGCATGGGACGGCTTCAACAAACATGCGGATGTTGGTGCCCTTGGGGGGGTGGGACAGGGGGCGGCCAGTTCAGCATCACGACACCCAGGTCCCCATGAAGGCTCTGCTGATGGCGTGCACGCGCTGTAGAATAAAAGTCTGTCCTGAGTTTGTGGGTTCCTTGCAATGCGGTTGGTTGTGAAGGAAACACTTGCTCAAAGTGCGAGGTCCTCAACAAGATGCAGCAAACCACGGTGCAAAGTACAGGCGCCCTGCTGCGGGGGTAAACGGGACTCTGACTGTTGCTCAGCTCACTACCCCTGATCAAGTGAGGCAGGGGGGGGGCTTCATCAGATGCGTGGGTTGAGTTGGTATCGGGGATTGGCCGACCCCCCCCCCCTTCATTACCCCCGAAACCCCTTTGCGCACCGCCCCCTTGCCGGACCCCCCCACCTATGCAACCCCTAACCCCTCCCTCCACCCCGACCGTCCCGCACCTCCCATGCCCATCAACTTTGTTGATGGGCATGGGTATACGGTGAACGGAGACGCCCTCAGTTCCGCTGACTGCAAGGTGGCTTGGGGGGGTAAACACGAAGCCCATGGGAGAACATTCCAGTGATATGCTACGGAGGTGCTAGTGGTAGATATGTCTCATGGTTGACAAGACTGCTCACGAAAGATGGTCCAATCGATTGATTTTACTTCCAAAAGCAGCTGCTAGGAAAACTTATGAGACAAAAAGATGCACCAATGAAGAAGTTGTGACACCTAGTTGCCCTCATGCAGTGCGGAGGCCGGGGGTGCAGGGGAAAGGGAGCACCACGAAGGGGCGGTGGGGGGCAACAAAGGGATCCAAACACGGCAATAAAATGTCTGGGATGCTGGAGCTCAGCGCGCCCAGTGTGTGCGTGCATGACCAGAGGGTAGGACAACAGAGGCGTTTCCCATACATGCAGGCGCCTGGCGTCGATCTGACAACCCCCGCCATCATTTCAAAGGTCAACAAATTGGGGTTTCGATTGTTGTTCCCCCAACCCAGTCCCAAAACACACATCCCCCCCAAAAAAGCGGGGTCGGTTTATGGGTTTCGAAAGGGGGGGGGGGTGACTGGAAACTTGGGGGGCTAATTGTGTCTCGTAAATCAATGATTCTACAAGAAACAGGTTTAAGGGGTGCTATGCACATGCCCGCTGCTCCGAGAATGGGTAGAAACGTTGCTCAGGCTCACCCCCTATCTTTCAACCCCCTTCTTCCTCAATATTCCCGGCCACAGCGCTGTCGACCTCAAATCTCTGAGGGAAAGGGTTACGAACAGATTTGCCGCTAGTGTCCTCCAGCCCAGACACAATCAGGCGTGGCTGGGTCCTACTGAGCCACGCACCGAAGGCAGTAGGTTCCTACTCAGTTCTGGACGTGAGTGAGGCGAGTATTACTGAGTGGTACATTTTGTACGACTGGTTCCTAACAAGACCCGGAATCCTTGCTGGACGCTAGTGGCATGTCTGGTTACGAAGGCGGTGTGATCCCCAAGCGCCTGGATGCTCATGTGCTGCATGGGTGCCCATGCAGTCCCCTGGACCCTGGTCCAGTGAGCACTTCTCAGAAGCACCGGGCGGACAGGCACCCACACCACGGCGGGGATCAGGGCAAAAGCCCCGGGTCGTCAGGGACGTCCTCAAAAGTGCGCGGTTCCGCGCAGGGGGTGCACAAGGACCTGAAGCATGGGAGGGAAGCCCGCGCCGGTGCCAGGGCACCGGACTGACCACCATGCCCAAGAAGACCGGTCCCGGCGGGGAGGACGTGGAAGGCGCTGATTGAGCAGAAGAGCCGCTGCGTGGTACCCATTCACCCCGGGGGCTTCAACGGCATGCCAATCCACCGCAGAAGTCCCGTCTGCAAAAGCAGCGCCGCCCCACGCACGAGGGGACCATTTTGTCGGGATGCCCTTTCGGCGACGGGGCTGGACCAGGGCACGGAGCGGTGCAGTATGGACACGTGGAATGGCACGTTATTTGCTTTGCTGTACACCAGGGCCTTCCTGCACACTGTTGGGACTGGGGGGGGAACAGACCGGGGGAGGCAGTTGCCGCCCCCAACTGCGAGCATATGGGCTGCCACCTTCCGGGGCTGCCGGGCTAGCACACAAGACGAATGATGTAGCCTTGCTGTTCGTACGTGAAGGTGTCGTGGCGCTTCACGAAGCGGACGAAATCCCCACGCTTTGGCAATGGATGCACCAGACTGCCATCAGCATTGTGGTCGTTGCAGGACAGTGCGGGGTAGGCCGCGATGAACTCGTCCACCTGCGCAATCATACATCCACAGAAATGACCACTCCCTATGCCCCTCCCAATGCCCTTCCCCATGCCTCTCCCTATGCCCCTCCCTATGCCCCTCCCTATGCCCCCTACTACACTCAGGTGCTCCTAAACCTGGTAATGCAAAACAACGCCTACCTCTGGCGGGCTAAATGTGGGGAGCAGCTAAAAGAGCCCTTCCTCACATGGTACCCCCCGAATGGTGACGTGTGAGCTGTCACGTGTGGGTTGTTGTTTGAGACGACGTCAGCAACAAATCAGCACATGCAGATCACAAGAAGGAGGTAAAAGCTTATCAAGGGCCGAAAACGACCCTAGGCGCCTTTCGCAAAAGGTCTGTGGGAAAAGTGTATTGAGAGTGCGACCAATTGCGGGAGAAAGGAGGCAACATCAAAGTCACAAAGGCCCCCCCCCCCCTTGTCCAAGCAACGGTAAATGACCAGAAATTGACGGAACCATTGCTTGGACATAGGCGTTGCTTGGCCATAGAACAGTGGAAAGTTCAGCAATAGGTCCCCACCGACAGACCTATGCCCTCAATCCTCACGTATCACGCGGCCGAGCCGCGACACACATTGTTCGTGCTGTCCAGCAAGGCGCCGTCAGGCGCCACCACACATAGGCGTTGCTTGGACAAAGGGGGGGGGGCGCATTGTAGAAGTGGTCGTGTTGGTGTCTTTCTGCATGACTGTCTGTTTCCCATTTTCGCCCATACCCATTCACACACAGAGTCAGGGTGTCTGCACAGGCGGTGCACCGAAAGTCCTTAGGAGCCCTGAGACAACTATGTCGTTGTGGGAGCCCATATTGCTGCCCCAGAAAAACCATGACCTTCCAACACAAGCCGGGCTCCATAAAGACGTCGCGTAGCAGGAACACACAATGATGGGGGGTTGCACTCGTGCCCGCAGGCCGGGAATATTTCTCTTGCAACCGAACAACACCAAAACCTGCACCAAGAAGAAAAAACCACTATTCAACAGCCATTTGGGGGCATTACTTCACAAAACTGGTAACCCCCCCCCCCCACTTATAACCCTCCCGGTGGTAGTAGTGTTGCGGTTTGGTTGAAGGCGCAGGGGGTTGGGTTATAACTGGGGGGGGGGGGGATAAGTCCCTGGGTGGCATGGATCCAGACACATTTGCACATTGAGGCGTCATTCATCTTTTTGTAATGGAAATTGATTTGGACCTATCTGTGGGAGTCCCTGGTGGTGCTGCAGCTCCTGACGATGATGAGGAGGTGGGGGAATTTTCAGATGAGGAGGTCTGTGACTTGCCTGGGGGGGATGATGAGGAGGAACCGACGAAGTAACTGATTCCCGCTTCTTGGCAATCCATCAGCCTTGAGCATTTCTTGTTCTATGCTTGTGTGCTGAAAAAGTGGGGGTTATTAAGTCCCTCGGTGGTATGGATCTCTGGGGATGTGGGTTATAAGTGCGGGTGGTTGATAAATGGGGGGGGGGGGTACCAAGGGGTGGTGTGCAATGATCTGTTGACACCACTGCTCTGTACAAAAGAGAAACTGCGGCCTCAACCAAATGTGTAAAAGTGTGGTAGGGAATCGCACCCAATTTGACTTATTCCAAAGGCGAACCGCAGAGCACGCAGAAGGCACCGCAGGGGAGGCCCGGCCCCAGTACTGTTGGAACCTCATTTGCTCCAGTGGTTTCGTACTGCGTTAAAAAACGACTCCCGGGAGAACAAAGACTTTGCACTGTGTGCAACGGCGTCCACATGTTGTGCTTTTGGGAATTCCATCCACTTGCCTGATCAGCAGCAGCACCAAGTGGCTTTGCACAAATGCCAAGAGGAAGCCACATCGGCATCTCTTCCGAGCACGTCTTGCAGATGTTTCCGACACCAAGGGCTCATGGATATAATGAGGGGGGGGGGGGGGCACAGTGGGGCCCCCCAATGACGAACTGACAAATTGACGAATTGATGAAATGGCATGCTCCCGGGTTGGCTGGTTGTGCTGACTGGCTGTCCGTAGTTACACTTGCACGCTACCTCCCTGCAACACATTGAACAATGATGCTTTTTCACAGAGATACACGCTTTTCACATGCGCACACACCCTTGCGCAGGCAACCGCACGAGGCACCAAAATTGACGCTTTCACCGGGTAGTGGGCACCGCACAAAGAGGGGGGGTTTTGAATAGGCAAAAAAGAACATGGTCCGAAAAATGACGGTTTCACTGGGTTGTGGCGACCGCACAAGGCAGCGCTTGCACAAGGGGTGGGCAGGGGGGTGATGTGCTGTACCATGTAAACACCACCATCAAAGCTTGGGGGGGGAGTGGACGCAAAACACGCGACACTATGTACACGGCGTGCCTCTCGCGCCATTTTGTCATTTCGTCATCTGAGGCTCAGCGCCCATCCCCCCTCTCCCAACCCACCTCAATGACTACATCAGTCTTATGCCCAGGCCTGGTGTCTTCAAAGCGTTTGCCAGTAATATTTCACAGAATGAGAGCGACACTTGGCACAAGCCCCGCCAAGGGGCCACTGAACACTTGTTTGGGGACTGACCTACAGACTTAAACAATCCTTCAAGAGAACGTTTGCTGGCCGGCACTGTCACAGTGGCGTGCGCATCGCGCTCCAGAGAACACACTTCAATACTCACAGGCAGTCAATGAGGGAGGGGGAGAGGCGGGGGTTGCCTGGCGGTGGTTAGCAGGCGAAGGCAAGGCTGCTGCACTTGTTCGAACCTCCTGCTCTTGGTGGGGGGTGGGGGGAGGGGGGGTGGATGATCAATTGGTGTCAGTCAAAAGCTAAGGCTGCAAAAGGCGAAGAAACGGCGGGCACGTGCAGGACCGTGCAGTTAGGTGGGTCCAACGAGCGTAGGTGCATCTGCAGTGCCATTTTGAAGTGCGCGTCCTCTGCCTCTCTCGCTTGCTTCTCTGCTTCATCCCCCAACTTGTAGTCTGTGTGAGTGACCAGCCGCATGCGCCACTTGCCGTCCTCAATGGAGAACAGGTCGAAGCGCTCCGTGTGCTTCTCCACAAACTTGTTCCAGGAGCGGTGTCTGCTGCCCACCACCTGGTCGTAAAGCGCACGGTGTTGGCATCGCAAGATGTTCTGGATCTTCTCAACCGGCACACTACCTGTGGCAATAAAGCAGGCCATGCCTGATCGTTGCAGACGGGTCCCACACCAGCCAAACCCCCCCTTCCAGCCCCGGCATACCCCAACGTGTCACGTGAGTGCTGACAGGTATCCCACAAGTGCACAGCGCGAGTGCTGAGGTGAAAATCCAATCTGACCGCCAGTCCTACTTCGAGAGGTGAAGTGAGGCAAAGTCACTCCCACGGATATTTCGGGTACTCCAAGCATGGGACACTTCAATCCCGACACAGGCACCTCCTTTCAGCTGAGAGTGCTGAGACACTGAACAGGCACTCAAACCATGTATATTGGGCATGGGGTGCGCGGACGCTGCCCGGGTGCTTGGGGTGCCTGCTGCCAACAGAGCACATACACAGTCCCACATTGGGTATGCGAGGGGCTAATAGGGCATGGGCGACCCCGGCTGGGTTTCTTGTCGGGGACTTGCCACTCACGATGCTGTGGAGATATGGTCGCTGGTCTGCCGCCCTTTACAGGGGTCCTTATGCAAGAATACCCACCGCCTCTTCCAAGCGGAAATGCCTTACTTCAAGCTCCTTGTTCACCATTGACCGCTCGGGCATGGGGCTGTTTCGGCCGCCCCGGGCAGAGGAAATGGTCGGCTTCAGCCGCCCCGGGCCGCCCCGGGAAAATGGTCGGTTTCAGCTGGTTCCGGCCGCCCAGGCAGACACAATTGGCCCCTTTTGGCCGCCCTGGGCAAACGAAAGTTGTTGATTTCGGCTGGTTTCAGGGGCTCCGGGCGGATGAAAATGGTCGGTGTTGGCTGGTTTGGGCTGCTGCCCCAGGCTGATGAAATGGTCGGCTTCGGCCACCACAGGGGAATCAAAATGGTCGGTTTCATCGCCCCGAGCGGATGAAAGTGGTGCGTGGTCCGTCTTGATTGGTCTCCGCGTTACAGTGATTTGCAAATCACGCCAAGAATAGTACCTTTGTAGTATCTTCACCAGCATACTGTAGCTGCTTGTTCCAGTCCGTACACGTGCGGTTACACATACACAGACACAGGACCCCTCACTACCAGACGGGGGAAACAGGAGGACCAGCACAGGTGCACAGCTGGTGACCTGTGCCAATCATGTGTGGTGGGTGGGGTCTATCATTGCCCCTGAGCACCAGAAGATGACACCACACAGGGTTGTCCGGAGTCTTGTTGTAGGGTGCCACCATCCTGCTTGCTAGAAAGAGACCCTTTATGAAGCCAACCACATTTTGCATGCCCAGATCCTGCTTCCATCCCACCTTCACCTCTGTTCCTTTTTTTGGAGACAATTTGCAATCCTGAGTTGTTCTCAGGCGGATATATTGTGCCAAGCCTGATGCGTGACAATGGGGTGGGACAGCCGTGGCGTGGGTGGGATGTGGGATGTCTTCAAAAAGTTTTTGCAAGATCAAGGATATCCAACTTTCCATGCATCCGGACAGAGTATTTTTGGCAATTGTCATCCAAATGAATGATGGGGATTCCAACCCAAAGGGCGGGTTATGTCTAATGTACTATTTGTACCTCCTAAGGCAAAGAGCCTCCAAAAGGTCGGTTTCAGCTGACCCCACATGGCAAATCTCAGGCAGTGTTGCCTGCTGGGGTGACAGGTGCGGAGTGCAAAGATGCAAAAACGATTCTCCACCTGCACAATTTGGCGTCCACATTGAACTGGGCTGGCATGCATAAAGTGTGCCCTCCCTGGGGCCGTGCAGAAAGCCTCACCGTTACCTCCTGCAATATGGCCCAACACCCAAAACACTGTGTTGGACAATCATGCAGCGACACCAAAAGGAGGTTCAAAAACTGCTCAGAGATTGAAAACACACGCGCACAGGCCAAAAATATGGCCCAAAGCTGCCGTCAGCGATGCCTATGCTCATGGGTTGTCTTGATGGTTCCAAGCCCCTCCCCCTGCATCAGCAGCTGGCCCATGTGTCTTTGAGTCGGGCGGTTTGAGTTTGGCGGGCTCCCAGAGTCTTTTTCTTTCTTGATGTTGGCAAAACAGGGCTTTCCTGTGGGCGCACCAGGATTCCCATGCTGCCTTGGGCTTGCACACGAATGCGTTTTGAGGCCCAGCGGCGACTTGCCATTCTGGTACGTTCGGAGCCGGCCGGTAGTTGTGGGACGTGCATTTGGTGCTGCATGCTGTGCAGATTGGTAAACAAAACAGGTGAGATGCGGATTCTTTGCAGACCCCCAGATACCAAGGGTTGGACGACACAATGCAAGGACTGTGCCGACAGGCTTCTGGCAGAAATTTCCTGGCCAGCCAGCCATCCATCTGGGCTATTGCACAGTGACCCCGGGGGTTGGAGGGTATTTGGGGATCTTCGGCAAGTTTGGCCGCCCACTCACCCATCAACCCACCCCACCACACCAAGGAGGGGGATGGGGGTGGGGGCTAAGGTTTTGCCCTCCCATCCCATACCCCAAGAGGAAACAAGTAGAGCCATGAAGATCAGACAGATCTCGTGCCCAACGGGGAGTGGGCCAGGTACCCTGAAACCACTGCCAAATGTGCAGGCGACTCAGTCATCCACTGTCAGTTGAAATGCGACATATTGTTCAGACACTGACTATTCAACTCAGCTCTGCCAACGCAAAGCCCCGCCTTATGTTTGACCTGTCCATGCCAAAGCCCCAAGACCCATAAAGAGCGGACCTGGGGGAGAGGGGGGCTGAGGGGCTGCTGGCTGAAAAGGGAAACTTTTGGGGGTCAACACCCACCTCTCTATCCCCCCCCCCCCTGGGGGCTTACAGTAGACAGGTCACTAAGGATCAGTCTGCATCCACCTGCTGCTGCAACACCTCATTCACTCAAGAAGCACCCCACCATCTTGTCTTCGCCAGCTGGGACACAAGCATACGCACTGTCGGGAAAACAAAACGTCGTCATTCGTGTTTGTTTCATGGCTGATACATGTCGGTTTTTTGGAAGTTTTTTGGAAATTGGTTTTATCTTGGAAATGTTTTGGAATTCTTTTTTACAATTCTATTTTCCGAAAATTTTCAAAAAATTTCAAAATTTTTGCTAAACAATTTCCAAAAAGGCATGTCGGGTAACCGCCAATCGTTGCGGTGGATCGCCAGCCTCCGTCTTTTGGCCAGTGTTGGGGTGGTTTGTGGTGGGGGACGGAGTGAAGGAAGTGGGCTGTCAACCGTCAAAGCGGAGCCTCGAGGCCATTACACACCAAACCTGCAAGACCCCTCCCAACACACCGTGCCATCGGTTGATCTGCCTATCCTCCAGGAATTCACATGTGATCTTCACCAGTTTGTCATCGGCCTCATCTGCATCCGTCCAGACGGGGGCTTCGCGCTTCACGTACTTGGACTGCCCGTTCTGGGTGTAGGGGTCGTTGGCCGTCACCACGACCCCTTCCAGCTCGCTGCCGGCCTTGCCGTCCGGCAGCGGGACGGTCTCGGGCGGGGTCCCGGTCCAACTGCTTTTCAGGTCAGCCTCGGTGTACTGCGGGGGGAACCGCGGGGGCCTGCGGTACTCCTCGCTTTGGATGCGCACGAGGGGGGAGATGGTCCCGCTCTCGCTCCGGCCGATGGCTGCGGCGGGGACCGGGTCCCTCTCGATGGACCAGGACTTGGCGAACAGCCCGGCCTTCAGGTCGTAGTTGTCCATCTCATCCGCCCAGTTCGCGTTGGAGGCCAATGGGGTGAAGAGCGGGGACGTGGGGGCCGACATGGAACGCGTGGGCAGGAGCCCGATGCTGCTCGAGTAGTGGATCATGCCGGAGGGGGTGCGGCCCACAGGGCTGAGGGGGACATTGGGCGGCTCCTCGTCGTGTTGGGCCACCGCAGGGCCCAAAGTGACTTTGATTGGCTTTGGAGGCTTTGGAGGCATGACGCAATCCGGCAAAAGCCGAGGCAATTTGCAGCTGTAAGGAAAGCCACGAGAGAGAGGGGCATGAGTCGGGTCGGGCATAAACCAGGCCGTTGCCAGGATATCCAACCACTTGCAGACACGAGGGTTTTTTTTTTTGGGAGGGCGGCAGGGCGTGGACAGGGGGTGGCTTATCAATTCAGCAATGCATATCTCTCAGTGCCTGCGCCGTTTCTGCCAACTTTGTGCGTTTTTTGGGGACCGCCGCCCTTGATGCCTCGTTCGTGCCCCGTGAGTGTCCAATAGGGGTGGGTATATGGGGTATATTCGGAAAGCCCTTGAAAAGGGCTATTTGGAACGCCCTGGGTCTGCATGCTGTACTGACAACATCTTTGAGATTTTCGTCCGTTTTGGGCGGTTCATGTGTTGCTTGCTGCCTCTTTTTGTCAACAGGCAGCCACCATGTCTACAGAGAAATTCACGCCACGGGCTGTTGCTTCCCCTGAAGCACCACAGAAGCCTTTGGTGCGCAAAAGGGCTCGCTCTGGGGGAGCACAGTGGGTGCGGGTGCAACGGCATGAGCCTGGTAGCCGGGCAAAGAAGCCCCGTAGCCACCTGCATGCACCCACAAGGAGCCCGACATTCTGACGACCACTGAGGCCACTGCTTTTGCCGCCGAGTTTCGGGATCAAAAGACACAGCCCACCAAGGCTTCACAGCAGGAGTTTTTGGCCACGTGCATTGACGTCGATGTTGACAAAACGTGAAGTATGGACATCGCCAGAAATACACCATTAAAAGGGGGCATCAAACGAAATATTTTGTACGATACCGGGGTATGCGTCGGGAGATCTGCAAAACACAGTTTCTGCACTACTTCAACATAGCGCACTGTGGTGGAGTCTGTGGCCAACCCCCCCCCCAACCCATACATTTCTGAAATAGCCTTTTCTCACAGATTTCAAAACATATACACATACCCCCCCCTCTATGCGATGACATGTTTGCATATCAAAGCAAAACTTGTAAAAAATCCCAAAAAGTGCCAAAACGCACGAAGTTGGCAGCTTATGAATGTCCCCGAGAGATATGTCGCACGCACAACACAAGAGCTTCTTGTTCGAATATGGCACCCTCATCTAGTTTCTCCGCCTAGAACCAGTGGTCAAGAGACGCAGTTTGCTGACCTAAGGGCAGATTGAGATTTCAAGCTTGCGCTGAGTGTAGAGCATGGCACAGGGCAATCAACTACGGCCACTGTGCCTCGCCTGTATCTAATTTAGGGGCACACCGAGATCAAAATTGGTCAAGAATGCCTTTGGGCGACAGTCGGTGCAAAAATGACAGGAGCAGACCCAGACCCAGCTTCGTGTACAGGTTGTAAGCAACACTTCAAGCTACTTCTGAGCACTGACAAACACACGGACACTTCAACGAATGCAATCCTCTACTCGCAACCTTCATGCACAGCGCAACCATCGCCTTTGCTTGTACTCATCGCTCCTTTATTGTCCATCTTGATCCAATGACCTTCATACACACCACGTGGGCTGAAACAAGTTTTCCAGTGCAATCACAGCCATATAGAGACTCGCTGAGACGGCATCGGCGCTTTTGCCCGTCTCTGGTGTCTGCACACATGCACACAGTATCCGTCTTTGTGACCTAATCAGCTTTTTGACAAGATCCGCCCCCCACTTCTTGCGCCACTGCATCGTCATCTGCATGGAGAAAAATCGTCTGTCACAAGCACAAAAAAATAGTCTGTAGACACTGTGCATAGCTGGTGTACAGCGTGCACATATTGTAGACGTTGTGCACATGTTGCAGGCGCGAAAAGACAATATTAAGGATGGGGTGCAAAGCACCCCCCGCAAAAAAAGGTTGCGGTGGTCCGTTTACCCTAGTGTAGTATAGTATAGCATAGTGTAGTCTGTAGACACTGTGCACACATGTAGACACTGTGCACAGTTTGTAGACACTGTCACATGCACGTTTGCCTGGGTAGAGTCTGGAGACACTGTGCATAAGTGGTGTATGACGTGCACATGTTTTAGACACTGTGCACATGTTGTCGACGTCAAGACAATATTCGGCCCCCTTTCTGAAACACAGGTGACCCACAGCCTCTGGACCATAAAGCACGAAATTGCAACGACACCAACAAAATCCAAATAGCTGAAACGCTTCAAGGGCATCATGGACCTTGTCAGAGGTTTCAATGGATTCACTTTGTGAGGTCCTTCCGAGTTATCGCTGCGGTCCATCCAACAGTGATCTGGCTCTGAGGTATCACTCATATATATAATGAATTCAGTCAGCCCTAAAAGTGGACCCACACCCAGGTCCCCGGGGGCGGGGGGCTGACGCAAGCCCACCTCCAGACTGGCTATCCCACCCACCCCAGCAGGCCACCAGGTGCATGAATTGTCACACGTGATGAGTAGGACATCGGGAGCACAGTTAAAAATGAGAGTTGCGTCGATGACGTGGTGACTTGGGTGACGTGCCTTAGTTCAATGGATGAAAAGCCTTATGTACATCCGCAGCCTGCGGGTGGCGGAGCAAGCATCGCGGTTGAGATTTGCAGGGCCCCAATGCTGCCAGCAATGCCTGGGAAATAGTTTGGCACATCATGTTGCATCAAGATCCTTCTTAACGTCCATATCGCACACCATGAAAGTGGTCTCATGGACCAGGCCAATACACGCACGTTGGAATTGGGCTTCGGACCATCAGAATCGTCCATTTCCAATCATGATCACTCGTCCATCTGGAACCCAGCCCCCTGACCCTATCCCGCAACTCTGTAACGCACCTCTGTACCGCAACTCTAATACTGCATCTCTATACCGTGACTCCATGCCACGACTCTATACTACGACTCTATACCATGACCCCACCACTCTCATCCGACCATAGTTGTCATAGGACTTGGCAGAACATATCCAACCCCCCCCCCAAATCGGCGAAGAAATCCCAACAAATCGGCGAACAAATCGGCGAACCGGTTTTTCGGCAAAACAGGCTCCCAGTGCCCTGGATCTCAGTCCCAGGCCCCAAACACACCTTCCTTGTGGTTCCTCAATAGTTGCAGTCATGTGGAAACACAAAATATCTCTCAATTTTCAAAAAAAAATTTTGTCTCTTGGTCTCTACATGGTCCCTGAGCCGTGATTTAGCAGTGCACAGTGGTGGCGCGGAGGCAAATGCCTGAATACTCATTTTTGCTGTCGTGGGTTCAATTCCCACTGTTTGCAGACCGGAATTTTGTTGCTTTTTTTTTCACATGTCTTCCTGAGAAAATTGGTTCTCCATGCATAAACAAAGCCTTCTGGAAGAAGATAAATGCACACAGGCTTCCCATTTTTTTTTGCATCCCACTGTGTGCTGGGTGGGTGTGCAGCACTGGTTTGCAATCATCTCTCCGTCTGTACATGGTCCCTGAGGATACAGGTGGTAATACAAGGCAGTGGTCCAGTGGTGTGCACCCTGTGGCAGCAGTAGAAGACTCTGCACCAGACGCTGCAGGCTCCACAACCCCAGGTTCCACTGACTCTGTGGCCAAAGGCGTGGATGCACCAGACACAACTAGAGGAGCCGAAGGCAGTTGCAGCCCAGAATCCAGTGATTGGGGGGCTGATGATGAGGTGCTTAGAGATTGGCGGCCGAAGAACGAACGCATGCAGAGCGAACACACAAGTCGCAAACTGCCCCTTGACCAGCATCAGGGTACTTGTCCCACAGAAAATTTTGATCATCAGGGGACAATGAATCCCAGGGGACCACAGACTCGTCTTTTTGTGGGCAGTAAAAACACTTCATGGTGCCAATCTGAACAACCAAGAGAGAAAGAAAAGGTATTATCCAGTGTCCCAAAATAAATGATGCACATCTTAGAGTGACACCTCCCAATCAGAATCCCAGAAATCCCAACAAGTCGGCAGAACGAATCGGCCAAATCACAGAAACCCCACAAATCGGCAGAACAAATCGGCGGAATTCAGAAACCCAACAAATCGGCAGAACAAATCAGCGAAATCGGCCGAATTCGGCCGCCCATTTTGGGGGGGGGGGGGGTTGCATATCACACACACTCCCCATGCGCGTCTCAGTGGTCCTTTCCAGCCAAAATGCCATTCCCGGGTGGACAAGGCCCAGGCTTCGGGCGCCACACTCTCGCCAACTCGTGCCCTGGTGGCCGCACTGATCCATCATCTCGGCATGGCAAAGTGCTCACGGAAGCCACACGTTACTCCAGGCTGGCCAGGAAATTGGCGTCCGCTTTGTACTGGGACTCCCATGCGGGAGGAACCCCATACACCACCCCAAGGACGGCGCCAATGCCCAGGGCGGTGCTGGCGTTGTCCCCGCCAACCAACAGGTTGACCCGCACGCCGTCTTCAAAGCTGGTCGCGCGGTGGAGCACGTGTACCAGCCGAGCAAGCGCCCCGGGATTGACGCAACTGGTCGTGTAGATGAATGGGGCTGCCATGGCCGCTTCTACCGACTCCGACTTGCCAATGGCCACGTTGAGGCTTGCGAGCATGGTGTATGTGTCGGTGTCCCGGTGGGCGGCCTCGAAATCAAGCGCCTGTACGATCTGGGGGGGGGGGGGGGACGGAGTGAGAAGGGGCGGACACCCAGCACATTTTGAGTCGGGGGGTGCGCCCCAGCCCGTACAGGCTCCGGGTGGCAATGAGTCACTTGTTCAATCCATCCTCCTTGACCCGGGGTCCAGACCCGGGACTTCGGAATCCTGTGCTTGCTCTGAAATAGTGACGCTTTGGAATTGATTATACTCCAAGCACACAACATTGTCCAGTGCAAGTGGTACAGGCGGGGGAGGCTGGCTGCCAACGGTGACAAGTTTCTTTTCTACTGTGAGGCTTGTCTCAGTGGGGACTGAAGTCCAGGACATTTGTGAAAAATGAGTGCAAACGCTCCCCTACGAAAATCAGACCGAGAGAAACTATGGGAGATGTCTGGGGGGGGGGGGGGGGGCTCAAAAGGTCAGGTGTGGACCCGCCACTGTGCCTGCCTTCATGTGGCCGTCATTGCCTTCTCAGTTCCATTCGTGTGCGGCTGGCCATTGAATGTCCCATGGGCCCATCGCGCTGCTCCTCTCATCCCGGGGCCTGGGGCTACAGTTGTGGGCTTGTTGGGTCTGGGCTTTATCGCCAAGTCAGGTTGCACTGCGGACTGAGTTCGGGTCAGCCGCGCCCCACGTTGGGTCACACTGCACTTGGGGCCTCTTTGCTGCTGCTGGCCACACACCCCACGGTCCGCCCTCGGGAGGGGGGAGGGGAGGCGGGGGTGCCCCGTCGAGTGGCCCCTCATCACCGCGTGCGCGCCCCCCTTGCGCAGATACCCCGGGCGGGAAGCCCTGGGAGAGAGAAGGAGGGGCAAGGGCCTCTCCCTCCCGTTGCTCCCTCTCCCGCCCTCCTCTCAGTTACACAGCAGGGGCTGTGCCTTGGGCGCAGGCTTGGCCTTGGACCGGGCGTGCACCCTTTTGAACAAAGTGCGAATGTTCTCTGGCATGTCTACAGATGTGAGGTGAGGTGAGGTGAGTGTCCCAGGCGATCTCCAAGCGCCCTATGAACCATCGGGTCACATGTCCGACCTCTGACCAGACGGTTGGCCACCTAGACCCGCCCGGTCCCCCCGATGGTGGGCAATTTCAGAGGTGTTGGTGGGGTTCGAACCCAGGTCCTTCGGAGGACGCACCCACCGCTCATACCACTCGTCCAGCTGGCCAGCACACGTCTGCAGAGGGAAGGGCGTGCAACTTGTGTCACGCAACGACGGCACACGAAACGCACATGGGGACTGCGTGGGAACAGCGCAACCGGGCGTCCAGCCCGCCCCCCCCGCCCACTCGACGGCGCGGTCGACTCCTGGGGCCGAGAGCCCGTCGTCCATCAGGCGCTGCTGGTACCGCGCTGCCAAGACGCCGGCCTCCTCGCGCCTGAGGACCCCGTACGCCACAGGGGCAGCCGTGTCACGCCAGCGCTCCCAGCGCTGGTACCCCAGCGTGACCTCGAACTCCAGCTCTATGTCGACCCCATTGACCACGATCCCCGCCTCGGAGGCTGCCCAGGCGGTGGACCAGAAAGAAAGGGCCGATAGGGCAGAGGAGGGGAAGAACGCAGAAAAGAAGGGGAGTCTTGGGTCTGGGGGGGAGGGGGGGGGGGGGGGTCGAGGACCTGGGACTTTGCCTCCGACTCGGGCTCTGCATCCAACACGGCCCTCGCGGCGGTGCAGGCGTCCGGCACCGCGCCCCCGTTCTTCACCGCGTGCAGCAGCTCCGCGTAGAACAAGCCACACAGCCACGCCATCTCGTTGTTCTGGTGGAAGCGGATCAGCGTGTTCAGGCGCGCGCGGTCCAGCGCCGCGCTGCCCGCGTCCGCCGCCACGGCCACGGCGGCCTTGAAGAAGCAGTGCGCCTGGTTGTCGTCCGCCCCCATGTCCGGGAACGCCGTGCGGCCCTCCTCCATGTTCTTGGCGACGGCCTTCATCGCGCCGTCGTGCCGCCCGGTGTAGGCCCGCGTGAAGGCCAGCCACGCCGCCGCCAGGGCCGCGCCGTCGTCGCACAGGCGGGGGTCGCGGCGGGTCATGGCCGCGAGGGCGGTGAACGCCTCGCCGTAGGGGCTGTTCGACCCGGTCGCGTAGTGGCCCGGGAACTGCGCGGCGTCGTAGAAGGGGCACGCGGGCTCCGGGAGGAACTCGGGGGCCTCCCGGCGGTCGCCGACGGCCTGCAGGAGCGTCGGCCGGGCGTAGATCCAGTGGGCGGGCATCGTGGCCGCGTCGGCCACGGCGGCCCCCATGAGAATGAAGCGGCGCATCCCCTGCGAGTGAGGGGGGGGGTGAGACCTAGATTATGAGAGAGATATTGTACTAAAGAGAGAATCAGAAACAGAGCAGCAAAAGCAGAATGAGGTAATGCACTCCTCAGCATGGCATAAGTGCATCTTTATTCTCTATGCCATGCCTGGTTAAACCTCAGAAAAACAGGCAGTACAGACAAGTGAAGGGGGGGAGGGGGGGCTCGGTGATGCGGCCCTCGTGGCACCACTGCTCGCCTTGGCAGCGGACGGCGGAGGCGACGTTCCGGCCTTGGTGCATGCAGCCGCCAGGGCACCCTGGTAACCCCCCCCCCCTGTCCTAACACGGGCCAGGTTCTGGTTCAGGGGGCAAAAGTGCGGAAACACGGGGTCGCCGTGTTTGGACAGGCTCATGTTACCGTGCGGCACGTACCACGGAACACATTTTGCAGACAGAAGCCATACCTTAGGGTAAGGACTGAGATTGCCCAAATGCCTCTATTTGCAGCCTGTGACTTGGCTTCTCCTCTGCCATCATCAGTGGCTTCAGGTTGCGACTGGCGCCCAACTTTAGGCTTGGGCAAAGGAAGCCACCCTGACACCCACACGACACAGGGCTGCGGGTGGGTAGATCTTTTTGCTGCCCTGCCCTAAAATCCAATCACTGCCCCGCGCTGCCGTCTCAATGCTGAGGCTGGGGTGCGATCCCGAATCCGTTCTCCCACCATTTCCCTCTCTGCATATGCGGTACACGCGTCCATCAGCCCACGAATTACAAATTGCTCAAATGGCACAGCTGCTGCAAACCAGATGAGGGTGCCAAACTGTTGTGCAACACCATGTCACACTCTGTCCTGCAATACCGAACCCGACCGCCCTGCTGTACTCATTCGACCGCAATGTTGGGTCGTTCAAGTTGCCACGTGGTGATCCACGACCGCTTTTTGACCTTGCCCACAAACACAAGAAACAGTTTATGTGCCAGCTACAATAGAGTTTCATCGCTACTCACGCTCAGGACAACCTGGTGGTCCGCAGCAACCCTTCTACAATGCAATGCTGCAAGAGGGGAGTGACCAATGGTGTGCTATTGTGATTTGAGTGGGCTAGCTCCGCAAACACGCTGCTTATGCTGTTTGGACAGGGCTTTCTTGGCAGACGTCTTGCTTGTACTCTTCGGCAAATGGCCTACCACAGGGCCTTTTTTGCAACCATTCCGTTATTGTTTGCAGGGGAAGCTACTTTGCAAAAAGGTCTGCTTGCGCTTCTTCGCTGGGTGGCAGACAAGGCTATCTCTGCAAACCTTCTGCTTGAACCCGCATTGTGCCCTTGTTGTGCCGTTCCAGGCGGATGGAGCTGAGCCCCGGAGAAAATGATACGAAGATCATGGGGCATCAGACTAGCACACATGTCACAAAGAACAATTCATCAAGCTCTGCGCGGATCTACCTCATGCCGACAGCTGGCCTCATTGCCCCCAAGACGAAATGAGCCAATGGCATGATCGATTGAACTGAGCAGATGGACAAGCTGTTCGTCTGTCAGCCATTTTCCGCTGGTATTGACTGCACTCGGAGCAAGCTTAAGTTGCCACAGCTACGAGGAAAAGGGGTCGCATGAAGTTGGACAGGGCCCCTGAAGCACACCGTTGTACAACTGCACGAAGCGAGCACACGGGAGCCATGCGCACCACACGAACTGGTGGTTGCTATCATAAACCACCACCTTCTTATCAGAGGGGGCGGACGACATCAAAAGAAGTGGCTGACCACAGGCCATGGATTTACCGATATGGGGGGCGGGAAGGAGCGGAATGGCAGCCTGGGCTCCTCAGCCTGACACCCCCACCCACCCACCCACCCACCGACATCAGAAACTTGTTCCTCAGGGAAAAAATGAAATTTATCAAAGGGGCCCAAAATCAGAGGTCGAATAGGGGTACACAAACTTTTTGTTGGCCTCTACCCCCCGGTATAGGCCATGGCCTGGCTGACGAGCACAAATGGCATGCCTCGTTGAACTTGTGTTCCCAACAACAAACCTGGACACTCCGTTTTTTGCAAAGCAGAACAAAGCAACATTCGCATGGCAAACGGAGCACCAGTAACACAACACACAAAGAAAAGAGCATCAATATGCATTATATATAACAGATCCTCACCTTGGTTCGAAACTGGAAAAGTGATAGTGACGCGTGAATGTTGGGAACACAACATACCGACCGATGACGTTCAAAAAAGGTTAAGAGGCATTTCATTCTCACAAATGGAGAAGCAAAATGCAAGCAGTCCATCCAGCCATCCCACCTGCGTATAAAGAAACACGGCGTCGGCCCTTGACAGGTCTTTCTGGGAGGCATTGCCACCAAGGGTTAGGTGGTTCACCACAAGTGTATTCAAAAAGCCCCCCTGTGTGACATTCCTTCTGGTTGTTGTTTATTTACGGGGCCCTGGACAGTCACCCGTTCTTCCCTTCGCAGGTTGCGTCGGGTCGCTGCTTTCTGTCGGCCGCTGCAGCCGGTGCTCCTGCTGGTGCCATTTCCGCGTTCGTGGAGCCCAGTGGTTGGTGTGCTGGGGCTGTGCTGGATGTGGCAGTATGTGCCGTCTGTGCGTCAGCGGCGCCCAGTAGTTGGCGTACTGGAGTTGTGCTGGTTGTTGTGGGGGTCGTTTGACTGTTTTTGTTGTCCACAGACCTCCGTCCTCAGGCCGTCCACAACCTGCCTCTCTGTGTTTCCGTGTGCGTGAGCCCCACGTGCCCTGCTCTGCATGGTGTCCCGGATGATTTCCGCTGCACCATGACCGCGCTGTCTTCCTGGGTTCTGCCCACCCCGGTTTTGTCGGAGGTTCCTTCTGTTGCCTGGCCCAGCATTCCTTTCCACAGGGCGCCTCAGGGGCCCCAGCGGTGGCCCACTGGGTACTGGATCCCCTGGGCGCAGATGAACAACGGCGCTATGCCGCAGGGGCCCCAGGGTTGGCTCCCTGGGTGCCTGATCCCCTGCGCGCACTGGTGGCTCCACAGAACGCATCAGGGGCCCCAGTGGTGGCCCACTGGGTGCAGGTTCCCCTAAGCCTGGACGGACAAAGACGTTGCGTTGCAGGGGCCCCGTGGTTGGCCTCTGGGTGCCCCCCCCCCCCCCCCGCCGGGCAGGCATCGTGATTGTGCATGAAGGCACCTCAGTCTATGCCAGCTAATTCTTTCAGGGGCCAGGGAAGCAACACCTGGTGCCAGGGAATGCAGCATGTACAATCGACAGGCAAAGAACCTCTTCCTGAGCACTGTCGTCATCACTGCACAGCAGCAACTATGCGCCACCCACCACCTCCTGCCACAACCAGTTCAGCAGCTCCCATCAGAACCCAGAATGCAGTGGAATTTGATAAGAGGAATGAAGCACCGGACTCCATTCATTGCACGTTGAAAAAGCAAGCGGCCGTCACTGGGCTGCAACGTGAAATGGTCTTTCACAACACGGGACAAGATAAAGGTGGTAAGTATTCAACACAAGCAGCACAACATCACACCGCCTGCTTAGAAACTGCCTGCCTTGTCGGCACACTGCACGAAATCATCCACACCAATGCCCCAAAGCATCCCAGATATCCATGTGACCACCAGTCTCTCTGCTGTGGCTGCCTCATCAGACGCGCTGAGCCCCTCCTTGTGCAATGCGCATCCCCTGAACCCTGAAAGAACTGCATCCCATCCTCAGTGGCTGACCCCAACGCGTGATGAAGGGGTCGATGCAAGGCGACCAACCAGACAAACCGAACAACGTAAGACGCGCCAGGGCAGGTGCCCAACGGGGTCGCCCCTCTGTCAAAAGAATGTGAGGGCACACCGGGATGCGGGTAAGAGAAGCCAATGTGATGTGAGGGACGTGGACAACCAAATCAGCCGGTTTGAAGAAGCGAAACGGGGGATGCACGCGGCAGACCTTTCGGTGCCTTGGTCTGGGGGGCACACCGTGGGGGCGTTGCTGCACAGCGCCCAACAGCAAGTGAGCGTTCCCGTGGCCGCCCTGAAAACCACCCACTGCCGGGGGGGAGCTACGTCCACGGGGCAAAAACAGCAGATTTAGACAGCAATCTGGCATTCTCAGTGGGAGACATACTTTGTTTTAACTCATTATCTGAGTTTTTGGACTGAGTAAGATTCTGAGCAGTCCTGCGCATGGGAACACAGTAGTTACTGCGGTCACCTTGGCCATCGGGGGAAAAGGGGTCCAAAATAGCCTACTTTCCGCACAGCGCACGGTGCGCCTCCCCTTGGAGTAGTCTGGCGGGGGCCGGAGGGGGGGGAGGGTTGCGCCCTGCCTGCTGGCATCCTGCCACCATCCTCCGCTACCTGTCCCAGCTGCAGCCCGTGTGGCGACGCATTGGTTTGGCCTGTGCGCACCCCCGTGCCCATGCCCTCCCTCCCGCCCCCTCCCCGGGTCCCCCTCGTGCATTCGACCCAGCAGACCGCCATGCCGTGCCCGAGGCAGCGCCCGTGGGGCATTGCCTCTTCGCGAAAAGGGGGTTGCCGATGCCCCACGGGCCACGACCGATACCCCACGGGCCTCTCTGCGAAGTACAGCCGTGGTCTGAGGGGGTCCGCTGGTGGCGAGGGAAGTGCGTGTGTGGGCCCGCAAAAGCGCGGCGGTGTCTCCTGTCCACCCGTGGCGTCGTGCTGCTGCCCCGGGGGGGGCGCGCTGCAGTGCCCAGGCCCGCCCTCTGTGGCCTCCGGGGGGGGGCTGAGGAGCAGAAAACAGAAACTGCCTTTGGGGTTTGTGGTCTCTGGACTGGGCAGGACAGTCAACGGCGGTTGGCGGTGAACCAACGGCGGTTGGCGGTTGACCGACGGTGGTTGGCGGCTAACCGACGGCGGCTGGCGGTTAACCGACGGCGGTTGGCGGAAAACCCGACGCTTCACGAGTTGCCGGGAGGGGGAGGGGGGGAGGGGGGTCCTCAAGAAAGGAATGGAAAGAGTGACCTCCTGAAGGTAACCCCCCGCACCCTCAACGGCCCCATGAAGCGACCGAGGAGAACAAAGCGCAGCCGACAAGCCAAACGCGGTCTGCCCGCTGTGCATCGCCCGGCACCCACACCTCTGCCCCCCAGCAGCCCATTTCTGCAGCGCTGCGTTTCGCTCTCTCGGGGTGGGGGAGGGGATGGCACCAATGGTCTGGGGTGGGGTAGCGCTGCGGGGCGCACAGTTGGGGCGGGTGTGGGCTCAGGGGGTGCTGCTGTACACCAGGCGTCCGCTGGTCTTGATGTTGTTAGGCTGCGAGATCTCGACCGGAGAGGAGGGGGGGGGGGGGGTTGGGCATGACGCTTGCAGTGGATCGCTGTCTTAAGCTGGCGGCGCCTATTG
Source organism: Eutreptiella sp. 'Long Island Sound 2002' (assembly GCA_964036045.1). Classification (NCBI taxonomy): domain Eukaryota; phylum Euglenozoa; class Euglenophyceae; order Eutreptiales; family Eutreptiaceae; genus Eutreptiella; species Eutreptiella sp. 'Long Island Sound 2002'. The sequence goes on from OZ038381.1 coordinate 13,519,255, forward strand.
GCCTCTCGCCACTTCCCCTAGCCCTTTCCTTGACCCCTCTCCCTCCGTCGGCAGCGGTGCCCATCGCCCCCCCTCCCTAGTGCCCTTGATCTCCCGGTCCGGCCTATCCTCACCTTCCTAGACCCCCTGCCTTTCCATTGGCCAGTTGTGCCAAAGAGAAGGAAGGCGGGGGGGGGGGGGGGCATGCACACGGGCAAATAAGCCCAGAACGCTTTCTCTAGGGCTCCTTGATGCCCTGCTTTGCTATTTCGGTGAAGTCTCCGCCGATGAGCTCCAGGACTTCGCTCCACAGCGGCTTACTCAAGTGCACGGCGGATTTCAAGGACAAGGCATTGGAGGCCGCCACGGGCCACCACACGTCCTCACTGCACTCCCGCTGGAGCTGGCCTGGGCCCCAGCCGGCGTACCCCGTGAAGAACTTGAAGTTCTCGCTGCGGTACCGGTCGTTTTTCAGCTTCACGAGGCGCAGTGCGTGGTCCATGCCCCCGGTGTACACTCCAGGCACAATCTGAAGGATGTGACCGGTTCGCGCCAGCGTCAGACACACACACCCACACACGTTGGGAACCGCAAGAGCGGAAGCACAAGAAAAACGGGGGGGGGAAAAAAACTCCTCAGGAGCTGCAGAGCAGCCCAAGGCGACTTTCAGTCTGTTTTGGTGGGAGTGCAACGGAGTGCTGGCGTGCAAAGTGCAGTACCACTCCCTTCTGCCCTCCCCAGACCCGAATAATTCCTGCAGGAGCCTGTGGCTACTTGCCTCCCATTATTTATTGTTGAGTGCCACCACCCAACTACACACACGGCGTGAGGTGACCAAGTAACCGAGCAATCAACCCACTGTGGATCGACCAACTACACACAATCCCCTGAGATCTTCTCATCAATCCCTCTATTCTGTGTTTTGTTGCTACACGGCCGTGTGTATTCTACTCGTCTAATGCACGAGGCAAGCACGGTGCAAGCAATATGCACAAGCAAAAACCTCCTGTATACTCTGTTAATTTTTCGAATTTTCGAAATTCTTGATTCTTTTTTGTCACGACCAAAACAGACGTGCCAAAAAAGAACAAGTCTCACGCTGGAACAGATGCCCCAGAGTACAAGGGATGTACTCAGCAGCATGCAACCCACAAACAGAACGGGGTAAAGCTCAGCCCACTCAAACATATACACGCAGCAGGCAGGAGTGCACAATCAGCGATTGGTGCTCTGGGGCTACTGCAACCTGGGTTCACCCAAGTCATCCCTCTCCATCAGCGAGCACCTTGGTGCGACGTCTCACTGACACACACACACACACACACACACATGCACACACACACACACACACACACTATGCGAAAGAGACCAAGAACCCCAAACCCACTGAGGATCGCAGACAGGCAGGGCACTGGTCAGAACAACTCGTCAGGCCACAACAGAAATCATTGATGTCATTGAGGCTAGGCGCCTTTCTGAGGGACAGTGTGATCGGAGGTGTACAGTGTTCTACCACAATACACACACACACACACACACACACACACACTTGTGCAGCAACCAACAAGTAAACCACTCACCAGAGACCGGCACGACGCGGGCACAGTGGATCTCTTAGCACCAGGAACACCTCGTCAGGCCAGTGAGCAATCAAAACAAGACAAAAGCAGGGAGCATTGGTCGTGTCATGATGTCAAGGCTCGGCGCCGTGAGTGAAATGGGAATGCACCGCTAATCGTCCTGGCAGGAGTCACAAGCAGGCACTGTTCACTCTGTTTCACTCACTGACTACAGAGAGGGGAACAGTTCGTATGGTAATGGCGTTGCAGCAGTATTCTCATGCCCATAAGAGTCCCCCCTGTTGTTACCGGGAGCACTCGCCCCCCGCGCGCGCACATACACACACACACACACACACACACACACATAAACGATGGAGAACCATCACAAAACCACAACAAAGGAGTACAAGCAGAAACAATTGCGCACATGCGCCTCCTTTGCCGCTTTGCCGCTTCATGGACCTCCGCTGTGGTCATGCGTCCCATGCACGCATCAGATTTGCTGCTCAGTGGCACCATGCCACTTAACGAATGGAAAATGCAAGGGTTGCGGGGCTGATAAAGGCGGTAGGGGGTGCGGGAGTTGGCCAGGGAGAGTACAGACTGCGTAAAATACAGGGGAGTGCACAAGGCGATGGTACACACACACCTAGGAACGGGGTGCCCAGAGGGGGCCTCTTGCCACTTCCCCCCAACTCTTAAGGTGGGGTTACGTCCCGCTTTCATGATGTCAAAAGCTGAGCGGGGTTGATGGCAATCTCACCATAAACCCCCCCTTCGCCTTTGTAATTCCGATGCCCACCATGCCTCCTCCATTTTGCGCCCCCACATGCATGGGTGTACTGGCCTTACATTTTTCTGGTCTCAGACGTTCAGGATTTCGTCTAGACCACTCCAAAGGAGGCCCTGTGGCCTCCTCAAGTCGACCGGCTCGTCTATTTGACCCTTTTCACATCCATCCAGATTTTTGATTTGCTGAGGGCCAAGGCTGGACAGTGTGAAATGTACGCTGACGGGGGTGGACAAAGTGCATCCAGGGTGGGAAGGTTCTCGTGTGCCGGTTCCGAAGCTTTGCACCTCCCGCACCTACTGCCTAATGACGCTGATGATGGTCATGCTTATGATTATGCTCATGAAAATGATGCCAATGATGATGCTGTTCCACTGCTAATGCAACTTGCGACCCCTTGGCAGTATTGTGTTGACTGTGCAGTGGTTAGTCTTGCAGCCAATCGAGTCAGGGTGTTGTCACGATGGCACTTATTGAGATATCCACACAATAAACTGCCATCTGGCAGTGGGGCGCTGTGTCAAATCCTGAGCCGCCCAAAAACTGCGTTGCAGATAGGTATGATGGGGGAACATGGGGGTGGGGGTTGAGCGCACCAACAGAGTGTCTCGTTTCAGGTCAGACTACCCCGCTGGCTGGTCGAAACACCAGAACCCTTGGAGTACACCAAACGCAGTAGATACATGACGTCGGCCTTGTTGTCCCAAGGACACCGGGGTGGCAGGATTGTTGCAATTGGCACATGTTACAGCGTTTGACTAACAGCAGTTGGCGGTTACAAGCGGCGGTTGGTGGATAACCGACGAATGTTGGCCAGTGACGACAGGTTCAGGGCGCTTAGCCGCCGGCGGTTTGCCGACAGCAACTGGCCCAGAGGGCCATTCTTCAGAAACATCGTTGGAAACTCAAAAATCTGGGAATTGCACTGTCCATCGGCCGCCGGAACGTGCTCCCAGTTGTCGAATCTCAGATTTTCCTGGTGCTCGCTCACCCGCTTTGGTCTACCTTTGACTCATTTGCGATGAGCAAGCAAACAGTGCCGACCTCGTGCGAGTTGTCCAGGCCCTCATACGGGTGGATGATCAGGGTCTCAGACCCCACGTCACCTCCGAGGTACAACTTGTTGTTCCCAAACGCGGCATCAATGTCACTGACTTCCTGGGGAAGGAACGGTGTGTGGGGCCGCTGGCTGACAGCCTGTGTACACACCAGCCTCTGAAGGTACCGTACACCACTCCCTCACTGACAATGGGACGACTGTCCACCAATAGCACCCACCCACACCACCACCGGCACCATGGGATGGCGCGCTTTGCATCTGTTCAGAGGGTACAAGTCACTTGTGGGTCAACTATTGTCCCAAATGGATTTGCCAAAGTTGTTCCTAGACCACTTGGGGTGCTCAAACAGGTGGATTTAGGCCATTTTGGAGCTCTTTGAGGCGTTTGTTGGCCCTTGGACGTTCCCAACAAAGGCTCACCAGGGGGCCATTTTCAGACCACAAAAAAAACACAAAACGTCTGTTTTCCAAAAGCGATACCAAGCTACTTGGGATGCCTAAACAAATCATTGTGGGCTGTTTTTGACCCAGACTTCAGGCTCTACCCAGCAGCAATAACAATAAGAAATCTGTGTGTGAAAATCGGGAATACATATGGTTCTTGAGGAAAACCACCATTAGCACAGCAACGGATGCTTTCCCTTTTTCAGTTCACCCACTGTTGTAAAATACCTGGAAATGGTAATTTGGACATCAACAACAGGGCACCGAGTGCAGTGTGCATAGTGCGGTCTACAAAACACACCTTGTGCCATGTGCGGCATGCGGAAAATACAATGTGCAAAATGCAGAGTGCACAAAATAAGTGCACAGTTTGTCGCAGTAAGTGCGCAATGTGTGATGAACAGGGTATCCAAGGTGCAGAACACAACATGCAACTCAGAGGGCACTTAACGTGCAATGCACACACTGCACCATGTCCACAGTGTGCATGATACAGTGTGCCAGGGGTGCACATTGTGTAGTGTGCGTAGTGGCACAGTGTGCAATGTTTGAGAATACCAGCCTCGCCCATGCATACACAACACAAAAACACCAAAACAAGCAGAAACTTAGAGAAATACTCAGCACATGTCCCAATGGGTATGGCGGGCGCTTCCATGCGATAATATGTGTCGTCTGTGGGTGGGTGGGGCGTTGCTCCCCTGTGTGTCAAAACAAAACCACAAATTAAAAAGACAGAGATACATATAGAGAAATATTCACATTCCGCCAATCCTGCAAACTCCAGTTTCCTAGAGAAAACTAGAGTTTGAGAATGCCACCCTCGCCCATGCATACACGACACAAAACACGCAAACGAGCAGAAGCTCAGAGAAATCTTCAGCACATGCCCCGATAGGACTTTAATGCATAGGCACTGGAAGACAACATAGAAAAATGGGTGGAACACCCCCACACCAACGACACCCAAAGAACAAACCCCGGCATTCGTGCAGATTTTTGCAGCATATCGCACCCTACCTGTTGCACCAAATTCATATGCAGATGTCTGGGTACCTGGAGGCTATGAGTATATTTTCTCTCAACTGGCATAGACTGATTACACTGCGTGCATTCTCCCAGTACACAAAGCTCTCGTCTGAGACCTTCAGCTGACCCAGCTGACAGAACAGGTGTCTATGTTTGTAGACACCCCATGTGCTGTGCAGATCTGCACTTTGTGCAGAAAAAGAACTCGTGACGCAGCATGCCCCCAACCCAGACGTGGGTATTCTCGGTCAGGTCAAATGAAATGATTTTTACCAGGTCTTCATGGGCACACACACACACACACAATTTGCCAAGGCACAGCACAAAGCGTATTTGGCTGAATGAAAATCCTCGTCAGTTGGTCATCAGACAAGACAAACAGAGCATGTCCGACGCCAATAGGCGCCTTTCTACACACACGCACACACACACACACACACACACACACAACATGCACCATACCGACATTTTGTATCCGGTGGGTCTGTTGAGAATAACGCCCACCGATCCCTCCTCATCGTGCTCAATCAGCAGAATGACGGCCTGAAAGAAGTACTGCTGGCTATACCTTCACAACAATATGAGTGAGAGAGTGGGGCTTGCGCAGAGCCAGCGCTGAGGCATGCAAAGCACGGGAAGCGGGCCGCTGCTGTCACAATGCTGAAGGGGGCTGGTCGAAGGACATTCATCGGCTCTGCACCATCAACTGACCAAGGGCCACGCAGCTCCACATCACCACAAGAGCAAAAGTGGGAACAAGTGGTGATTCACACAAGAGAAGTGGATGAGGGGTTGCGTTGGAGAACTGGGCTCATGTTTTGATGCCAGGTACCCCAAGACTTGGTTGGGGCCCACGCAAGTGGAGGCCTGCGGGGTCATGCCCCAGTCTGCCCCCCCCGCCCCCCCTTTCCCGCGCACAGGGGCCTGTGGGATGTACAACAGGCCCGAAATTCGCCCACGGGACTTCAACACTTCAACGACCTCTTTTGGGGGGGGTCACGGATCAGAGCCTTGAAAGCGCTGTGCTTGCCAGAACCGTCCGGAATGAAAGGCAAGGAACACTGCTCCGGAACGCCTCACCACGAAATGCCACACGGTGCAGCGGCCAACCGACAGCGAATCAACAACGGCCATCCACCGCCAGTCACAGGCACCACTTTACAAACAAGCAGCATTCCGCTGACAGCAGTTGGTGGCAGTCGGTGCTGAATGAACAAAACTCGGGCCATTCATCACTGGCGGCCAGCATTAACCGCCGCGGTTGGCGGTTGACAGCCGGCGCACAGGGCCGTCCTGGAAGACCATATTTGGGGAAGAAAAAAAAAAGTTGGTTCCCTGCACACAGCCCTGTGATTCACCTTCTGTGTGGGGACGGGGCGCATGGCACAGGGGGCGGTGCATGGCACAGTGGGCGGGGATGCAAATTGTATGCACAGTACCATGTGGGCAGTACACAGCATTGGTTAATAGCACACACACCCCGCACACACACACACCCAGTGCCCCCCCCCCCGCGCCCCCTCCCTAACCTAAGTAGATAGTGTACTGCGCCCTGCCCCTCAATCCCACGTCTTGCGGAAAGTGTGTGGGGGGGGGAAGAAGGAAGGGGGTGAGGGGGTGGGTGGAATACTTTGGGCACCCTGATGAGGTACCCTAACTGACGTTCCCTGTTGGGGCACCTCAGTGCACTTGGGATCCAGCGCAAGACTAAGGCCTGGCTGACCCCCGTGGGCCACAGGGTGGCCTTGGGAGTGGGGACCTCCTCGGAGGGCAAGGCCCTGACCCTTGTCCTGTGTGTCCGCCAGCTTGCGGATCAGTCATCCATAACTGAGCATCCGCCGTAGGTGCCATGCACATGTACCAAGAGCACGGGCATTGCACGCAATCAATACCGGAATAGATGAGGCTGTGCCACCAACAGACAGCCTGCTTCTGGTTCGCCAAGCAGATGCGCCCAGCGGTCCTGCGAGGATTCAGATTCGGAGGCCAAGGGCTCCGTGTCGGAGGGCTGCTGCGCTCCCTTCTCCTCTTGGACCAGCTTGGCACGGAAATCCCTCCATGTGTCAAGGCTGATGGAGGCATCATCGTCGTCTGGCACTCCTGTTTGGCAACCCGTTTGGGGGTGACGGGGAGTGGCCGGGGGAATGGTGGGTGCGTGAGACCGGACTGAGACATGCACAACCACTCCACAACCCACACTCCACGGCAGACGTCGTGCAAAATGCAACTGCGTCGGTCCTGCCGACCGGCTGTGGCAGGGCTCGCCAGTTTGTTGTTCAACATGAGCGTGCGGCACGAAAGTGTGGACGTCCTGCAGCCCGACGGCCTGTTGGCAACGGGGATGAGCCTTTGGTCGGGTCAACCCAACCACAAAGTCCAAGTGCCCAGACTGGGGGAGTGCTAGGGAAGTATGAGAAGGGGGGGAGGGGGGGAGGGGGGGGATGGGACCCAAAAGTTTGTGTACCAAAAATGGCCCGACAACATTTTCCCTATTGTAAATTTCACTTTTTCCCACAATGGTCACTTTGTTCTGGAGGGTCCAAGGGGGGGGGGGGGGTACGCCCCCTCCTCCTGTGGTGTACGGCCATTCTAATACTTCCCCGCACACTCAGTTTTGGCACTGTCCCAGACTGCAGGCACCCCTGACAACAGCCCAAACATAGACCAGAAAGCCCCATAGAGAGCACACCCACAGATGCATTGCGAATGGGTACATGCCTCCTGCTGTATGGGGTGGGGGATCGAGCTGTGTCCATTTCGCGTGGAAAATTCGGCTTCCCAAATTAGCTATGGAATCAACCACACAAGTCAGCACAAGTCCCAAGGGAGGGAGGCCCCTACTATCTACGCAGCTGCTGTTGCTGTCAGCAACCAGTCTCCAGCAAGTAAACTAGTTATCATAATTGTCCGCGTGTTTTGGCCCAGAGCGACAACTTGCGCAGCACCCGGAACACACCTGACATCCCACATAAAGCCCACCGCTCCGAAGGTGCTGATGTCGCTTCTGCCTTGAGTCCCTGTGTACAACCCGTGTGCCTCACGGCTCCCAGCTGCAGGAACATCCACCGCAGCGGTGGGGGACAGATCGTGCCCTTTCCCGTCCCTCGCTTCTCCAGCCAGGGAGCAGCGTTCCCATGAGCCAAGCATGGCCACGAAACAACGGCCACGTGCATCAGACATCATGAGAGGCACCGAAACCCAGCGAAACGGACATGCAATGCACCCGCACATCGCATGGAATCCTAAAGACAACCCGGAGGACCTGCTGCGAAATACATGGCCAATGAGACGACGCCCATGAGTTGTGCTGCTGCCTGCCACGCCCCAAAAGATACAACATCCCTGACGAAGGCGAAGAGGCTTGCAAAGGCCGGCAAAATGGAAGTTCATGGGGTGTTCCCACTGGGCTAAGCAATTGCAGGGGGAGGGGGGGGGGGGCTACTTAGGAGTAAAGGGCGGGCCGTCTAGTACTTTTGGCCCCACCGGTGCTCATACTACACACGTACCGGGACCGCCGCCTGCTCTTGGAGCCAATCCTGAAGGTCCAACGGCGCTAGTAGGGTTGACTACAACCCCCCTAGAGGCTTCCCCAACCCCTACAAGCTGTGGCAGAAAATGTCTCTGGGGTCCACTCAGTTGGATGAGGGGCCCATGACAACCGCCTCTAGGGCGCAAGGTAGGAGGGTTCACAAGGCATGGCCCCTCTTTTGGATCCACCCCCGCCAATAAGCAATTGATTTGGGATGAGGAAGAAGAGAGGGAGTGTGCATTCGGCCGCACCACCACCCTTGCATACATGGTCCTTGGCTTGGTATCCACACTGATACCTTTCTTACCTTTGGCTACACACCATATTTGCTCAATGATCTCACGGCGCGCCGTATCCAAAGTGAAGAAGTCCGGGTGGCACTCCAGTGGTTTATGGGGCGCTAAAGCGGGCGTACAATGACGCAAGACCGGCGGGAAATTGTATTCCACAAGAGAATGTCGTTGGGAGGAGGACAATTGAAAAGGTAGATCCTAGCACGACACACGAAAGAGTTCTTCAATCTCATGGACGCACATACCACCTTCTTCTTGGATGTTGAACATTCTCAAGCACCATTTTGGATCCAAAACACCGAAGTTGGGACAAGAGGGGGTTACTGGGTGGGGTTTTCGTGAAATTACTCAAAAATTGCGGCAACACCGGGACACCAAACAAAAGGCCACTCTTTCTACTGACTCTCCATGTGTGTTTCCTCAACTTGGATTTCAATGCGGATGGTCCCACAGGTTGTGTGAGCGAATCCGTTGTTTGCTAGACAGTCCGTCTATTTTTGTGTTTGTGGTGCATCCGGAAGCCGTCTCCGGTTGTGTCTTCTCCTTTCTCTCTCTCTTCCTCTTTCTACCTACCTAGTGTTGCGTGGCTTGAGTGGGTGTTTAAGCCCTAGAATCGAGGGGTTGCCGGAGGCATGGCTGCCATGGGTGGTGGCCGGCAATGGTCATTCCCTGGCATGTGTAGCTAGTGTGTCGTGTTTCCGGTGGTTGTAAAGGACGCAAATGTAAAGTGATTTTCCAACTCCAAAACGGGAATTTGTCCGGATCTGTCCACGCACTCAGACCCCCGACCCTACAAGGCCGAGGAGGGGTGCACACAGTCCCCCACTGGCGCCCCGACACGTGTGGCCACTGCCTGGACCAGGCATCCCTTCCCCCCGGCCCGTGACCCCGCGCCTTTTGGGGGCTACCATCCCCTGTTGGCACCCCAAAGCGTGCTCCCACCGGCGGGACAGGACACCCCGCCCCCTTGGCCCGTGACCCCGCCCTTTTGGGGGCTACCATCCCCCGCTGGCGCCCCGAAACGTGCGCCCACCAGCTTGATAGGGCATCCCGTCCCTCCAGCCCGTAACTCCGCGCCTTTTGGGGGCTACCATCCCCCGCCGGTGCCCCAAAACGTGCGGCCCCCCGGCTGGATGGGGCATTCCATCCCCCCGGCCTGTGACCCCGCGCCTTTTGGGGGCTACCATCCCCCGGGGGTTCTCCGTTTATCCAGGGGGACGGGCTGGGGTAGGGTGCACTACAACCCCCCTAGAGTACGCATAGGGATACAAGCGGCATACCTCCTGTGGGGGTGTAGGGTGTGGGTGTAGGGGGTCCTACACCCCCACCCTTGGTGCATGAATTCGCAGAGCGGCTTTTAGGGGCTGGAGAGGCTGTTAGGGGTTGGAGGGGCCTCCAGGGGGATTGTAGTCCACCCTACCCGCTCAAAAATTTTGCGCCACAGCTTCTAGAGGTTGGAGAGGCCCTTACATGGGTTGTAATCCACCCTACCCCTCTCAAATATTTTGGGCCATAGCTTTTACCAACCACTCTCGTGCTATGTGGTGTGGTGTGGTGTGGTGTGGTGTGATGTGGTGTGGTGTGGTGTGGTGTGGTGTGGTGTGTGGTGTGGTGTGGTGTGTGGTGTGGTGTGGTGTGATCTTGTTAGGCTGTAATGGTGTGGTGTGGACACAGAGGAATACCTACAATGAATGGTGTGTGATGTGGTGTGGTGTGTGGTGTGGCGTGGTGTGGTGTGATCTTGTCATATTGTAATAGTGTGGTGTGGACGCACAGGAATACCTGCAACGAAGCACATGAAGATTGCTGCAATCCACCTTTGACCCCAAACCAACGTTGCACTACGATGAGTCCGCTTCTGAGTAGAACAACGGAGCAGACGTCCCCAATTGAGAGTTGGAGTGATAGGACACATCATGGATTGCAGTGTCACAGCGTGCACTCGCTCCATCTCCACACAACGCAAGAACATGCATGCCTCTCGCTGCATGCTGCACGATAGCATGCACAAAGTCACCCCCCCCCCGCCCTTACCTCCCTTCCTTGCCTCACCGGAAAGCGTCCTTACCTCAAGGTAAGGGGCAACTTCGGGCTATATGTGGCTGCACGGCCCACACACCTCCGCTAGTGAAACATCGCTCCTATGTCGTGGTATTGCTCTCGGTATTGTGCTCGGCACCTCCGCATTCTTGCGAAAGGAATGGCTGCGTGAATCTGTGACGTGACGCCTACGGCCAAAAATATGCAAAGGAGACTGTTGTCACCCCTACTGCATTAAGGATGCGTTGTGGGTCCATTGGCGGCAAACCACTTCCCACATTGAAATCCTTGCAAACCTCATCGCTAGATGAGCAACCGTTGCTTTGCTACCGGCATTGCTGGATTATCTCCAGGCTGTTGGTTGAAGTGCACGTGGTCCTCAGCCCCACGCTTGGCTTTAGTTACTCTTCATCGCCTAATTAATTGTGCATCACCGTGATTTGCGGCTTAGAACGCTGAGCTCACCTTAGTCCACATTGGGAAATAGAGCACGCACATTGCATGATGCGGGCATACCCTTCCAATCCATCCAAATTGTTGGGTCCACTGTCCGCTATCGTGCTTGACATGGATCCTGTGAGTTATCAACAGGACACACAAGTGTGCACTTGCACCAAGGTGGACTCTGCTACTTAGCACCCAAGCCAATATAACACCCTGACCCCTCCTCACCTGCAAGGTGATGATGAAATGCCGAACTTGTGTTGGACGGAGAGAGTCACCTGTGGAGGTTTCATGATCCGTGGAGGCCGCGGATCCTAGTCTGTTAGCCCCCCGCCCCAACTCCGGTCTATCCATGGATGGATCCATGGGATCCATGGGTGGATTCATGCACGAAACCACCTTTAGAGACAATTACCAAGCCGATAATCTGAGGGCCACGCTTTGCAAACGTCCCATTGCATTCCCCCAAGCATTGGGAAGGAAAATGACCACACCCACATGCAAACAATCAAATCGCATTTTCGGGAGTGTCCTGGGCAGCTTAGCCAGGACATTCCCGAGAGTAGATTGATTGCAACACAAACTTGGGGAGAGAGTAAGGGATCTCCAAAAAAAGACACCCCACCACACCCCACCACACCCCACCGTTGCAAAGACCCACTATTAGCACAAGGTAGGTCGTGTCTTGCCAGGCAAAAGAGTCTCTACGCGGGAATCCTTTCAACCCAACTTGCAGAGCTTTCGGCGGTTTGGACGGAGTGCACGAGCTATTTGCGAACAAGACCTGATTTGTACTTGTTTTGTTCCCGGTAGAGGTCCATAAAGCGCAGTCCCAAGGACTATGGTCTGATGGGAGGTATGCCCTTGTGGAAGTTGAAGTAGCAAGCACAAGCTAAAGTGGTTGTGGAACATTCACGGCAAGGATGAACCTTGTGGAGGTCTTGAACTCACCATGGGTGGATTTTAGTCTCTCGAATCCAATTTGGTGTTGAAGGTCCAAATGAGCGCAATTCTACGCGGGTTGTCGTGCTACTGCATATCCCTCTATATCGTGCGGGTGGGGTGTGAGGTAAACAAGCGCGGCACCAAGCAACAAAATGCTCACAAAAATGCAGCGTCTCTTCAATCCCATCCAATCGAATGGCATTTTTACCACACCACAACTCTACCACATTGACCATGGACCCATTACCACGCCGCACCACTCGCACATTTTGGTAAGGCACTCAACTCGATAAGGAACCTCAACAAGGTGAGAAAATGCGATATGTCTATCTGCTCACACAAGCAAAAAAACACACCAACACACAGGGAAAATACAAATGAAACGATGACAAACTCACATTGCAATTGGGCTCTCAAAAGTAAGGCTGGTGGTTGACAGTGGGTGTGCAAGTAAAGGCACCACAAGAAATTCCCACGAAGAAACATACCATGCCATGATGTGGTCATGCGTGCTTGCATGGGCCTAGGCAATGTAGTACTCACATGAGCAGTGGTGCGAGGCAACACATATTGTGTGTGCGCCAAGACCAACACAAAGGTGGCGGCACATCCACAAAGCGATATGGCGACTCGCATGGCACGATGCCCATCACTTGCACGGTTTGTGGACCAAATTGTGTGCGATGAGGAGAAGAGAAATTGCGCGTCACGTGTCGGCGCCGGAACACATTGAGACATTTTTGAACCTATCCATCGTGGAAGAATTGCAAAATGTGTGCAAAATGCAAAAACAAAACGTGTTAGTAAGGGCGTCGACGGCAAGGGGAGGGGGGGGGCTCCTCTGTGGTTCATCCTCTGTAGCATAATAGTATTGAGAGGGGGGCGATATTTCGCAACAATCGCTTTGGAAAAATGTAAATCCATGAGTAAAATTGCAACGGGCGGTTTGGAGCCTTTGATTTCGAGGAAATTTTCGAAAAGCGGAAACAAAGATGGACCATGTCCAAAGCCGTGTTGTGCCGACATTGAGCATCTAGCTATTGCACACACTGCGTCTTCCCTTCCAAGTGACATCCCGCAATGGCCGAACCATAAGTTGGGGATCTGCGTACCTCACTCGGCCAAAACAATACTAACCAAATATATATCTACCCCAAATATTTGACCCTTGGCACCCACATTAGAAGGAGTTTGGTGGGTATACGAGAAACGTCACAAGTCACGAGGAAGAAGAAGGGTTGATGCGCTCGCACCCGATGGGGTGTAACAAAATGAATTGGACACAGCGAGGTTCAGGGCGTAATTTGAAAAACGTTGTCTTACTTTGTTAGGTCATGGAACGATCCGCAACCCCGCCAAAAACATGTTTGATAGTTGTCACTCGGAAAGGGCCACACCTAAGGGGTACCAACTTTAGCCTCATCCCCCGTTAGCACCCGACACTTGCGCCCATCCTGTTGTGCCTTGATGGTTTCTTTGTTCAACTTTCTGTTTTGCATTGGTTGAGCTAGCAATCTTCCTAGGTTGCAATGCCTCATCCTACTTCAGCAAGGACTCGAAGATTGGGCGACATTGTTTCCATGCAATCAACATTTTGTGGGTCCGAGACGGCTTTTGGCCCATGCAACTAGTCCTTGTGGTGTGTAGGTGGGTATTTCTCATTGCCCTTCGTCGAGGTGTTAACGTGCAAACATGTTGCCCTAACCCTAACCCTACAACTCCAATGTATTTACCCACAAATCTCGTCGTTGGTACCTGACCCAAAGGATCATTCTAAAGGAAGGGGGCTATGTGAAGCAACGAAGCACTCCTACAACACAAAGGCTTTTTTGACATCAAGAAGTAGCGCTCAGGGAAGAAGCCACCAGTCAACAAGGGAGTAAGGGGGGAAAGAGCAGAAAGGGAAGGCAGCATTATAGGGCATTGGAAATCAAGGTGGTGGGCCTCCTACGGGTGGTACTCTTTGCTGCACATATTGCCGCACATCCATTTGCAAACCACGTTCGAGGAAATTACCAGGCATATCGACATTTTGCTGTTGCGAAATCGCTGAAGCAATGCATGTCGCAGTCTTCATTGTAATTCAGAAAAACAGAAAACTGTTTCGGGGATCTTTCTCTTGGGTCCCACTGCAAAAGTACAGACATTGAACAACATGGAAAACCATCTTTGAGATTCAGGGGCCTGCCACCCCAACCATCCGCAAAATACCTGGGATCGCACCGCAGCTTGAGAATTGCTTTTTTTTTGTGGTTTTTTTTTGTATTTTTAACTGAGCCACGTGCCCTCATATCCAGAAGAGGCCCTGCTGTTTTATCCATCAAGGCGTCAACTCGGCTATCGGTTGAGGACACACACAAGCGAGGAAAAAGGACTTCAGGATGTCCACGAGATGCCTGAAATAAGCAGTGTATTGTATGCGGCAGATTGTTGTCTCTTCTTACGAACAGGCATACATCGCTGTCGCCAGCAGAATGCCGGTGGCCAGTGGTGTCAAGTGACCAGCTGTTTGTAGTTAATGCCACCAACCACTGGCTGCTGTTGGTTCAGTAGCAGCGAATTTAGTGGGTTTCAGTTGGTCGACACTTATTGGCTATACAGGCAGCTGCTGCCGCAGGCTTGTTATCTTCTCCATGAGAAGAAGTTGTTTTTCTTGCCATTTCCCACAGCTCAGGGTAAAAACACCTGGCGGCCGTTGGCAACTTGTGGTTAGCTGACAAGATGCAACGTTACTCACGTCAGCCAACTACCGTCTTGATATTCGAGCTTGTGCACAACTGCTAAACCGAAGATATCCCATACCAAAGCTACCAGAGTGCATATAATTCGACATCGTTCTGCATCGCTTGGAGCAACCTGTCCCCACCCGCCCCGGATGGCCATAATGCCTGTGGGCGAGACCCGCACACCAGGGAATTGTATCAATATCGAACCAAGGGGCACAAACTATTCTCACCTATGATTTCAAACGTCGGTGCTCAGATTTTCATGCAAGGCGAAATTGCACAGCTGTCTCCCAGGCGGGCGAACGTCGTCCCACACAAGAAGACCTCCGTGCCGGACCTTGGGGACAAAGAGAATTTGGTGAATGATGCACACCAGGCTCAAAATATCAAGAAGTCTGCAAAACAAGGTGGTTTTCTTCTGTTTGCTGCGACAACGTACGTGGAAATTGCTCTTCCCGTCGCCGTCATCCCCTATTTGCCACAGGACAAACAAGGACTGCGCTGCAATCCTTGCACAATGGTCCTTCGAACTGCCATGCTTCTGGCTCGGAGGGCTTGCAAAAAACAAGAGACGACAGCAGCCTGCCAACTGGAGTTGCATCTTGTTCTTCACCGCAGATTCAGGAAGAGGTGTGCAAACCTGTATTGGACGATGTGTCAGAAGTGTGGGGTAACAGCAGGCAGGAGGGGCAACACCGCGCTGACGTGGCGGTAATTTCGCAGCAAGCAAAAATCCCCGCTTTCCCCAGGCATGCTCGGTCCCGCGACAGTTCAAGCCGAGACAACCATCGTCCCCAGTCTGCCAACCGTTCCTTTCCCTCGTAAGGGATGAGCTGATCACCGTCCCTGTGACAACCCCCGACAGATATCACGGAGCTCATTGGTCCACAGCAGACGCTTGTGTGGAAATTGCCAAAAGACTGGGGTTGCAGGATTCACCTGAGGTGTACCTTGTGTTGCCTGCTCTTCCCCTGATGCACTTGAGAAAGCGTGCAGCCTGAGCAGTGTCTGAAATAAGCCTCCACCCCACGCTTTGATTGTTGTTAGTTCATCCAGCTGTCATGGTGTGGATGGTTTACGGCACATGGCACTTCATGAATCAGCACAGTGATGTTTGACCTGCATTACAAACGACTGGTTCCAAAATTTTGAAAACCCTGATTCAGTGTCAATCAAAACAGCAGCAGCAAGCCTGAGCCAGGTTCCCAATTTTCTCAGGGTCAGGGTGCCTCAGTACTGCACCCCCCTGAATCCATCGGCACAAACACGCTGACCACAATATAATTCACAGTGACATGCAAAGGTTATTTTGATGGTCCAAACAGTCTTTTTCATGTTGGTCTCAGGCCAGACCTGAGTTGTTGAACTTTTGTTCTCGGGTGGCGCAGTTTTGAAGGGGGGCTACAGATGAACATGGCCAAGCATGGGACAGTTGGGGGGCTCTGGCTGCCAGTGGCAGCGGATGCCAATCCACCCATCCACGCACCCACCCACCCATCATCCTTCTGGGCCCGACTGGTAGCCGCCAACCCCTGGTCCCTGGACACACAGCAGCAAGGCACGCAGAAGCACGCCCCTGGTCATGGTTGTAGGGATCAGGTGCCCGAGGTAGATTTGTCGGGTCCGTGGGTTTGGCCCCCAGTCCGTCAAAGACTGGGCGGCCCTGCTCATGGACTACAGTGCGAAGCCACCCTGCTTTTCCTCACAAGGCAAAATGCCTGGAAACCTGCACACCAACGATGGTTAACAGTCGGTGATCCGGACCCCCCCCTGCCCCTGTGTTACAGTCCCCACATCAGTGGTAGTGAGCAACCTCCAAATCTTTGCAGTTTTGGGAAAGATTTCACATGAAGGCTGCCGGCAGTGGGTGCCACAGCTCTTGTGAGCAGAGGGACAACCGCCCAACTCTCACTGCCAACTGCAATGATTTCCTCCCCTAAACTGGAACCAGTGAGTACACCAGAAGCACAATTGGCACACTTTCTTAGCTTTATGGCAACCTTTCACCACAGAAGACTGGGTGCAGGAAAATGCTCTGCGAAATGGCATTTGCATATGCTCTGCACTTCCAGTAGCTGAGCCTGCAGAAGCGGCCCGTTCAGAGGTTGGGCATTTTGGTGGATGCTGCACGTCCAGGCTTTGCTTTGGCAAAAGGGGAAGATGGCAGTTGTGGTCCAGCCTGGGGCCTGTTTCTATTTCCAGGATGTCAAAGGGCCAGTGCGCTGCTTCGATTTAGAAGAGGAGGAGGAGCTGGTGGGCATGCCGTCCGCTCCCAAGGACGACCAACCCCATTTTGCACAGAAGTCCACATCTCCTGAGCAGAGGTATTCAAACAGCCTCTGTGTCACAGTCTCATGGTCATGAGTCCCACCACCAATGCGAGCTTGCTTGTCAACTCATTCTGTTTCTCTTTCTATCTCTTAACAGCTTGGGCCAAGGGGCCAGGCATTCTAACAGCAGAATGTTTTTGCCTGCATGGGTCATCCCACGCACTTGGTGCATCGTGAACCCCAAGTCATATTTTTTTTTGATATTGATATTTTGATATTGCCAGTTCCCATTGCCAATTGATACCTCTTGACAGCTCTCCAGAACCCTGCCACGAGTGGCACAACTGATGAAGCATGTATTTCTGTGTCATGGCACTCAGCAACGGTACAAGATTTCAGTGTGAATCTCCCCAATGATGTGAAGAGACTGCCTGCAGGACTGTACTGCCAGCATGGACTGGGGGGTCTTGTGCATATGCAGGGCAATTCCACCCACAGTCATACCAAATGATTGGTTGTGTCCCGCTCCCACCACACAGCCACCATGGTATAGAGAAAGTGTGTTTTATCCCCCTGTTTCCCCAGACCAAGTGGAAACTGGGGGGGGGGGGTGCTTTAATTTTCATTTCGGCAGGGGGGGGGAAGGCTCCCCCCTGCCCCCCCAGGGCTTCTTTAGAATAATTAAATATCAAGGGGGGGGGGTCCAAAACCCCCTCCCTCCCTCCCACAAACCCCCTCCCCCCCTCCCCCCCCCCTTCCAATTCTGCAAAAGTTCAGTTTTGTGGTTCGTGACAGTGCATACTTACTGGGGGTCCCCCCTTCATTGTGGGGGACCAAATCTGCTGTCTACCCCCCTCTCCTTGCTCTCGACTCTTCCCACCGTTAAACAGGGTACTGGGGGCCTGAGACTGCGTCACTTCCAAAAGTTTTGTTTCTTTTTTTGTTATCTTTTCTTTCTGTCTGGGACGCCTTGGCACCAGGGAGTCTACGAGAGAGCAAGGCAGAGGGTTAGCTTAATACTGTAATTAATGCCCCTACGAGACTCTCGGCCCTCCCCTACCGGCAACCCCTCCTGCTTCGGCTTTTAAAGGTGTTGGTGAGGGAAAAATTGAGTTTAGGACACCGAGGACAGAATCATTGGGATGCTGCACTGTCCTGCCACCCCCCCCCATTTTGCCTGTTGTGTTGTGTGCTGTTGTGTGCTCGGAGGGTGGCCACAAATGTCCAGGAAAAGAGGTACTGCAGGACCACCCTGCAAGACATGGGAACTGCTTTGGGTCGCCCTGTGTACAACAATGTACAATTGCATGGTACAAAGGAGGCGGCTTTGGCTGCGGGTCGGGCCATGAATGACACCATTGTGAAATCTGCTGCTAAAAGGTTGGTGAAGTATAGTCTTTACACGCACCTGAAGTTCTTGAACCCTTCCTCTTGGCCCCCCCCCGACAGCAAAGAATGGGGCAGTTTCGGGCACACCTCTTTGGAGGATTTGTGCACAGAGTGGGCAGATTTCTTGACACAAGAGCATCAGTGGGTCGACCCCCATCAGGGGGTCGAGACAGAGTGGAAAGAAGTCAAAGCTTTTATCATTGAGAAGGGCCTCTTGAAAAAAGGTGCATCTGTTTTTGAGTTTTGGAGGCCCATTATTCAACAGCCCATTCTTTTCCCCCACTTGCATGTAATTTTGCGATGTGCCCTTGCCGTGTCACCCACTAGCTGTGACGTGGAGCGGTTGCTTTCACTCCTGAACCCGCATCAATTCCCATAACCGCCGTACCTTAGGAATGGTCCAACTTGAAAAGTTGCTGGTGGTTGCCAGAGATGCCATTTCTTGGTCGGAGTATGATTTCAGTCAAGTGGTACAGCGGTATAGACAGAAACGGAGGGTGCGTGTAATTCGGCAGTCACGCAAAGACAAAGGGAAGCGACGCAAGATTGACATGGACCTGGAGGCACAGGGTAGTGGTTCTGATGATAGTGAAGAAGAGCTGGCTCCTATGACCTCCTGTGACAAGGAAGATGAGGGTCCTGCAATGACCTACTCCTCGAGCTCCAGCATGCAGTACATTTGAACAAGATTGTTTCCGTCTCTACCGGGCCACTATTGCATACGCAGGGCTAGGGCAAGGGTTGTGCAGTGCTCCAGGAAGTTCAGAATGGTTCCATGAATTAACAGCAACCCTCCAGGAATGAATGATCTGTTTTTACAACAAAACCCCAGCACCAAACGGAAAAAAACCTGCTGTGATACATTTTGGTGCGCAAAGACAAGGGGGGGGGGGGTGCTCTGGCCAAACCCCCCCCCTCCCTCCCCCCTCGAAACCCCCACCCCCCCTCCCCACCCCCCCCGCTCAAAAGAAGCCCTGCCCCCCCTCCCTCCCCCCTCGGCTCTAATTCACCTGAGAATCAGGGTTTTGGAAACTTTTTTCGTTTCATTTGGCCAATTTTTTCCTTCCGGCCTTCGGCGCACCTATAGGAGGGTTCTTTGGTCACTCCACTCATATCATTTCTTCCCTCTGTTGTAGACACCATGTCCCAGTGTCCCATAAGTACGTTCTTCGGCACCCTGGTCCAACCGTGTCCCCGCGCAAAACACGACGACGTTATAAACGCAATGCTCTATTTTCTCTTCCAAGATAGATGGCCTCTATTTCGCTTCCAAGATAGATGGACTGGGAAAAAAAGGCACGAGGCATACAATGTTGCACAGAAAGCATGTTCCACACTTTTTCTGAACACTCTGTGCGAGTTTATAAGACAAGCAGCCATAATGGCACGGCAAGACCGCGAGGTGCGCTGCCTACCGCATGAGTTCCCGCTCATTCAACCTGATTGATCTTCGGCAAACAATTTGATAACAATGAGCATTCCTCTGTGTTTCGTGTTTGTGTTGCCTAGTGGTGTTTAGGTGAGGGCACAATGTATGGACCCAAAAAGATGAGTTGAGTACCTGTCTTCAGATATTGTGACATATGTATGTGCTGAATGTGTTAGTGTGGTGAATTTTTGCAATTCATGGTGGATATGGTTCATTTGAGCAATGGGGGGGGGGGGTCCCCCTAGACCCCCTCCGCCCCTCCCCTAGGTTAGTATCATCATATGATGGTATAACATAGGGTTATGCTGCAGACCACTGAGGGCCAAAGAGGGAGCAGTGAGGTGCAGTCATGGGCATTGGATGCACTTGAAGTGTGCTGGAGTCACCGTCTCCCAAGCGAAGAAGATGTTCCGCAGCAACAGGGTGTTCCAGTGTAGGTGCAGAAAGGCGAGGCTAGCCAAATGGTTGCGGGAGGAAAGAGAGAGGCACAAGCAGAGGAGGAGAGAGCAACACAGCAACGCGAGGAAGGTAGGGGTGGCGCCGGAGGAACAACACCCCAAGCCACAAGCAAGGGTTGAACCAGAGCAAAGCGATTCCGAGAGACCGGAAGTGGTTGGAGTTGATGGCCATCGCATTGTTCTCGGGGGAAGAGTAGCCCTAACAGGCATGAGGAAAAAGATGGAATTGGAGGGGAAGACAGGCGAGGTCGAAAGCATCATGGAGGAACAAGGAAAAGTAAGACTCCGAATGGATTGTGGTAGAAGGGTTTTGGTGTCATTGGACAAGGTGAGGGTGCAAGAGGTGGAGCACATGAAGGGCGCCGAGGACTCAAGAGCTGCACAACAACAACATCAAGGGAAAGAAAAAAAAGGACATGGGGTGCCGGTGGACCATGAACCGCACGGACGAAAGGAGAAAAGGAGTGAAGAGGGAGACATGGGAGGGCAAAAAGAAACATTTGAACTATGGAATGGGGTGAGGCTAGTAGGGATGAGACAGCCGGAGTTGGAGGGCCACAAGGGTGTGTTGGAGGAGATCTACAAGGACAAAGTGTAAGTATTGTTAGTGGGAGGGATGCGCCGAGTAAAAGTGGATTCAAAAGGTTGACCTCCGGCTACGAGGGATGGAAAGGTGCGCCCGGGGTGGCACCGCCAAGGCCGGCGGAGGAACCACCCAACTACCAGTTCAACCCCACATACTTCCGATCCAACTTCCGCAACATCACAAGTTCGGCGGGGCAAACAGCCCCGGAAGAAGCGCAATCAAGTGCCAACAACCCAGAAACGGAGGGCGATGGAGAGGGTTTTTGGTCATTCTTGTGGAGAAGCAAAAGGCCCGGCCGTTCCGAACATGCGAGCGGAATGGGGGCTAGCTACAGTGAGGGTACACCGAAGGGGGCACCGCCATCGGGGTCGGGAACGCAACGGACCCGGCGCCTCATGTTCCATGAGAAGTTCCGGTGGCACATGCACAACGTCCGCGCCATCCAAGCGGACCGGATCCTTGCCGAGAAAAGGAGGAGAGGGTGGTTCTCGGACTACCCAGAGGCAGGAAGCAATATGTACTTATTGGCATCAGACCAGGTGTACAAAGTACGGGTGCTAGCCTCAAGCGTGTGGGTGACGTTGGGAGCCGGAGGTGTTCATCATCAGCGAGGGCATCAACTTCACAGTGGAGGACACAACCAGGTTGATGCAAAACTTGCATAGGGCAAACGTGATTGCCGAGCAAGTAGGCATCCGGCTGTACAAGGAGTAGAAGCTGGAAGCCATGGGAGAGGCGGACAAGCCCCACCCGCGGGTGACAAAAGGGCGTGGAAGCGCACGGTCGCATAGTTCCGCCGGCGTCAAGGTGACAGGGTGCAACTTGTTCAGCGCAGTGCCGAGCACAAAGGCGCGACCCGGAACGCACCATGGCATGGCCTAGGCCTTGAAGCAAGAGGGATTGAGACCGGGCGCCAAGCGACCAAGGAACCCAAGGAACGGGCAACCCCACGTTGTGAGAAGGAAGAAGAACAAAAAAAGCAAAAAGCCGGATGGAAAGGAGAGTCTCAAACCATCAACATGGCTCAGCTGGGGAGGAGAAGATCCTTCAGCCACCGAGACTCACACTGGGGAGCCGCGGCCCCCAGTGATATAGCAACAAGGCACAACGATGTGGTCCGAGGTACGGCCGTGGACGGGCCTCCGGACCCTCCCGCCCAATGGAAACGGCGCCGCAGTCTCCATTGGATGCGCCCCAGCTACCACAACGCAGCGAGCTTTCTCGCCGGCGGAGTAGGGGGCAAGGCCAAACACCAGGCAGGGGGAAGGCAGCCCCCGCATTTTTGCAGCCAGGGTGGTGACCAACACCAACCACGCAAGCCCAATGAAGTCTACACGTGCACCGAGTTCTTCTCAGGGGGTCCAACGGAGCCTCCGCGAGATGCCCGATGTGGCAACGCAAGCCCACCGGGGGCCGCGCTCTCAAGGTAGTGACCACGGCAGTAAGTCCCAACGTGCTGGCACTGAGAAGCGAGCAGGGGAGAGACATCTACCCTCGCGTAGCGACTCAACCAGAAAAAGGGACGCACCACGGTGTCAAGCGCCCGGACCAAGCCGGGATAAGGGGGCCGGCAAGGGGCCCTACACACCTCCATCCAACACGGGACAACACCGTCAACCCAGCAAACAACTCGCTCCTATGTGGAGGTGGTCCGGGGAGTCGTGCTAAGAAGTGGGCGGCCAACAATGGCAAGTGGCCCACCCCACGTCACCCGCTACATCCTACTCCCCCGCGCACCCACACACACCCCACACCACCCATCCGCTGGCGGGGCACCAGCCCTTGCACAGCAAAGGCATGAAGGAGAGGGTAGGGGGTTTGTGTTGCGCTCGCCGAAGGAAGGACTGAGCGCAGGAACTTGGATGCGAAAGGTTGTTATGCGCCCCCATCGGGGAAACGACCCCGCAAGTGGCCATCCCAGGGCCCACCAACCGCCGTTGGGGAGAGGTACTTCACCACCGGCTTGGGATGGCCGCTTGGACGCACCTGGCCAACGGCGAAGCTTCCTCTGCGTGGAATCGACGCACAGAAGTGAAACAGGGCAAGTCCGGGAGCTCTGTTGGCACAACCGACCAAGGGAATGGGAAGGGAAGGAGTGTGGTGAGGCCGCTGGGCACTGCAGCCTACGGAGGGAAAGGCCAAGGGAAGGGAAAGGGAAGGGGAGAGGCAAGGTTAGGGCAAGGAGGAAGAGGAAGGTCAAAGGGTGGTGAGAAGCCGATGGGCACCACCGCCTATGGAGGGAAAGGGTCCAAGGGAAGGGCAGCGAATGGCGATCGGCCAGTAGGCGCCGCCAGCTGCAGACGAGATCATCACACCATGGCGTCATGCCAAAACCCCTCCCCTAGGAGAAGCCCTCACCAGACGTTTTGGGTGCCCCCACTTGACTGTCTTTCTCCGGATGATGATTTCATTGTTGCTGCCGATTTTCTGTCTCTCATTTGATCTGAACTCTCATTTTTGTCTCCCACACATATGCGCTTTCTGTACCCCGTATTTGATGTCAATTTACCAGTTGCTGTGATGACCAGGGACGCCTGGTTTGATTTCAATGAGTTGGTTTCATTTCGAGGTTTAACTAGGCATGGCATAGAGAATAAAGATGCCATACTGTGCATTACCTCAATTTGTATTGCTGTGTTGTCTGTGTTTCTGTCTGTCTGTTTGTACCTCCAGTTTTCATTTTCATCCCAATACTCACCCTCTAAGTAGGTTTCACCCCCCACTCTTTACGACCATGCCGGTAATGCATGGCTTCTTTGTCATCTTTTTGTTTCTGAATGATTGTCTTTCAACTGCATTTCCATGCCTGCTGCCTGTGGCGCTACAGGACCCTCGGGTACCCAAAATTGGGTACGGTAGACGGTCCAGGCCAAACAGGGTCTCCGGTCCGAGGCATAGTACTGGCGTAGCGAGTAGTGGCCGTTTTGCCAATGGTAAAGGTAAAGGTAAAGGTCAAGGTAACTCTTTTTCACAAATCAAATCAACCAAGCAAGCCAATCAACAGAACAGACAGAAGTCCGACGAAAATTATGCTAATGCAGTTCGTACACAGTCCATCCCAAATTGGTCGGGACACAATGCAAACCGTGCATATTCCCACAGTAACTACCCCATGGGTAATGATTTTGCTGCTGCTCGCGCAAAGGAGAAATATGGGAGAGGCTATTGTAAGCATCCCCCTGCGAGGAATCGCAACCAATGGCAAAAATTCATCGAGCGTAACAGAGCTCTTGCCAAGAACAACTACAAGTCGACTTCAAAACATGTGTTGCATGTTTTACAAATCAAGGAAAGAGTATGGAACTCTTGTTGTTGTCGAGTTGTTGTCAGCTGCTGACGCACTCGACTACAAAGGAGTGGTTTATGCCCTCATCAATGAAGAGACAGGGGACTACTTCCCCATTCAACTCCCCACTTCTATTGGCTTGAGTTCCGAATCCGTCCTGCAGAGATGTGTGAGACAAAGCTTTGACAAAGCTCCGTCGGCTGCCAAGAGTGGGCGCAAACCTATCATCGTGCAAGTTTTCAAACACACTGATAGGTGGTGGAGCAAGTGGGTGGTAGTCCCCCTAGAAATTATTCCTGCACCAATCATGCTTAAATGTGGTGGCAACAAGCATTTTTCGACAAAAATTCCGCAGCATGGCCATTGTTCATGAGCAGGCCTTGATACGCGAATTGCACGCAGGCTTCCCACATGGCTACAACATTGAAGTTCATTTTCCTAACGAAAAAACAGTGCATTGATACTAGGAAAGAAAACACGGTGGTATTAATAATACCACGGCGGTAATAAAGCAAAAAAGAAACCGGATTCTAACGGATGGCACCACAGTCCTGCCCGCGGAATCCCTATCGCTGATCCTCTCGGTATTGAACCTGACTTCTGCTTCAACCCTAATACTGGCGAACTGCAGATCAGTACAGAACCTGGCAATTCTGCTTCCATTCGCAGGGACCCGGCGAAGTTCATCCAAATGGATGACAACCCAGTCCAGCAGAACAAATTTCTGGCTATTTATCGCGGAGCAAGCTGCGCCGTTTACAAAATTGGCTGACCGTGAACTAGCTCCTCGAGGATGGAACAGTGCAGAGAATTTTTCAACACCTGTTCCTGACTCTGGACAGTCACAGAAAACAGGATCAATCACACCAGAGTCATGGCATCTTCCAGTCATATGACAGCACCACCGCTGCTGAGCAAAAAACAAACAAAAGTTGCACAGGAAAACAGCCGTTGATACTGTCCAATCGTTGAAAATTCCATGGAAACGAAATGAAATGCAACAAATTTCAATTCATACCCTGATCAATGACCTTGAAATCAAAGGAGCCTACCCTATCAAGGATGAAGATGAGACAGTAAAAATATCTTATTCACTGTCTGTCCCTGATGGTAATTTGGCTTCAAAACTACGGCAAAGTATGCCAGGAGGCCAGTTTGGATGCCTCCACCCCTCCTGTTGTCCCCCTTGCCAACACATGCCCATGTGAGCGCTTTCGGACTGCGGCTTCCATCGAGTTTGATGGCCATGTCGCCACAACTGACCTTGGTTTCTTCCAGGACGCACGTCTGCGCTCATACTGGCTGAAAGGCAGGAAATTCAGGATTCAAGCTCACCCAGGAATGTTGGAAAGTTCAGTTGAAGCCAGAGTGGAGAATTTTATTCATTGCGCCGCTAAGCGCAAACGAATGGACAAACAAACCTTTGACACTTGGAAGAATAAATTATTTTCTGCTATTTGACTCAAAGTCAATCACATTTTCCGAGATGAAGCACAAATTCTTTAACATTCCTTCCTTTGCAAGCAAGGCCTTGATGAGCTTGCGAGCATTCGAGAACACATGGTCATTACATATGCGGACAAGTGTGCCCATGATTTTGTCATTTGTTGTAAACATGTGTAAAAGAAATTATTTTGGGATGAACTCCAAAGCCCCCACTACGAGGCATCTGCTTTTAGCACTGAAGAATTTTTTTCCAAGCACACCGCTTTGAGTTCTCAAATTGACCGCCCCTCTGCTCAGGCACACCGATACCTCTATCGCATCCTCAAAAGGCATAAAGCCAAAGTAGGGATGCGCTGAATTGGAGGCAATCACATGCAAGCACTCGATGGCCCTGCAGAGCAAGGCAACCAGAAAAAAAATGCCAACCTGCTCACCATCTGCTCTAGAATCCACAATGGGTGGAATCCCGCGCATGTGTATGCACAACCTTGAAAGTAAGGACACCGCATGCAGACAAAAAGGCTACAAATGTTATTGGGTCGTTACAAATGTTGACCGTGTTGCAGCTGACATCAAGCACAACACACAAAAACTGCGAGGTTGACCTGTTTTCAAACGTGACTTTGCCCGCATGTGCACCAATATTCCTCAGGAAAAACTGCACGAGCGTGTCAAACACGCAATTGCTGAGGTTTGTAACCGGCACAGCAAAGAAAACCGGTATCCTTTTCAATCACCTTCATGTCGATGTTGCTTATGACAGCAACAACCGTGCCTCAGCCAAGTTCGCTGAAGAAGGCCTCTCTTTCAATGAAATTTCTGATATGCTTCGTGAAGTGTATGTTGAAGTCTACTTTCAGCAACACGACACTGGAAAGATTCGCAGACAAGTTCGTGGTCTCCCTATGGGAGGCAAATGTTCTGCTAAGCTCGCAAATTTATACTGCTATGCAGTGGAAGCTAAATATATTGATTCTCTGCTAGAGAACAATCAACCTGATGAAGCCAGAAAATGGCTTTTTACCTGGCGCTACATAGATGCCCTATGTGGCTTCGGTGACAGAGGCAAGAGCTGGGACAAGCTCCAATATCGCATGACCCATGAAGATACCACTGACTCCCCTTACAACCCACGGTCCAAGTCTTCAACGACTGTTTTCTTGGGCATGAAAATTTTAACAAACTCCGATGGAATTTGGACCTCTGCCCAACCAAAAAGAGTGGGATGGAAATGGATACCACAACGTTTCATTGAATATAATTTATGTCACACGCATTACACCAAATGGTACATGCTGAAGGGTATCCTCATACGAGCCCTCACTGTTTGTAACAATTAGTCTGATTTCATGAAAGCACTAATCTATTACACACAAGGCCCCATTTCCAGAGGCTTTCAGTCAGTGTGCTGCGCAGAGCATGGCGTAAGCTCATCTATGACAAGATTCTTGCTCAGGCCACCAGAAAAACCCTCACTGCAGAGTTTGAAACATGGCTTGATCAACAAGATTTCAGCCAGGCGTGCCTGGATGAGGAACAGCAAAAGCTCAAACGATTGAAAGTACGCAACGCGAGTTTGAGAGTTTCCTCATTATCGGATTGACTATTGTCAATCACATACTGAAATCTGTAAACTGCCAACCCTTGCCGTTGAACGATATGAAACAGGTTGCTGCCAAAATGGCCAAGGCTGGAGCCAGCATCATTGCTAGCAGCAACCTCGCCCAATTGTATGTGCAACAACCAAGCAACATCCAATGTGCGGATGTAATCTTGAAGGTCTTGAATGACCATGAAAACATTCTGGTTACCAAATGGGACGATAACAGCCCTATCCCAACTGATAGGCTGCTTGTCGCCAAACGTTGGACTGTTGTGCCGAAAGACAAGCAGGAGTGCTAGTTAGCGTACGGTCGAAGGTGCAAATTTCCGATCCACAACAGAAAATTTTAAAAATTTTAACCCACAAAATCAAACATAGGACTGTATATGCTGTGGATAACTGGAGCATCGAAGACAAGAAAGGTCGAATATGAGAACAGGAAGTCGCTGTAGATGTCAACGACATTTTTGTCCCTCTCGGTGCTCAATTCAATACCCACCAGCGTGAAGCCAAACATAGAAAGCTGCTGGAAGCAGAACCCACAACTTTCCATGAGCTAGGAGAGTACTGATTTGCTGTTTACCCCCCAACAGAACACTTCTGCCGAAGTTATTTCTCCCACCTGCACCCAAAATTAACCAAACAACAATGTTGATCAGTTTGCGAGTGAAGCGGACAATCCTATTGTGGAACGCCCTCGCAGAAACATTTTACGGCCTCACCTCTACCAAAGCTCAAAGGAAGCCAAAAAAAAAAAAGAGTACCGTAAAAAGTTTTGCCGCAAGTCGCCGCATGCCCACCGAAAGAAAAAACACCCGCCACATGCCAAATCTTTGGAATATCGTGTGTTTAGGACGACTAGCACTCGCACAAGTTCACAAGAGAAGCCCTCACCAGACGTTTTGGGTGCCCCCACTTGATCTGTCTTTCTCCGGATGATGATTTCATTTTTGCTGCCGAATTTCTGTCTCTCATTTGATCTGAACTCTCATTTTTGTCTCCCACACATATGCACTTTCTGTACCCCGTATTTGATGTCAATTTACCAGTTGCTGTGATGACCAGGGACGCCTGGTTTGATTTCAATGAGTTGGTTTCATTTCGAGGTTTAACCAGGCATGGCATAGAGAATAAAGATGCACTTATGGCATGCTGTGGAGTGCATCACCTCAATTTTGTATTGTTGTGTTGTCTGTGTTTCTGTCTGTCTGTCTGTACCTCCAATTTTCATTTCCATCCCAATCCTCTCCCCCCCTCCCCTAGACCCCCTTGCCCCCTTCTCCCTCCACGGATGGATATAATTTGGGCGCCATTTTGGGGGTATAGGACTGCCGGGGGGGGGGGGGGTTGTGACAAGTCACAAAAAAACTAAAGGGCTATAGTGGGAAAGTGCAAACCCCAAAAATATTGTGACCAAATGAGCATCTATTAGTACAAGTTCATACGCTGGCAGTGGCAGCCATAGTGACCGTGAGAACGACAGGTCAAGTAGTGGTAGCTGCAATGAGCAAGAAAATATTGTCAATGTGAGTGATGACAGTGACTGTCATTGAATGACGTTGAATGGCATTGGCAATGTTGCATCTATAGGGCTTTCTGCATGTCGTGTGTGTTGTTGCATCACCCCCCCCCCCCATGTACATACACGGGCTGAGGGCTAATGGCTGGTTTTATGTCTCTTTTTTTGTGACCAAATCTCATGACCTTTTTTGTGACCAGGGGAGGGTCCGGGCCGGAACCCCTCGCCCCCACGCAAAGAGGAATTCAAGTCCAAGAATGTTTGCAGTACCTAGCATTGTTGAGAATAATTTGCAATGCCAAGCACAGGCAATGGAGGTGTTACACTGTCGGTTCCAATAAGACCGCACATGGTCCTAGGTCCAATGCTACCTGTTTGCTTTTTCACCTTAAGCAATCAGAAAAAGCTACAAGAAACCGCCACTCTAAGAACCGAATTTAACAGCCTGAGCTACGGAGCATTTTGAATATGGCTATCCCAGCTCGGATTGATACTTGTTGCGTGATGGGGTGCAGCCAAGGAAGGGTGGCCTAGGAACCCCCCTCCAAATGACATGGTAGTGCACCGCTACTGTGACGGACCACACTTATGGGGGGTGTTTTGGGGGTCAAAATAAGCGTATAGGAACTATCACCACCCCGGTGTCGGACCAAGGGAGTCAATTTTTTTCGGGCAGGAACCCCCCTAGGAACCCCTTCCTAGACCCTTCCTGCACCCTTTCTGGACCCCTTCGTGGTAGGAACCCCCCTTCCTAGACCCTTCCGAGACCCCTTCTGGGCCAGGAACCCCCCCCTTCCTGGCCAGGAACCCCCCTTCCTGTGGCCCTTCCTGCCCCTCAAAGGCAGCCCGGTTCTCGCAATGTCTGCCTGTCCGTTTGCTTGGGATTGGATGGCGGCCGTCACAGGCCCGGCCGGTACACGTGGTTGCTCCCTTCCGGAGGGGCAGACGTTCCACGACACGGCCATCGCAACCAACTCCACCGTGACTTGGCCGCCGGGCACGAGCATCGGCCGGGTGCACATCACCAAGTCCATCCTCCGCGACAGGGACCCCTGTGCCCTCTCAAACCTCATTGCAGAGACAGTGCGCCGCAACCCCGAGATCACCGCTTTCCACGTGCGGCCCAGCGGAGCGGACTACTCCTCCTTGCTGGAGTCCCTGTCCAACCGCCTTCCCAGCGACCACGCCCGGATCCACAGCCATTACATGGCTGCCCACCCTGTCGATGCCGAGCCGCCCACCACCCTCCGCTTCGCTTCCACGAAGCCCAAGCCTGCGACTTTCGCCAAGGAGGGGTGGCACAAGGAGGCAGCAAAGCGGAAGCTCTTCCTCTTCGATCCGCGGCAGTCCGGTGAGGAGACCCTGCCCATCTACTCGCTCTCCAGTCGCTCGGCGTGGGAATGGGACGGCGACGGTCCCGGGCTCACCGTGCCGAGTGTGTATGCGGCCAGCGGGCTCCTTGCCCTCCCCGTCACCTCCACGCCGCTGTTTGTCGCGCACGAGGATCTGCTGTTGGAGCTGCCGAGTGACTGCCCCACGGCCGTGAACAGCGACCCCAGTCAGCTTGCCGGCCTGCAGCACTTGTTCATCCGGAGTTTTTTTGCGGAGTATGAGGTGGAGGAGGCGCACAAGGAGGCAGTGGCGATCGCCGAGGAGCGTTGGGCCCGGATCTTCAACCACAACCGCCCAATTGCCGGCCGAGCTCACGACCCACCGGACCGCAAGATGGTGTGGGGGAAGCCGGAAGACATGTCCAAGCATCCGGATGGGGAGGAACACATCCAGCTGTGGGACGTGCCGCGCCTGTCGGCCATGGTGACGCGGGTGAAGGCCAAGTTGGAGGCGATCTTGGGCAAGACGCTGCACGTCATGACGCAAGGGTACATCGAGTCCATCACCCACGTCCGCCAACTGCCGCACCGGGATTTCCCAGCAGCGTCACTTCCTGTGGATGGCATCGCCCTCTCCGTCTTCTGGGCTCTGTCGATGGACATCCCTAATGATGAGGTTTGCGCGCAGTTCGTCGCCATGTCTGCCCGTGCGCTCCCTCGGCCTTGGATCATCCACCGCATGCCGATGAGAAGGGGTTCCCTCTGGGTGATCTGCTCGACGGTGGTGCCTCAAGGAGGCGGCCCGCCATTGGCTGCGGAACCGGGGTCCCGCCGTATTATTGGGTTATGTGGATTGTCGACGCACACCGTGTCTTACGCCACCACCCACGCCATCACGCCCCCGTTCTGGGCGCACAAGGCCGCTGTCAGTTGTGGAGTCCACGGATGCCGCCGGAAGCCAACAAGTGAGAAATGCTTTGGGTGTGGAGTCCAAGTCCTTTGCCGCAATCACACGGGGAGTGCAGCAAGTGCGACACTGAAGCAGTAGCAGCAGCAGCATCCGATCCGGGGAGTGCTGAGGCCGCTGATCCGAGTCGTGTCCCTGCCCTGCAGCACATGGTGACCTGTTTGATTCCATCGGATGGGACGACGCTTTACACGGGGCATTACGAGGCAGCGCCCGCACCACATGTGATTCCCGCTGACACAACCCCCAAGCCGGAGGACTGCCCGCTGGTGGGGCATGCACACGAGAGCGAGTGGCTGCCCTGGCCGAGATCGGAACACCACGCCTTGTTGGTTACGCCGCCTGGGAGCATTCTGGTGGTGGTGAACGGCCGCTTTGGAGGATTCGCCCGGGGTGCCGAGGAGAGCAGTGACGTTTTGGTGTACCGGATGGAGATGGCACCACCCGAGCCCGGACCCGTGGACCCGAGCTTGTTGATGGCCGCCGGGGCGATCGTTCGGAACACCAAGGTGGCACAGGAGCAGGCCTTTTGGTGTGCATGCCAGCAGGTTGACACTCTGTCCCCTTTGAATCGCAGGGCCTTTGGTTGGAGGGGTTCACAATGCAATGGGGCAAATATATGGTCAGTACTGCTTGCCAAGGGTCAGCGGCAGTGGCAATGCAAGGGGAGGGCCGTTTGAGGGCTTCAATTGGGCACCGTGTGTGGGCTGTGGCATGTGCATGTCACTCAGGAACCCCCCCCTTCCTGCACAGGAACTGTCCCAGGAACCCCCCAGGAACCCGCATCCTGCACAGGAACCCCCCCCCTTCCTGCACAGGAACCATCCCACGAACCCCCCAGGAACCCCCTTCCTGCACAGGAACACCCCCCCTTCCTGCACAGGAATCATCCCACGAACCCCCCAGGAACCCCCTTCCTGCAGAGGAACCCCCCCCCTTCCTGCACAAGAACCCACGTGACCGTTTGGTCAGAGGGTGTAGCAGCTGCAGGCGACGTGCGCCGCTGGGCGACGTGGTGGGCGCTTGACAGACCGGATGACACGCACTGTCTCTGGGCCATTGACACTAAGGCAAACCTTAACCAGGATGTTTCGGATGTTTTGTCCACTGTGGATGTTTGGCACTTGGGGAATCGCATCCCCAGTGTATGTGCCTGGACAGGTGATGGCAAGGCCATGCTTTCGGCCAGTTATTGCAAGGGGAAATGTTGGGTAGGCTGCCATTGCATTGATTCCTTGGCACGTGCCAATTTTGTACCGGCCCAATGCAGGTGGGGCTCATTTTTGAGGGCAATTGGCCCATGCAACCGCGTTGCTGACGTGGAGCATGGCTCATGTCGTATTGCGAACGCAATTGTTAAGCGAGTCAATGAAACATTGAAAGATTTGATTGAAAACGGTGCACCCGACGTTGCCCGTGCCGCAAGGGACGCAGGGAAAGCTTTGGTTTTGGAGCTTCACAAGCTTTTGGATGAGGTGAAAAACGTTCCGCATGCTGAGCGGTTGGCTCCCTGGCCAACCAAGGCCGGAAAATTTGATATAACAGGTGGCAAAATGTTTTTTGAAGACAGTGCATTACATGGCCGAGTTGTGGCCGTATTGCGGGACAACCTACCCGACGTGGCCTTTGGTGGCGTTAAATTTTTCCTATTGATGAAGCATGTGTTATTATCAATGCATTGAATGCACGCGCTCTGGCGCAAAAGGGATTGGCTAACACAGGCCGAACTCAAGGAATTGGAGTCCGCGAGTGACCGTTTAGGGGAGTGTTGGGGTAAATTGCAATGGGGTGTGACCCCTTGGGTACATTGGGCATGTGTTCACGGCGCATATTTTGCGCGTCGCTTTGGGAGTTTGTACATTTTTCGCAGTATTCCGACAAAATACAGAAACCAACCGTTCAAGCGGCATCTCAAAAACTCGATGCGCGGTTGGTGTCTTCGGCGACCGCGCATCACACGCCTCGGAATGAGGCACGTGGTGCACACCGACGCGTTGAGTGTCGGTTTGCAATTGTACGAGGCGCGGCAAGGCCGCGGTGCAGCCGTTGTCAAGCGACGCAAGCGGCATGTGGACCCGTGACAACATCAATGCGGTGGCACAATGCGATTCAAGCCCCAGCGAACGGATTTGTGTGCTATTGCCTCGGGACAGGAAGGGTCATAGGAAGGGTCTAGGAAGGGGGGTTCCTGCCCAGGAAGGGGTATAGGAAGGGGGGGGTTCCTGCCCAGGAACCCCCCCAAGAACCCCCCTTCCTGGCTAGGAAGGGGGGTTCCTAGGGGGGTTCCTGCCCAAAAGGGGGTTTCCAAAAACACCCCAAAATTGGGCATCACCAACCCGGGACCCAATGTCCCCCAAAGTAGGCGCATTGAAGGTGCTGTGTTTGTGTTCAAAGTCTTCGGGTGCCGTCGTAACGTGTAGGAGTAGAAAAAACCCTAGGAAGGGGGGGGTTCCTAGGCCATCCTTCCTTGGCTGCACCCCAGAGTCCATGGTGTGTGCTGTTTTTCAACGGCATGCCATTTTAGGGTTTGCTGCTTTAGGGTCTGTACAATGTTGGTATGCATGGTATTGAAGAATGGCACCAAAATTTGCCATTACCCAAGTTTACCATTTCAAAACGGGCACACACTTGACACCCCCCCCCCCAATGCTTTCGCTCGGAGGGTGCATACATGTCCTCACCCTAGCTGGGGATTACACCCTCTGGGGAACCCGGCAGCCACAACCCGGGCTTCAAGGAAAGTGGCATTTTCCCAATTTCCAAAGACCAACCACACCCTCATCTGTTTGCGGGAAGCCTTTCCAAAGAACCGCCACTTCCGATGCTTCCATTTTGTTCTTCTCCCGTTCCGCCACCTGCTTCTTGTTGACACGAGTTTAACTAGTAACCCAAAGGGTTCATGGAAGGAATTTGTGCATGTGTTTGTGTGTGTGTGTGTGTGTGTGTGTGTGTGTGTATTTGTGTGTGTTGCTGGTCACAAAGCACTGACAGTGGCACGCTTAGTTGGTTTGGAGTGTGCACCGTACCCAATCATAGTTAAACAGAGCAAAAAAGGCCAATAACCAAGGGTTTCGATTCATGTCCCATGCAGAATTGTCTGCTGTTGTACACCATGCAGGAGCTCACCCGAAATGATGGCCGTTTCAGCGTGGGCAGGATTTAGACATGGACAAGCTGCATCCCCATGGGGGGTTCATTCTCTGCCCAAGGGGCAAACCTCCATTTGGTGTGAGGTGCAGATGTGGGCATGAAACATTTTCACCGGCTTGGCATTGTGCATGTGAGTGCTGCGGGATGGTCTATATGGCACACCCGTGTGGGCTAGTTGAATCTCTCTCAATTTAAGGATAATATTTTGATTGCCACTGATGCCAGACCACGGCACCGTGCGAGGCTAGTTGGGCGGGCATGGGCTATGCTGAAGAGTTGATGGGGTCTAGAGTCCGAATGTGCCTGCATCATCAAGGACGTTAAGCAATGCATGGACAGTGCAAGTACAATATGTGTTTGTGGTACGCCAATGATGGTGTTTTTCTCATTGTTTGATTTTTTTTTGTTGATTGGACATCTCCGCAATCCGGGCGGTGGGTGGAAGGGTGCACAGGCCATGACCAAGATCCATGGTGTTCACATGTATATGTCGTGTGGTGCATGCATTGTTTGATGACTGAGCTACTATGACATCGTCGGGTGCAGTGTCGGTTCTGCCAAGGAGCAAAGCCTGGCCTTTCTTCCTTTGTAGATTCTATGGATTGGGAGAATAATGCATTTACCCGCTTACTCAAGAGACGTTACCGGCCGCAATTTTTGCGGTCCCTCTCCGAGACCCCCGTTTTTTTTTTAATCCATCATTGCTCTTCCAATTGCGTTTGGTTTCTTTCTTTCAAACCCATCTCCCAAATGAATTCGTTCTCACCCCCTCTTTGGGATCCCAGCAAGGCTTTGTAGCTCTCTCATGCACTTGCTTATTTGGCCACGGGGGGGCCGCCAGGCCAAGGCCCTTGATGCCCCCCCCTCCCCCCCCTGAAATTGGCAGGGAAGTGCCGGACCATTGGTGCCAAAGGCGCCATGGGAAAATTTCGTCTAGTGTGGCACAAGGCAAAAAGCTGTTTTTCCACCCCATGTGTTTATACTCCACATACTCGGAATTTCTGCAGAGTCCAAAAAATCGACAAAAATGGGCATTTTCAAAGATAGCCTGACACTTAGGCGTCACAAGTTGCCCACCCTCTAGGACCCCGTATATGCGCGATGTGACAATATTCTACATTTCTACTTTGAGTATGCTATTTGACATATGTGACCAAAGTTGTTGGCAGAGCTGTGTGACACCCATTGAAATGCGTGTTGATGTGTTAGCCTTGTGTATCCACTTCTTCTAGTGTGTTGTATTTGACGTTTTTCTGAAGCTGGCAGAAAATGAGGCCAGCTTTTGGGTAACATTGCAAACAACTATGTGTATATGCAGCTTTTGACCCTTCTGGCCGAAATTTCGGCTAGCTTTTTGGTTTCCTAGTGAATAGGCATAGTTATTTTCAGTTTTCTTCGGGCTGGCCGAAATTTCGGCCAGCTTTTTGGTCTGTTTACTATTCAAGCACTTATATTCCGGTTTTTGGTCGGTCAGGCCGAAATTTCGGCCAGCTTTTCCTATTTTTGAACATTTAAGCAATTGTTTCCCCTTCGAACACACCTGGCTGAAATTTCGGCCAGCTTGCAATTGTCATTGTTCATGAGAATTACACCTTACACTCCTACATAACTGTTTTCTTGTCTCAGCATTGATGTCTTGTGCTATTACTTTCAATGTGGTACATGCTGCAGTTACTGGTGCTTTTGCTACTACAGCCAAAGGGCTGTTGCGAAATGCATTACGTGGTGGGACTCTGCAAAAGCTTTTGCAATTCTTCCTCATGTTGCGGAAGAATCGCAGGAGCCGGCACTCCATGACACAGTTGAAGGCTGCCGCCACTGAGAAGAAGCCCCCACGATGGTACATGACATTTTTGTCACAGTTCCATGCCCTATAGTGCCTTCTGCGTCGTATGGCCCTCCCATACTCTAACTGTGGGTCTGGTTACTACTGGGGTATTATGTTCTGCCGCCAACGCCGTAAGGTAGGAGTCCTTGGTCAGTGCAACACTAAGCAAGAGTCCATTCACCATCGTGCTGGACTAGCAGCACACAACTTGTGGAACACCATGCACCGTAGGCAAGTTTGCATATGGTTTGATAACCTGAGGCGTTACAGGTCGGGAGCTGATCCCCATTCACCCGACTTAACCCTAAACTGTACAGCTGTTGCTGTTTTGCACACTACTGCCCTACCTGCATACCGGGGTCTGCCGGAGCTGGCCGAAATTGAGGCCAGGGTACCAAAGGTTGCAGATGACATCTTTCGCTCACATAGAGCATTGTTTGATCGTATTGATGTTGCCAACCAAGGTATTCAGAGAGTTTGGGTTCGTGCTCCTTTACATATTGCCAGAAAAAATGTTCGTTCCCTCAACTGGAGACCCTTTTTCCTGTCTAAGCTCCGCTCCGGCACACACAAAGAGCTTTTGCAACTCGTGGTTGATTTGTCATGTGTGGAACACCGCACCAGACACTGTGTTCCGCTGCTTGTGGACATGAAAATACACTTTGCCCTACTTAAGCTGTGTTATGGTGCCGCTTATGTTCCGTGGAATGTACCACAACTACTGTTGGGTTTTCCTTTGGTGTACGGTGTATGGCATAGCTATAAGTACTGCGTTGAATTGATCTACAGGGCCTTCCTGCCGTTCATTAAGTTTTTGGAGCAGGGGAATAGCCTTCAAGTTGGGTCTATCCTCCCTCGCAAGGTCAAGGTCATCCATATGGAGAAGACGTTGCTTGGACTCATGCTAGCCACATCGTCCAATAGAGGCAGACTAGATGAGCGCGTAACTGCCCTGCTCAGTAGCCAGCGGGACTTGACACCCATTCAGCGCAAGGGTTTGCGTATGTTATTAGCCCTTAAGGCTTTGCTGTACACATACTGTCCAGCTGCTTTCAGCATTGGGACTTTGGTTCGTGAGTGCAACTGGGAGGGCCGGGGGGCAGGTTCCGGGATTGTTGCTAAGCAGGCACTTGAGATGTCCCTACCGCTCATGCTGAACATCCTAAAGCCCGAGGAGCAGTTAGCCACTCTGTCTGTGTATTTTGCAAGCATGATGTCTACCAGGTTTTCCAAGGACTGTAATGTTGTGTGTGCCCTTTTGGGTGAGGAGACTGTTGTGCCTGAAGAGTTTGTTCAGTCCATCAGAGCGGCTATCACCAACGCCGACACGTGCCCCCCCAAGTCATGGGAGGATGTGTACCATGACTTGGGGGCAGGTTTTCCTGTGTATTGTTCTGGGGTTAGGTATGTAGATGAGGATCCTGAGGAGCAAGATGGGGAGGCAGAGTCGCAACAAGAGACACACACTCCAAAGAAGAAACCCAAAACTGCCCCTGCCCCCTCACCTAGTGGCACGCAGTGCGCTCAGGCCACCCCAGCTTCCTCCTTAGGCACTGTGGCCCCTACCATCCCTTTCACCATCCCAGGGTGGAAACACACAGTCACAGAACTCTGCCACTGCCAAGCCTGGTGCTGCAGCCACTGCCAAGCCTCCTGCTAACACAGGTGCTAAGAAGCCCCGTGCATCTGGTCTGCGCAAGCGCTAATGCCAGTCCTAATGCTTATATTGCGTGTCAATATGAAGTCTGGCCGAAATTTCGGCCAGCATGCAGTCCTCAGCCTCTTCAGCCTCTTATTATTGTGTTTCCCCATAGGCACTGCAAAAGTCTGATTTGATTCGTCAGGTGGCAAGTATTTGCTTGTAATTGAGTATATTATGTTGCACACCCTGCTCAAATGTCACTGCTCCTGTGTTCCTTGCTCATGTCTACTGTCATAGGTACCCATTTCAGTGATCATATTCGGAGTTTCAATGGACCTGGCCGAAATTTCGACCAGCTTAGGCCTGTCTGCCAAATAGGACCATGTGTTTGGACATTTTTCGAAGAGCTGGCCGAAATTTCGGCCAGGTTGGTTAAAATAGGAAATACAAGTACATGCTTTGGGGATAGTTTTCCGTGTGCTTCGATGAAAGGTATGTTTGGGGTTCCCTTATCTGTGGTGTATAGGGGGGTTCTGTGATCACCCTGGAACAAAGGGGAGAGAAAAAATAGGCAGCCCCCCCCCCCGCACTGGAATGCAGTGGTCTAAATGTAAAACAACACAATATTTTGGTGATTTAATATCTTTATTTTGAAAATCTGTGTGTTTCGAGAAATGCAAATAATGGCATATATTTGAAATACACACCTTGTTTTTGCATGTTGCCACCAGGGGGGTTTGGATACCCAAAAAATAACACCCCTTTTCACATACTTTTCCCCTCACTACAACATGGACTTCCGTGGGCCATAGCGCTAGGTGGGGGGTGGGCAACTTGTGACGCCAAAGTGACATGGCTATCCCATCCTTGAGCACTATTTAGCAGAGTTGGCCAGTGTCCTAGTGGGTAGCACACTGCACTTGCATTTGGAAAGTCCTCGGCTCAATTCCCGGGGGTGTCAAATATGTGCCACAGGGCAAAAGGGGTGGAGCTGCTTCCCCCCCTTTTTTTTCCAACTCTCATCATGACACTACTTTGCAAAGGCAAAATTATGTAGCCAATTCTGAATTTGTCCCCTTTGTTGGAGACCCCCCAGAATGCAGGGGTTAGATAGCATTTCCGCCCACGTTGCACACACACGTTGGGCAACATATCCTACGTGGTCACCACATTGAGGGACAAGCGGCACGGTCACGCGCCAACATTTGTGGTTTTTGTGGGGCACGGGACAGTGCACAATCCGCTTGCCGTTGCAATCGCGGTCTACATGTGCACTAATGGTGGTGGCGGTCAACTCTTGCCCATCAAAGCCATCAGCAATCTCATGGAGCGGAATGGCAATTGCAACCAAGGCCGACCCTTGCACCAACCGGCCGGTAAATTGTCCCAAGTGCACAACCACGGTTTGGTTGTACAGTGTGGACGCCCATTTTGCAGTTGTCCATCCCAACGACCCCATTCCACATGGCCCTCGTGTTAGTGAGGAGGAGCAAGCATCCGTCCGTGCGTGGAACATTAGTGCCCTGAAAAGCAGCACGAAGAAGCGAAAAGTGACTGGTGATATGCCTACTCCATCCATCACGCTTTTCACCAACAATGTCAGCAATGGTAACAGCTCCTCCTCCTCCTCCTCCTCCTCCTCCTCCTCCTCCTCCTCCTCGTCCTCCTCCTCGTCCTCCTCCTCGTCCTCCTCCTCAACGTCTACGACCCCTCCTATGCTCCCAACCGCATCTCATACTCCAACCATGCCACCGGCATGATTGTCGGACACGGCCATTGAAGTACACCGGGAAGCTGGCAAAGGGGGCAGCACTTGACGCGGCGCTCGCGCGGCGGAGAGATTTTGTGGTCTTGCCTGACCAAGCTGCTGCTGCTTCTGCCTCGGGGGCCCCTTGTCTCGGGGTTTTGAGCCTAGTTGTGATACTCTTGAGTTGAACTACTACACTAAGTTGTTCCATCAAACCGTCCATGCTTTGACCGCCAGATCATGCAAGACGAGGCGCTGCACACATGTTGTTTGTTGCTCTCTAAAGATCCCGCCATCGAAGCTCAGCCCCAGCGTGTGGTACCCAAGGGTTATCTCTCCTTCGGGGCATTTTGGGAGGTGTGTCAAACACAGCCCCTTATGGGTACACGCGTTGGAAAAGTAGTGCGCGGCGCGCGCGCGCGGCGCAGATACTCCCCCAAGGAGCGGAAGCAGCTGGATGCTCTTCTTGAGGCCTGAAAGAAGAGAAAGAAGAGAACCCGTCCGGCAAGCGATGTGTCTAGTGACGACGAGGACTACTTTGATTGTCCCTTGGACAAGCGCTATTAGACCTCTTTTCATCACCACCCTCAACTCCACGACTTCCATCACCCATGCTTTGAGACCCCAAGGAGGAGCACCCCACGGAGGGCACGCAACGTGTTCATGCACACAATGGCAATAGTGGCCGGGAATGGACTTGGGGGTGCTATGCGCGCAAACAAAAATACGACCTACCATACCCCCCCCCCCCGCTTTGAAATTTCTTTCACCCTGAAAGATATACCGCAGCGCGACGAGGCGGTCATTTTAAGCCAAATGTTTTGGGGTACGCCCCCCCCCCCCCTCCTGCCAGCCCCCAGACCCCCCCAAACCCAGCCGCCGCCCCCCCCCCCCCCTCCATAGAAATGGCAGGAAAGTGGGAGGAGTTGGAGTCGGGCCCGTTGCCCCGGCCCCCCTTGTATTTGGCCCTCAAAAGGGCTAGTGTTCCTGTTCAGCGCCCCCCCCGATTTGTATTTGCAGCCTCCAACGTACCTCCACAATGTCCACTACCACCAGCCTCACTAGCTGCTTTGGGTCTCCCTTGCCTCATCACACTTTCCGACCCCCCTCTCCAGCCTCAATGTTTGCCTTGCCACATGTGCACCTGTGGGTGTGGGTGTGGGTGTCTGTGGGCGTGTGAGATTGTGTATGGATGCGGGTGGAGGTTTTCAGATTTCCCCACCCTTCCTCTCCATGTCTCCAAACAGTCTCCCGCCTTTTCTTCCCCTGCTCTGTTTTCATCTTTTGCAGACTGTCAGATCTCACCAAAACCAAGCGCAGCAGCGTAGTCAACCCCCTGGGGGACCAACTCAGTTAGCCATCAGTGTCATGCAACCTTTACACCAGTCTTTTATGGGTCCTGCGGTGGTGCGCATGGCGTAAGAGCAGTGTGCACTGTTGAGCAAAGTGGCGATTTGCGCTGTTTCCGAAGGTGTTTGCCCAAGTGAGCAGGTGGATGGTTCATTGCATTGCCTCCTGTCAGAGGCCAGGGAAGGTGGAGGCTGTACCTGCTTTTTGTATAAAAGGTGGAAAGCTGACGGTGCAAGGTTCTGGATTTTGGGACCCCACCACCACCAATTTGATGCTCCCAAGGGGCACAGTCTCCTGGTGAGTATCCAGGTTCTCGTGTCCAGGTTTGATTTCATTCATGCAGCATTTCCACCTCTTTCCTTTCATTTTCATTTGTGCCCCTCACCCATGTTTGGCACATGCTGTATGTGTCGGGTGCAAACAACCACATCTGCACTGCTGTTCGTCTGCAATGGTTTTTGCAGTGCGTTTCAGTAGGTTTTTTGCATGACAGCAAGGGGGTGCATGAGGGGCTGCATGTGGGGATGAGGCAAAGCTTGGCATCGAAATTATGTTGTCAGAAACTGTTGATGCTCAATAAAGCATCTTCCAAGTCCCCCCCCCCCCAAATCCAAAGACGCTTCTCCACGGGGCATCAAAAACTCCAAGAAATTCCTTCCAAAGCTACAGGGAGGTGTCTCGCAGTGACCTTTGGCAGTACGAGTCAAGTGCTGTCTGGTTGCAGTATTTTGTCCCTACAGTCAGCCTAGCTGTGCTTGCAAGCACAGGACAGCATTCTTGAGGGTTGGCCAGTGTGCATGATTTTTTCACTTTTTTTTTTGGTTTGGATGCCAAGGACTGTATGCATTTTAAAGGCGGTTGCTGTGCAGCAAACAGCAGTTGTGGTTGGTCCAGTCAGTGGCAGCTGGCAGCTGTTTGACAAAAGCCAGCAGTCAAACCGACACAGTGCGCAGGCATGACAGCATTCGCTGGTGGACTAATGCCCAGTGCTGCAGCCCTCCAAACCGCCATCTGTAGCATGGCTTGCTTGCACGCTGGACCTCCATTCTCCTTTGTGATCATCCACATACCCTTCCTCTTCTTGTTGTGACACAACCTGTGTCAGACCCCCAAGCCCATTGAACCTCCACATGTACAAATTATCCAGTCCCTCCAGCCATTTTTAATCCTTTTTTTTCTGGCAACTAATCCAACCACCCCACTGTGAGCCCTTCACAATCACATCGTGCGATGTTGGGGACCAAAATGGCTTTGAGAAGTCACAGAGCTGGTTTCAAGAAGGGATTCCAGTTTACATAGTAGTTGCTGATTGTTCAGCATCCATTTTTCCAACGCCCCCCCTGTAAACCCCATTTTCACCCCAATCCACATTCATTTAATTTGGTCTCAACCCCCCCTCTAAACCCCTCCCAAACCATTGCAAGCCGCCATGGCTGACTTCAGATTTTGATTGGAATTTTGGCGCCATTTTTACGGGCCTCCTCTCATGTTTGGACCCGTGAAAAAACAAGGTTCAGAGAAAAAATGTCAGGTCTAGCTTCAACCTTTTGTTTTTTTTTTTTGGCTTGGTGTCCTGGGTATCCCACTCACTGGGACTGACCAGCGGACACCAAACATTTAATGGGATGGCCATGGGGGGAGCGTCAGCGTGCCGGGCATTTTTTTGGTTTTTTTTTATACGGAGCCCTAATCTACCCTCACAGCCAAATAGTTGCATTTTGTGTGCATTGCAATGCGCTGCAGTGGGTGTGCCCCCTTTTGGTCTAGTATGTTGGTGGTTGGACTGAGTCCAACACCTAAACCTCCCCTTTCTCCCTATGGACATCACACATTAGAAGAGAATCACACCCGCTTTGCACGGAGTGAACTTTTTGCCTAGGTTATGTCGCCATATTGATTTCTCCCCACCATGGGGACCCCGAGAAGGCAGGGGTTATGTAGCCCTATTGATCTCTCCCCACCATGGGGACCCCGAGAAGGCAAGGGTAATGTAGCCATGTTGATTTCTCCGCACCATGGGGACCTTGAGAAAGCACGGGTGATGTAGCCATATTGATTGATGTAGCCATTCCGCCCAATTTAGTGCCCCCGAGAAGGCAAGGGTGACAGCCATTCCGCCCACACTTGGGCCCCCGAGATGGCAAGGTTAAGCAGCCACTCCTAAGTGACAAAGGAAGCCGAAGTAAGTACGCCGTGCGCTTGTGGAAACAAGTGTTGAGGAGGGAACCCAAGGCCGTCCTAACCTATGCGTCGGTGGTTTCGGTACCTACGGGGAACCTAACTGTCCTTTGTCTTGGGTTCAACCTTCGGG
Organism: Eutreptiella sp. 'Long Island Sound 2002'; assembly: GCA_964036045.1. Taxonomy (NCBI): domain Eukaryota; phylum Euglenozoa; class Euglenophyceae; order Eutreptiales; family Eutreptiaceae; genus Eutreptiella; species Eutreptiella sp. 'Long Island Sound 2002'. The sequence continues at coordinate 13,562,408 of OZ038381.1, forward strand.
TGCTATTGAGGAAACCGGGCCAACCTTCATTACGTTTGTTTTCATGCATTACTACTGCATTTGTGTGTGCCGTTGTGCATGTCACTCAAAAAGGGTACATGATTTGGTACTATGGTGATGCATTGTAGATTGATGCATTTCAAGGCTATAGGGGACCAAAACCTTGCTATTGTGTACGTGTGTGTGTGAAATGGGCATGCCGAGCTTGGTGCAATGGTGATGCATTCAGCGTGTCCGGATTCATGTCATTGTGCCATTGATTGGGGGAAAGAATGGAACTTTGACGGCCCAACAACAATCATATAATGATGTTAATGGGTGGTACAGGGCATGCATTGAGTATTTGTTTGGCATTGGGGTCTAGTTAGGAACATCTGGCGTGGCAGCCCTGATGCGTTGCACCAATCCGTGCGTGTTTTGTTGCATTTCACGCAATTTTGCATTCGGAGGCACGTCCGTCACCCTCCTTATGGACCATGGGACCATGTCCTGCCTCATGCTTGGACTGATAAAAGCAACTCGGCCGCCACGCAAGATGAAGGGGAGGATAAGGCAGATTTGTGTGCTTTGTGTTGTCAGAAGTGCTTCACCATCACAGGTTGTGGTGAGTGCCAGGAGCATTATTATGATGAATGTATTGATGCCCACGCTTGTGGAGAAAAGATTGTTTACTCGCAGATACATGAGTAATAATCCACATTGATGTTGAATTCAGCTTTTTCGACTTATGCAGCGTGTTTAGTAGGTAAGGTTTGCGGTCCACTCTTGGTCAACCTGGGGGGCTCTTTGAGGGGAGGGTAAATCTGGGGTTAAAGTTGGGATAGTTAATATGAGCGTCGGGCAACCCCCCCCCCCCCCGTGCAAACACCCCCCTCCCCCGGGCAAACACCCCCTCCCCCATGGTGGCCCATTTTTGCACCGGTTTGGCCCCTGTAGAGTCTTTCAGCATGTTGGAAGACGTGCTTCCCTCCGAGTTGGCTGCTCTTCCACCTCTCCCCTCCTCATGTGGGATCTCTTTCGCGGCGGCTATGTAATTGTGGTTGGTATGCTGTAGTTTACACTGACAAATCGTTGGTCTGTCAACATTGTCCTGCTCAAAAACTGTGTTCAGGGAGGTGCCTCTTACTCAGGCGCCATCTGGGTCATGTCTTTGCATTAGGAACAGAGGCTGTTGTATCTTGAATTAAGGTGACCAGATCCTGTGTGCTTGGTTAGATGACCGGTATGTTTCAAGGTTTTTCACTGAAGCCTTCGTTGGACGCTGGCGCCTTTCCCCCCCTTCTGAACCTTGCAGTTGCAAAGAGGGGATGGTGCATTTTGACATCATTTGCAGTTTGCAGATTCCATCCTGCCCTGCAGGTGGCCTCTTCTCACCCTCTTTTGGGTCTTTTGGGTCAAGACTTGGTAGCCAGCAGAAATGCCCATGTTGAGCGCATACAATCTGAATTAGGCCCAAAGGCATCAAAAGTGGGGCTGGGCATGCATGCCAACGTGTGATCTAATGGCAACAAAATGCGCACGTGATTTCAGCCTGATTGAAATAAGGCGTGGGCCAATTTGATTTTTGAACAAACTACCCTCTGTAGCGATATAAGTATGCACATGTTGAACATGTGGGCACCAACCAAATTTGTTGCCCGTTGAGGTTGTGGCCAGCTTTGGTCCCTGGTCTTTAACATGGGTTTTTTAATTTTTTTCCGGGGTTCATAGCATCAGCCATGATTGGCCAGAGAGATGTTCCTCCCCTTGCCCCCATCATGATGTTTGTGTACACAGCCATATCAAAGGACAAGTTCATTGTATTCTGGTTGTTGCATCACCAAATTGCTTGCCCCTTATTGCGCGGTTTCTCTTTGGAGTTATGGGGAATGAGATGTGCCCTCGCACACAGGTGTGCTTCAAGCCAAGGCCAGATCTGACCAACAGGTGAGTGTTTTTATCAAAGCTGCTGGCGGTTGAGGCATGAACGAATATTCCTTTGCGTCATATATCAACGGTCAATGGTGCTGATGCCACGTAGGTTGTGTGTTTTCCACACTTTTGTTGCTTGCGCTTGGTGCGATGGGCAATTACCAGTCAAACACAACCAGTTGAACCAGAAGTCCACTTGAACCCCAATATAATAACCCTCACAAGCCTGATCCACCTTCAAAAGAAGTGCAGTCCTTCTCAGTTGCCAGTCTCCTCCCCTCTACCCCTGTGTTCAGGTGGCAGCCATGCCCCTGACCCCAGTTGAATGTTTGTGCTCCAACATTCATACCTTTTTCGGAATAAGCTATCCTATGTCCAGTTTGTGGAATTTTTTTCAGCCCCCAATTTTATGTAGTTTCACTGCACAGTGCATTTTCCAGAAATGTTCAGTGTTATCTCTCTGTCCCTGTGTATCTCGGAATGAGTTGCCTCTCCCTTGCTTCCACCTGTTGTTGACCAAAATCTTTTCCCCAACACTGTTGCTGTTTGATGCACCATTAGCAGCAGAATGGGCACCAGGAATCATGTGGATGGGGTCACATGTTTTGGGCGGGTCACATCTGTATTGGGATGGATAGCTGGGGATGTGACGTTCCTGTGTTGAAGTCTGAGTGAGGTTTTGCATCTAGATGAGGAGTCGAAACTTCTCGTGTATTGTTCATAGCGAGCGCTCTTAGCATTGTATATTGGCTATGCAGCTCTGTTGCAGAGTTCATCTGCCCTTTGTGTACATGCCTGTCATGTGCCACTTTGCCATGTAAATGTCATTGAATCTGTGGAGATTGTGCGATTGTGCCATTTGGATGGTTTTGCAGCAGGTCTCATGTAGTTTGGGACAGGCCATCTCCGTTTTTCTGGGGGGGGTGGGGGATACTGGGTTGAAATGGCATGGAGTTTTGCAGCTTTTTGACGTTTTGGGAGCTGATGAATGATGCACAAAACACTCCAAGTTTTGTGATATGTTGGATTGAAGGTGGTAATGGAATGGAATCTGCAATGGGGCCTGATGTTCAGATTCAAGCAAACAAGGGGGAGTACCTGCCGCGGTGCGGGTACTGGGGTTGTTCCAGAGCCAATCCGGGGGAATGGTAACGCCTCAGAGCCCACCAGGTAACATCTACAACTCCTCTCCCAGTAGACCATCTCCTGGAGTAGATGTTCAAATACTTGACGCGGGGTGCATGCGCGGTGTGCTTTAAATAGACGTTTGGGACCTCTGGCACCTTCGTGCTGAATTAGGCAGGCTCTGTTTGGATGGATGGAATGCATTTCGCCGGTACCACGTGGTGCTAGCGAGTCGCCGGTATGGTAAAAAGTGAAAACCTGCTGGGCGAGGGTTTCTGCTGGAAGGGCAAACCAGCCCCACTACCCAGACCAAAGACGGGCGGCTCCAACCCCCCCCCCCCCCCACTTAGGCAACAGCCCCCGTGGGCCTTGTGGTCCCCATGTGGTTTCACAATCATGGTCCGGCCAGGGCGCTTGCTGCGGTCGAGCGTAGGCTCTCGCACCTGTCCCGAAAAGACTCTTTCAGCCACCAGCCGAGGGTCTTTGGCCAGGCGATGGATGCCCCCCCTTACTTTGTCTCTCGTGGCAATTGGGGGAGTGGGGTGTCCCGGTGTAGTGCAGCCACTCACAGGACATGACAACCCAAAACTCATCGCACCACCAAGTGCACTGACTCGGAACCGGGAGACTTGGGAAACAAGGTATATTACTTCGATGGGGTCTATTCGTTTATTGGTACTATCAGGTATCTTTTTCCCTAGGTAGTTTTTAGCTTTCTGAAACAAACCAGGGTTGGCGCTGGGTGGGAAACCCTGAGGATCAACAAAGCTCAGCGGCTCTCTTTTGTTTCGGAGAACCGCGGCACGTGGCACAGAGCACCCAGCACGACAATGCACCATAGCAGAGGGCCAACGTGCTTTCCCCCTTTTTTGTAATATCCCAACCAATGTTGTGACGCCCCCCGCGCCCCCGGTCTCAAGTCTCCCGGTTTCCAGTCAGTGCACTTGATGGGTGGTGCGATGAGTTTTGGGTTGTCGTGTCCCGTGAGTAGCTGCACTAGACCGGGACACCCCACTCCCCCAATTGCCAAAACTGTACCACAATATCACAATGTAAATCAACCGGTAAAAGTTTGCTTTGGCGCCTCGTATTTTCTATGCTTTTTGGGCCAAGTGACCTTTGCCCCCCTAGAGGGGGGGGGGGGGGGTACAAAAGGGAAGGTGTTCAGGCACGAGAGCTGGGGCCAACAAACAACGCCAAACAAGCAACGTCACCGGCCAAAGCCGTTAGGAGCCACATCTTCGGAAAAGCACATTCATCTTGTTTGGCATTTGTTCATTGTAAAATGACAAAACCCACAGTTCTTCACACCCCATGCACAACCAAAACACTTAGGAGGAGTATCCGCACCGCTCGAGCACAATGGTCCCAATGGTTACGTGGCCATTTCAATACATTCAGAGGCCGGGGGCAAAGTTACGCGGACACTTGTCAATGTCCGCATGCCCCCCCCCCCCCTTCAGATCAATTGCCCTTTTGCGCACGGCGGTGTTCTTCAAGAACACCAACACATGCATCTCCATCCCATGGGTCTCCAATACCCAAAGATCGACGAAAGTTGGTTGGGTGGTTGGGGAAAATATCCGATTCTTGAGGATCTGTAGCGATGAGGCATATTTCAACTTGGCTTAGAATCGCTTGGTGGGGGCGCTTGCGTTGTGGAACTACCCAGAAGCAATTTGCCCACCCCTCCACCATTCCCTGGTCTCGTCGTCTTGTACACAAGAAACTAAATTCGAAGCGGTCGACGCTTTAATCTTTCAGCGGAGCTTTTGCCTCCCCCATGGTCTCGTGATACCCAACATCAACCATGCATTCCGTGCCCCACACCACAGTGGCTATCCACACGCTTCTCGTCTGTCGTAAGCATCCGTTTGTTTGCCACACTTAGACCATCGCCGAACTTCAAGCGCATCTTCCGCGGATTCAAGAAGCACACACTCAGCACAGTCCAATGAATTCGCTTTTGAATTTTGAATCGCGCTCTAATTGCTCTGATTTCGGCCGCACTTATGCATTTTTTGTGTATATGGTCATATGTTTCAGATGCACTTTTGCTGATCAGGGCCTTTGATATGGGTGGAAAGTTTACAAACAATTAAGTAACTTATTGATTTGGCACTCATAGACATTTGGGTCTCCTACCCTTGCCTGCCATTGACTTCAATTTCTGATAAAACTTGCAGTGATTGTCAAAGTTGAGTTGAACCAGAAACCAAGTCTAAGGTTCATTGTTAGGGTGAAATTCTATTTTGTCATTTGCAATGCATCCCAATGCCTCCCGGGAACAGATGTGGACAAATTAGTGCAAGCAATCTAAATATCATCCAATCTATATGCAATTCAACAGGTAGATCGTTAAATCGTCAGTAATCGGCTTAAATTCGACGATCGCGGCTTTAAATCCGGGATCGCGGCTTGAATCTGAGGTACCACCTGCACATGGGAATCAGCTTAATCTCTGGAACAGGCCACGCGTCCGCGTCTTTAACCCCAATTCCATATTTCTACTTAGCATTTCCCGATTGGTCTTTGGGGTGACTACACATTTGCACTTCCTGCCTCATGTCTACGCGTGCTGCGAAAGGGCCAATTTTCTAAGCGTCCCCCTGATTTTCTTTTTTTCTTTTCAGCTGAAGCATAATGGCCCCTAACATGTACCAAACATATCAAGTTGCCGCGGTCGAGGAGCCCACCGTCAACCGTGAGGCTCTGCTCCAAGCTGTGATCGCTGGTGGGGCAACTTTCCTCGCAACGTTGTGTTTGACTGTAGTGGGCTCGTCTGCGGCGCAGTCGTTGTTTGTGGCCCCAGCTGCCCCGGTCATGGCTCCAGCATACTACGGACAGGTAAGTTGCTATCAATACTTGGGATGCCGTGTTCAGAGTTCCTGTACGCCAGATATGTCCACTGTGGTTGTCCCACTTTCCAGGCTGTCAACGGGCTGCATGTGATGGAGGCCCACAAGAAAGGAGCTGGGTCCACTAAGAACGGCCGAGACTCCAATTCCAAGCGGCGCGGAGTGAAGGTGTATGGAGACCAACCGGTGAAGGCTGGTGGTGTGTGCACTAACCTGTCTGCTGCTGTGTCGGGAACGACACCGTTTCCATAATCAATCTTTTGCACCCACAGGAATCATCGTGCGACAGGTTGGTTCCACGTGGCACCCCGGAACCAATGCTGGGATGGGCAAAGACTACACAGTTTTTGCAAAGGAAGACGGTCTGGTGAAGTTTGAGACGCAGAGAGGACGCAAGGTTATCAGCGTGTATCCCGCCCCGGAGAAGGAGCTGACCGCTCACCAGAAGCGCCGCCAGCAAATTCAGTGGCCACCAAGGAAGAGGTATGATGTGCCACAGGCGAGAGGGGGCACAGGGTAAGAGGTCTCTTGGTTTGTCGAATTTCTGAGTTCTCGTATCGGTTTGCTTCTTCGCTCGTTTGCACAGTGCCGCCCTTGCAATGGCAACGGTTGCCGGTAACAACGTTGCCGTCGATGAGGTCGAGGAGGTGGAAGACGAAGTTGAGAACAACTGAGTTCCTTTTAAAGGTCTGTGCCCTTCTGCAGTTCAGCGCCATGCGTAAGCAAGTGGCCGGGACCTCTGGTCTCTCACGTCCCAACTTGAATGCGAAACGTTCTGCTGGTGCGGCGCCAAGATAGTGCTTGTTTTTTTACCGTGGCTCAAAAACGAGCCACCGCAGAAACTTGCCTCCCTGTGGTGGCAAGACGTGTGTTGGGTCACAAAAAAGAAAGCGGCGGCGGGGAGGGGGAGGGACGCACCCGCAGTATCAAACCTCTGCTGTGTCGCGGCCGACAGAACAAGATTTTGCTGTCTTTCGAGTACCTCAGATAACCCAGCACCGTCAGCTGCAAACGCTTTGAATTGTTCTTCGTCCTCAGGATCTGGAAAGTGACCTCGGTGGTCAGGCATGCCGCTAGGAGACGGTTGCACGCCGGATCACTACACCACACCACTTGGGCCAGGTGGTGCGAACATATATTCCACGTGGCACTTATAGAGGGAAGCATCAGAGCACTCTGCAGCCAGATTTTCGACTGGGATAGTGCCAAAGGAAAGGATGCTTTGTCTCAAGGTCGGATTGCCGTCTGTTAACACCGTTGAACGCTATCCACTGCTCATCTTCATCCTTGTGGTGTAGGCGTACGAAATGCTCATGGATTTCACACTGGGTATCAAAACAGAGAGTGTCTTTGCAGCAGGAAAGATGGGCCTTGTTATGTATAAATCTTTCAGGAAAGTGTGTTTCACAGGAAAGAGAGGACTTGGAATGGACGGCGTAGCCTCTGTTGCAATATACTTCGTTGCATTGAGATGCAGGTGCAGTAGTTGCGCACACCAATATCAGGCCATCCCAGCCATTTTACTGGGTAACGGCCTGTCTGTCACCAAGGTTATTACCCTGAAACTTTCCTCTGATATTTGTCATTTCTTGGCTTATCCATTTTTTTTTATTGGCAACGTATCCGCTTTGTCGGTCAATCCCTCTTCAATTTTCTTTTTTCCAACAGGGTGTGCTGTACAGACAGGCTTGGGCATGGTCAACCCGTGACCATTCGGGCACACAGGTCCGCAATACGGTTGCATTGCTGGAAATAAAATTGCATATAGCTGTCCTGTTTGTGGTTGAACGGAATCTGTATTAGGTGCTTTTTCTGCAAGCAATGTAACTTTTGGTCCATGGTGGATCTGTCTGGGTGTTTTGCGTCATATATCCTTCCCAGTGCCCACAAAAGGGGTGTCTGTTGACCCATGGGCTTCTTTGCAACTCCCTGCTGCTGTCACAGAATACCATCATGAGGAATCCAGACAACATGGGTGTCTGTGCATTTTGTCACGTTCCAGCAGAAGAAGCAGCCTGTTTTTTGTTGCATGTCATTGTTCGCACACAAGGTGGATGCATGTGAAAGTCTATCTCATGATTTGCTGGTTCTTGGTTCTTGAACGACGGCGGCATGTTTGTTTGAGACCAAAATTAAAAGCCGCACGCCACCAGCAACACAGACCCCAACCACAACACCCAATGTCACACTGTTTGCCTGGGATGCAATTCACCAATATTTTTCCATGGAGCACCTTGCCCAACACACCCACCTGGCAAACTGCTCCCATGTTTCCACATTAAGCATTTTTGCCAAGTTGGCCTCTTCAGCAAACAGAATGCCCACCAACAGAGCCAACAGAAAAAATATCATTAAATTTGACTGTCTCAGTGGCAGAGTCAGTGATCCTTGGAGTCTAACCATTTGTAATTTAGCCCGTGATGAATTCAGGGAGACACATTTGTTAGACAGGGCCGGTTCCCAGGCTGTTGAACTCTCATGCTTTGTGTAAAATTGGATGGTTGCATTGTTTGTTGCAACCTGCAAGAAGGTGTATGCATGCACATGTACAAAGCCCATAAAATGGAATGTGGAATGCAAGTTTGCAGGCCCTGACTACCTTACGGCTCAATCCACTGAGCCCAAAATGGCTAAGCAGAAACCCACATGAATTGCTGAGATTGAGGAGTAACGTCCTGAATGGGCACTAACCCAGCAGTGGCATGTCACTGCCCCCCCCCCCCCCCCCAAATTGTACCATGGAGCCAAGAAACATCACCATATAGGACACCGTACGCCCCACATGGAGCCTTGTGGGACACATTGCAACGGTTGTGCATAAATCTTCATGAAATTAGGTTCAAATAACAATGTGTGAACAAAAGACAACAAACTGTCTACTGCGTGTTGTAGACTTATTAGCAATTCTCCATGCTCTGCTGAGCGTGTAAACCCAAGTGACGAAGTCACCTTTGCTGCCCAATTTAGTTATGAAGAACACCGACTTTGTGTATGTCACCCTATGACCTCAACTCAATTGGCTTTGCATAGGAAATTGACATGTTGAAATTGACACAAAATCCCCAGTGTGCTCATCCTAATTTGGGGTTTTCACCATACTAGGGGGTAGCTTTTGGTGTTGAGTTCAGCACATACGTTGTATATTGCAGGAGGCAATGCAAGGGGAGGAGGTATAAAATTATAGCTTTCTGGAAAAGTGCACCTGTGAGTGATCTGAGGACCCATTTTGCATTTGGGGAGTGGTAGTCAGGGAAGTGCAATAGCTGTTTGTGTAGGGGGTTTTTCGTGTTCTTTTTCTGCTTCATGGCAACATTGATGAGCGCTGTCTGTGGGTCTATATTGAGCTCTACCTCCAGGGAGGTCCAATGGCGTCTTTCTCCCTCAATTTGGAGCGTGATCTCCAATACCTGTTCAAAATTTGTGTCCTGATCGTATGCCGACAATGTTGTCGTCGTATCCGAATGGGTGCGCTCATAGCCCCAGTCCGTGTAGAGATTTGGGTAGCTTTTGACGTGTTTGGGGGGTCTATGCTATGGGGTGTGGGGTGTTGGGGCTAGTTGCGGCCAAAGGCGAGGGTGTATGGTGCTGGAGGTTGCCGTATGTGTTCTTTTACCCATGCAGTATATATTGGCAAATTGTGCTGCACACAAAGATGCGGGTAGGTGCGGTTATGAATCCAAAAATGCCCCTCACCTAACCTCAAAACCTCACCTACCCGCATTTTTGCCCTAGAAGCCACGCTGACCCGCGTTTTTTGGATGTTTTTTGAGGCAAAAACGGCGGTGAGATTTCCAAAATGGTAAAATTTGCTTTTCCGCAACCGCACTTTCTGATTCTTCTCTCCCCCCCCCCCCTTCACAAAGCCATCGCCCCCAAGGCATTATTTTTTGCCACACCCTCTTCCAAATCGAAATCTAAGGAACCACCAATGGTGCGAGAGTTAAAAGCTTTGCTATCTCAACCCGAAGAGTGGCAAATAGCCTGGCCCGAGGCCGCTTTGTTGGAGGAATTGGAAGAGGCCAAAGAGGTGGATTGGCGCCTCTACGTACATGTCGCACAAAAAGGTTTCGTGTGGCGATTTTCGTTTAAGAAGGTTCATTTCGGGAAGGGGAAGGCTCCAAAGGGCGCTTGGAAAACAATTAGGTGTCCCAAACCTCGGAGTTTTTATCCTCTGGAGTGGTAGGCACCCTTTGTGGCAAGTCCAAATCACAGTGCTTACAAATCACACGCAACTTGGTAACTTTCTTGGCTGTGGCCATGGCAACACCATCCTCGGAATCAATGTTCTTTTCCCTAGGAGTCAACTCACGGCACTCCTTCCAAGCAAACCTTTTGAGCCGAGCCACACACCAATCCGCGGTGGTCTTGAAGGTTGGCTTCTCACCACCTGCAAACAAAAGGGACATAACAAATTGGAACTCTAAATTGTGGCAATGACGAAATCGGAAATGCACAAAGAAGGATTTGCCAAAACTGTTCGCAATGCCTTGGACAATCGGGACTCAGATTGAAAAACAAAGACAACCCTCACAAACCAAGACCATAATGTCATCATTTATGCTGAAATCACAATTTAACCTTGAAATCACAACTTTACCTTGCTAGATTCGACTACATGGTAAGCACGGCCCATACCTTCGGACATATTGGTGAACTCCGCCATAGCCAGAAAAGCAACGAAACCAAGTACCAAGCACAACCAAAGGCTCAGCATGAAAGTAAGCTGTGCGATATAGTCAATCATTGCGAAACACGACAAATGGTGCCAGAAACGCTCGCAAACAACTAACAGTCATCTAATTGATACAATCGACACAAAGAATTCGAGATTCGACAACCCTGTAAATTACGAAATCCATCAAAACGGCCACCAAAGTGCTAGAAATCTAGCTACATAAATATATGCACGGATCGTGCAGAAAACCGAATCGACTTTATGTCGATTTCTTCTTCTTTTTCTTTTGACTTTATATCCAGGTGGTGGAGTACGTGGGGTAGTGAGCCATGTGTCGTGCCCTGACTAACCGCTTCAGGGTGACACAGGCGACTTCAGGGATTGAAGGAAAAAAATATTCCCGATGTCGCCCGAATAAATAACACGGCTTGAAATCGACACAGACAATTGCATACGCCCGCATCCCTTCCCTTAAATTTCTCAAGAATCCTAGGGAAACACACGCGTATGCTAAGTATGCTCTTTCTAATGATGTGATACGATCTTTTTCTTAATTTTGCAACCTGTGTTCACTGGTTTGTCCCTGTCCACCAGTCGGACACGCACAGCCTTTTCTTCATATGTGTGTCACCTTTGGCCATAGTATTGCACCACTGTGCGCACTTGAAAATTCCTGGAGAGTGACGAGCAAAACAGGTCAGCCACTGTAGGGAACCTGATTCGACTATCCAAAAGCATAGATCTTGGCCCGCCGGGCCTCGTTGTGCAAGATGGAGTTGCCCTGAGTTGTTATATTTTCAGCTCTCGTGTGGCTGGTTTGTATGCGTGTCACATTCATAGCCCCAGGTGCGCCTACTCATGTTGAGAAGATGTCCGCTAGTTTCACAGCACCTTGTATTTCGAGAGACGCACTTATGGTGAATGCTTGGTTCTTGCTGTTTGTGCCTCAGGAATGGGTTGTCACGTTTCCTTGTCTTTACCCATTTTTTGTGCCGGTTTTAGGTTTGTCGGTGTTGACTGCACTCCCGGATGGCGGACCGGGGAACAATATCCGAAGACAAAAGAGTGAAATTGTATTTGTGCAACGAGGAAGGTCAATGGGACGATCAAGGTACGGGTTACGTATCGGTGCAAAAAGCACCGTCCGGGAGATACAATATTGTCATGCGGAGTGAAACGGAGGCGGAATCTTGGGGTCAACTTGCCGTCGTCCTCAACACACCGCTGTCTATGAATGACATTTATGAAATGCAAGGAGACACTCTGCTAGTTTGGGAGGATCCGTTCATGTCTCAGCATTTGGCGTTGAGTTTTCAGTCGGCGGCCGGCTGTATTGCGATGATGGATACCATAAAAGCAATTCAACAAGGGCAAGTGGACACGGACGACGACGACGACGACGACGTTTATCTTCCGGAACCGGAAATCACTTCTTTGGGATCGTTACATGAAACTCTAAGCAAAATATCCACCTTGCCACTGCACATGCGGAGGCATTTCGCAAGCCGCATTGCACAAAACTGCTTTTTGGACAAGTTGTTTGACATCTTTGATCAGTGCGAAGACTTGGATGATGTAGATTCGTTGCACAAATTGTTCCGCATCCTAATCACCATCATCCTCTTCAACGACGTGCATCTTCTATTGCTTTTGTTTGAGAACAAATTCTTGCTGAAGTTAATGGGAGTCTTGGAATTCGATCCTGTGTTCAAGAGGAGATTGAATCACCGACAATATTTGGAACGCGGTGTTGAATTCCAGGAGGTGATTCCTTTGAAGCCGGACGTCAAGGAGACAATTCATGAAACCTTCAGGTTACAATATTTCAAAGATACCGTTGTCACAAGATACCTGGATGACGCCACACTGGGAACCCTAAATGGACTGGTCATGGAAAGGCAAACGAAAATCATCACAGATCTTTGTAGCGACGATGACTTCTTGGACAAAGTGGTGCAACGGCTTTCCGACGGAGAGGTCGAAGAGAAAGCTTCAGGTGTGTGCTGTCGACCAAAGCTATCCTGCACACCTTTACGCGCCAGTCTCCAGGCGTTCGCCGCTGTTCATGGGCAAGCAGCGTGATGTGTTTGGCAGTGCAGTGTAGGCCCCGAAGAGCACGAGGATCGAGGGCACGGCGTCACCGGAGCCACAGACGCTTCATGAAAAAAATAACCTCTGTTCAACCGTTGTCTGCTGCCGCGTTTCACGCGTTGGGTTTTGCGCTTTTCCCTCTTCAATGTTCTTTCACAGTGTTGCGGCTCATGCAAGAAATGCACACGCTTGCAAAAAGCCTGATGCCCCAAGGGAAAGCCGAATTCCTTGCGAAGTTGTGCAGCAAAGGAATCTTTCGCCTTGTTGGCGAGCTCATCATGTCAACCTCGCCCGAGGTACGGCGTTTAGCAGTTGACATCGTGTCGCAATCTTGCCAACAAGAGCCCGGAGTCCTTCGTGGATACATTGTGGACGAGGAGTCTAAGGGGCGCAGTGTTTTGATTTTGTACAACGTGGTGTTGCGCTTGGTGTCGGACTCTCAAGATTCGGAGAGAGTGGAGATGGTAGAGATTCTCAAGCAACTGCTCGAAACGGGGCAGAAGGCCACAACTCAAATGCCGGAGCGAGCCGTGGTGACCGATCCCGAAGAGATGAGCAGGCTGCTAGAGATTTTTTACGACCAATGCATGCCTTTGGCAATAAAGCAACTTCTGCGAGAGCCAGATGCAGGGGTGTCCCAGTACTTTCATCTGTTGGATTTCCTGTCGTTTTGCGTCACTCAGCATATGGATTGCATGAAAAAACTCATCATTCAGCACAATTTAATTGGGAAGGTGGTGGCTTTTCTTGCTTCCTCGTTCTGCACGGTGCATTTGGCATCATCCGTCGCAAGATTCCTGAAAGCAATCGTCATGACGCGTGACGATGCCCTCACGAAACAGATCGTCAAGGCCAATGCTTTCAAGGTAAGGGTCCTAGCTTGCCATACGCGTGCACATGCTGCTGCCTTACACATCCACACCCATTTGTTCGCACCCATACACACTGCAAGCTGCAAATGCCCCAAAAGCTTTTGACACCCACGACAGCGCTACAAGCAAACACTGGGCCAACTTTTGGTTTGTTGTGAAAGAGCAATTATTTGTAATGTGGAATCGCCTGGCAAAGGTTGTTTGACCAAAACCAGGAGCGCCCGCATGCACGGGATGTGTTGGCGTGTACCATCGCCCAGGGGGTTAAGTTGCGAGTTTGGCCCCTGAAGAATCCTTATTCTGTCCAACACAAGTATCTCCCAATGAGTTTTTGGTTTGGGACCCTGGAAACCCTGTGCTGGAAGGGGCCGGGGTGGTTTATGCGTCGATCCAAAATCGGGGCCCTCCGAAACTTGACATCAGCACCACGAGGCCCCCCGCCCTCCCCAAGCAGGGCTGCAGGGATGCAGGAGATCTGAACCTGACCCAGCATCCAGGCCAGAAGATGTGCGATAATGCACAGCACAAATTCAAGTTCGGCACTGAGAGATTTTCATATGAAATGTTCGAATGAACAAGGCACGTTGCGAGGCTTTACGGACAGACAGCAGGTGCAGTGGCGGAAATAACAACACAGCAAGCAAGTGGCGCAAAAAGCAATGAAAAATGGCACATTTTGGCCAAAAGCGGCCACCGGCTTGGGGCAATGAACCGTTCGAGTTCGTTTGAATCGCTCTGTCTGTGTTGTCCAACAAAAGAAATTCACGTGCCCTTTGGTAGTCCTGCGGCGTAAGGGCTGAGCTATTTTTAGGCCGGCGTGCGTTGGCTAACCCCAAGCGACCCCAGCGCCCCTCGGTGGCCTTGGGCCAGGCTGGGGTCATCGTTTGGTGACAATGGGAGGACATACAAACCCATGGGGGGCGATGAAGCACCAATTAGTGGAGTCCCCTTGAAGGCCTATGCTCGGGCAGTTCTTCTGCGAGGTGGACTTACCGGAGGCAATAGAATTTTCGGCGCCCTCTGGCCAGATACTGCAGTGTCCGGTCATTGATTCATGCCAGTTCATGGCGTATGCCCCTCTCATCCCCGCAAGTACACCAGTATGTAATCACGTGTCGGCGCGCGCTCCGCAGGTTTTGATTGACATCTTCCTCCGCAATATTGAAAAATACAATTTGCTGTATTCCACTGTGCTTGCGATCTTCGAGGTATCATGCTGTTGCGCGCCCCGATATGTTTAGAGTAGTCTCGCCCAGCTCGCTAAGCATCGCTTATTTTTTGCCTTTTAAATTCAGGCTCTAACCCAGCCCAATTTTCCCCATGTCTATGCCGTTGCAAAGGTTATCAAGAGGGAGAACATAAGGCTGCTCATCGGGTATGTTGCGGAGTGTCTCCGTGACAATTTACAACCCGCCATGCATCTAGAATCCGTGCGAACTGTTCTGGATGCGTGGGAGCGGATGCCCGACACTTACAAACAGACGGTTCTTGAAAGCTTGCCACCGGACCTCCGAGCCTCGGGACCTTCACCACCGCAAGCCGGCGACCCTGAGCCCCAAGCGAATACAGAAGCCGCTTCAGATTCAGAGGTCGTGACTGCCGCGGACGGGATCGATCGAGAGGCAGCAGGCTCCCCTGTAACACCGGTATCACTGGTGGCATATGGGGAAGAAGATGATGCGGAAACGAGAGCCAACAAGCGACGGAAGGTGGCTGCGGATGACCAGATGCAGGCGGAGGCTGCGACTTAAAGCATTCACGTGGTTGCGCCGGTGTTTGCTTTCACAGCACGAAGGCCTGCCTATTCAGGGAAGTGGTAGCGCTAAGGGTCGGTGCACAATCCCTAACCTGTTTTGATTTTCTGACCTTGGATGGGATGTAACCAGTTGACCAGGATTCCGCCTGTGACAATGCCGGCTTCTGCACCCTGCTATCATCGGCATGAGACGACCCGCACCATCAGGTTTTGTCCCCCCGCATGCAGGAACAGCGTTTGCGGCATGGCAGCATGTGAAAAGATTACAGCAACCTCATGAGCATCCGTCTAAGCAAAATCGCTGCCAATTTATTTCCGAAATGTGGAGGCCCCTTGAAATTTCAACCACAAGCAACAGTGACACTTGCCTTCGGGATGTGAATCAGCTAAAGATTCCCTAAAACTCACACCCAGCTCACTGCTAAATACCAAGAACAACAGCAAGGTATTCTTTTAACCTGCCATTTGACCTTTTCAGCCTGTACAGCTGTTTTTTTTTTGAGGGGGGGGGTGAATTCAGCATTTCACACCAGAAATTGCTCTTGCCCTGATTCTTTCTCGCAGTGTGAGCCCCGGCCTCTTATTCCGGTCGTATTGCACCAAGGGTTGTAGGCCTGGGTGTACAATCAGTGTTTGCTCGTGGAAGCGTTTGTCCTCTGCCTAGTGGTCAGCGGTGTTGACTGGCATTCGACATGTCGCTTGTGTGCTTAAGTTGGCCATGGTTGGATGACACAGTTTGGTATATGAGGGGAGGGGTCTGGCATTTTGCTCATTCTTTTTCATGTGCTGTTTGGTTAGGGTTAGGGCTATATGACCTCTTGGCCTCATTGAGTGCAGAGTGTCTTTCAGTTGAGGACCGCAATATTCCTTTGGCATTGCAAAATCTCCTTGGGTGGATGGGGTGGGTGAGGGCCAGCATAACGTTTGGTGATGGTGCTGCTTTTTTTCGCTGGTCACTTATCCCTTTGTCATGCTTCAACTCTCCCACACGTACAGTGATGCATTTTGCATCTCTTTTCTGCTTTTGTCCACTTTTGACTTCAACTGTTATGCGAACCTATCAGACTGCTCTCAATAGAAATAAAAGACGTTGGTTTGTGTGTTCTTGGATATATTCCGCTTTAGTGGCTTGTTTTATTGTGGTCAGCTTCGTTGTGCCATGGTATGCACTGTGGAATGATTGGCGTGGCGGTTGTGATCGTAGCGCCGGTCACATTTTGGTGTGGTGTGATTTGGTGGGATCTGGTGCTGTCCAGTGCATTGCATTGTGCTGTGGGGTGCATTCCAATTTGCAGTTCACATTTGTCCGCTGCTGTTTTGCTGCAGTTCGATGGTTTGTGATGGTGGTAAGTTGTTCCTATCAGGGACATGAAAGCAACATTGGACGCGCATGAGCAAGCACATTGATTTCGGCGCAAATATGAGACTGGGGATTGATGCAAGTCTCTCTGGGGATTCCGAGAAGGGTGGGCCAGTTTCCTGGGACATGCCACGTGCTATGTATTTCATGTACACATTCATGGACAGACGTTGCACGAGGTTTTTCAGTTCTTCGATGATACAATGAATGTGTTTGTACAGCACATGATGCTGGGGAATACCCAATACATGCTGCACACATGCAAATGAATCCTCCTGCAATGGTATCAGGTGAATGTGCGTATTGTTTTGATTGGTCATGGGTGCTGTCTGGTGATTCCTTGGTGCTGTTTCGGTTCTGCAGCCAGTTTGTTTGCGGTGCGAGCTGCCGTCTGTGTGTTTGCTTTCGCAATGTTTCTGCTTTTTTTGTGGTTGAATCATGTTGCCCATATTCGAAAGATGGCTGTTCAAATTCGGTAACAGGTTGGTATGCTTTCAAGATATCCAGTTCGCCATTGCACATTGAATTCTTTGCCATTTCACAATCATGGATCAAGTCTGCAAGCACTCAGTTTCGCTATAAGCATTACCTTTTGCACCAGGTATGCTTCATCGTCTTTTGGTCCATTTTTGGTCATTGTTGTTTTGATTTTCAGCACTGGCAGTGGCACCCAGTAGTGAAACAAGTATCCTGCTCATCAGCTCAATGATTAGAGAAAAGCATGAAATTTAGATTCATGAAGATGAAGTGAATATTGGCAAATTGTGTTTAAGCTTTTGTTGTTGTTAATTGTTAACAAAAAGACCGGATGAGACCGGATAGTTTAGAAGATGACGGTGTTAATTCTTAGGTACCAAAATTGCCGATTGTACCACCGGCAGCATATGTGGCCCCGGATGAGAACTACATCATCTGTAAAAATAATAATAACGATGGTGGGGGGGGGGGGGGGGGGGTTAGGGGCCGGAAAAATTGATTTGGACAAATTTCGAAGCCCTCTTTTGTACCAATTTTTTTTTTCAATTTCAAGGATTCTCTGTGGCATATTGTGTACATCCAACAGGGAGGGTGGCCTGTGTGCTGCATGCAGTGCGAATGTGCAACATAGAGATGAGATGCAGTGTCGATTGACTCTATGTTCTCTGCAGGTCCGCACGAGTGCTGACGTTCACATCGAATGTGGTGTATATCTAGTAGGCTGCGCGATTGGCAGGTGATTTGCAAGTGGTTTACTTGTGTGCTATGTACCCACACAGACATGGATCGTTTTGTTGTACCAAAGGCCGTTGTTGAGGCTGCACAGGTGCAGCGCCATTTGCAGCAAGCAGCGCAACAGTACCACGCATTATAGCGCAAAGGAAAGAGCAGAGATTCATGCAAGCAGAAAGAATGGGCTGACTGTTCTGCTGAAAAACGAGCTGCATGCACACAAGAATATGTCCGTAACGGAATTGCTGGGGTGCGGCTGCAATATGGTAAAACACATCCACCATAATTTCCCTGTGGGCCAAGGCAGTGACCGACAACCGATGTCTGCAAAGAAAAAAAATTCAACAGATTTTTTTTGGAGATGACCAAAATTAAGGGAGTAAAAAATTGGTACAGCCCCTTAGAAATGAAAGCAAAATTTGGTATGAAGCCCTTTGTTGCTGCTTCCTAATGGATGTTCATTGCGGATTTTTGCTGGGCTCTGGATAGTTGCTGTTAGTTCCTGGTGGGCTCTGGATGGTTGTTGTCATTTCTTGGAGGGATTTGAATGGTTGCTGTTATTTCTGGGTAGACTCTAGATGGCTGCTGTAAGTTCTTGATGGGTTCTAGATGGTGGCTGTTATTTCCTGTTGGGCTCTGGATTTTTGGTGTTATTTCCTGGTGGGCTCTGCATAGTTGCTGTTATTTCTTGGTAGGCTCTGTATGGTTGCTGTTATTTTGTGGTGCTCTAGATGGCTGCTGTTATTTCTCTGGGAGCTCTGAATGGTGGCTGTAGTTTCTTGGATGGTGGTTGTTATTTCCGTTCTTTTCTGGTGGGCTCTGGATGGTTGCTATCATTTCCTGGTGGGCTCTTGATTGTTGTTATTCCTTGGTGGGCTCTGAATGGTTGCTGTTATTTCCTGGCGGGCTCTGGATGGTGGCTGTTATTTCCTGGTGGGCTCTGGATGGTGGTTGTTATTTCCGGTATTTCCTGGTGGGCCCTAGATGGTTGCTATTATTTCGTGCTGGGCTCTGGATGGTTGCTGTTATTTCCTGGTGGGCTCTGGATGGTTCCCGGTGTTAATAGTTCCACTGCACAACCTATTTTCACCATTTTGTTGCGCATTTTTGCCATGTATGTGTAGATTGCAAAATAAGCTGGTAACTTATAGCTTTTTTTTTTATGGATATTGTTCATCGTTCTATCCCCGCCCGTGTATGGTTTTGCCCTCCAACAAGTGTGATTTTGCACACCAAAGTCAAAGATTTTCTCGGAAGCTCTGTTGTTCTTGAATGAAAGCACTCAGGTAATGGGGCAATTTCTCCGTTTTGCCCACATTTGAAATGCGGATTTTTCCCGTCCAAAGTCAAAAAGCATATTTTGCGACAACAACACAACCTCACCGCAGCCGTTATCAGACCTACCACAGTGTGCAACAAAAAAACCTTCTTCGCATTTCTTGTGCCTCCACTCCCTATCACTTAAGTACTTAATTTGTATTTACCGCGATACCAACCGTTTTGCTATTTGTCTGGGTCACTTTCTATCCACATATGGTGAAAAAAAAAACATAGTGCATATCTGTAATGGGATTGAGCTGCAGTGCATGCGCACGTGGTCTCTGTAGATTATAGGTCGCGCGCGTGTGCGTAGTCTCCAGGATTTGTTACGACATTTAATGCATGTATCACAGAGATTGTATTATAAAAAGCATTGTGTGTTATTATCTCATTTTGTAGATATATGATGTAGACCCGGACAAAGGATTTGTCGATCTGGGTTCATAATCAGTCATCCTCTTGGTGTACTTGTGGGATTGGGGTATACGGAGGTATGGCAGGTTACAAGATCGACTCCTAAGTTCCGGCTGCGATGGGGAGTACTGCAAGGTTGGCCGAGGAGTTTCACAGTCACTTTACAGAGTATGAGAAGTTTGACGGCCACGCTGAAGTGTCAGTGCGCTTGATGCGGCGAGAGCTTCCTCAGAATCACTGGGTTGGCTACGAAGGTCTTGGGTTTGATGTGTGTGACACGCGCTTACGGTCGTTGACAGTGGCTCTGCCTGATGACAAAACTCGTGGAAAAGTTTGCACTAAACACGCGAAGTATGGATTTTACTCCTTCAACCTGCCCGACTGTGTTGATGAGTGCTTGGATTCGAAGGGACGCGTGCGTGAGAGGACAGAGCGCATTCTGGTGCGAGCCTTCAATGACAAAGTGCTGATGGATTTGTGTGCACTACATGAACTTGTCGCGGCCGAGCGCCATTACAGAGGAGAACACGAGCGCGCTGAGAACTACATGTTTCTTCGTTATTGTGGTATGGAGAGACAGGCAGCGACGCATCAGGCGACATCACTGGATGAGCAACGCCGACCGGAGGCAGAGCGTGATACGCTACTGCAGCAACAGATGGGCTACGATGAAGAGGGTGCGAGGAGCAAGCGACGGCGCAAACGAGCTGGACGCAAACATTGAGTGGGGCATGGTGGCTGTACGTGCTGTCGACACGGGTGTACGTGCTGATCACTTCTGGTCGCTGTTATTTGTGTGTGACGCTGTTAGGACCATGTTCACTGACACTTTCTGAGTGTCTATTTTTTTTCGGGTTTGTCAATGATTGTGAAGGAGTTTCTCTTCGTGCTTGTGTCAATGCTGGAGAGCATCTCAACGGGACAGTGAACAGCTACATGGAGAACATGGTAAGCATGGTAAGCAGAGGCTGCCTGGCGGCGTGTACGATCGGCGTTGGGAGTGAACGACCTGTCTGATGAGAATTTTTTTCGATGATCGTCAAATCTATTGGTGATCCGTGAGCAGTCGCTGTTCCGTTGCCTTCGCAGTATGTTACGTCGCCCACGTGTTTGTATCCTTTGTGGAGCAGCTGAGTTTGAGTGCGCTTTGGGAGTTTGGATTGTGGACAAGATCATCCAGTGCACGGATTTGGCGGACTTAGAAGCCTTTGACGCGGAGCGGCGCACGGACTTTTTTGGAGTTTCTCGTGACGAGGAGCGTGCCTTTGTGGAGCTGCAGAACCAGTTTGCGCTTCGCTTTCAACAGCTTGTGCTTGAATCTAAAGCGTTTTCGTCAACGACAGAGCGTTTGGAGCATCTGGAACGAAAATTTGATGGTCTGCTGCTTGCGATCAGCTCTTTGAAGGCGCAGCGCCAGAGCAGACGCCGAAGCGTAACAAGTGAGCGCCAGAGACAACGCCGAAGCGCCAGAGCAGACGCCGAAGCGTAACAAGTGAGCGCCAGAGACAACGCCGAAGCGTGAGGGTCAAGCGCCTGAGAAGACGCCGAAGCGTGACAAGCAGTGCACCGAGGAATCTGCTTAGATCTCAATCTGATGTCTGGAGTGTAAAATGTGTGTCTGCACCCTCAGCTCCCAGGGGTGCTCCCTTTTGTCAGGTGAATCCGATTTCAAATGAGTTGATGAGAAAAACAGGTATGTCACTGAGGCGCGGGCAGCCTCAGTCGCCAAGTGTTTTGCACTGGTTGGTGCATACATATTATCAGGTTTGCCTTACTTTTTTGAGACAGTGCCCTGGTGTGCCTTTGTGGCATCTGGGGTGTTTTGGGGTTCGAGTTTTTTCAGTGGCTTATATATATATCAGCGATGGCGCTGCCGCTGCAGTTACCCTTGGCGCTGACCCTCCTGAGTTCAGGCCTGTTTTTTGGCTTTGCACCTAATTTTGTGGGGTGTCTTCTTTTGGAGAGACACTCAGTGGACTCTGATGAGTCCTTGCGCTGGCATGTTTGCCCAGCTTTGGAATTCTGCACTGCTTGTGTGGCAGATGTTTGCTCTTTTTTTTTCTTAGTGTTTGGTCTTGCAGGGACCTGGCTTTTCACAGTGGTGCTGGTTGGAGCCCGGGCCACTCTGCCCTTTTCGTGTGGGGCATGAAAACTGTTTTTATTGATCCTCTGAAAACAGTTTTGGTCTCTGGTGTGCGCCCAGAGGACCATTGTTTTTGCATGAGTAGCCATACCACTGATGGCGCTTTTTTTGTGAAAACTGTTTGGGAAAAATCCGGCAGTGGGTTTTTGGAGCAAAATATTTTGTGCAGGTGCAGCAGAAAAAACCAAGCCACTGGATACATACAAAAGCCCCCCACTGATGTTGTAATTTATTTTATTGTGCCATATGGGTTGCCAGTTTTTTGTACAATTCAACACCAATTCTCAATCTAACTTAACAAGATATTGTATGATACACACTCAGGCCTAGACAGCTAGGGGTTGAGGCATAGCACTCTGGTCTATAGAAAGCTAAGGTCACTGAAGCATGTTGTAGATAAGTTTGGACAGCTAGGCCCTGAGGCAAGGTAGGCCCACCTTAGACAGCTAAGGGCAGGGGTCCTGAGGCTTGGTAGGGGAGTGTGTAGGTAGATTTAACCCCATGGTGTGATTGAACCAATTTCAGGGTTTACGGCACCCATCAGTTTTATATATGGCACAGCAACTCATCCCATCATTTTTGTAGATTATCAAACCCTTCCATAGGTGTATGTCAGATTTTAGGAGGGGAGTGTAATGGGATTGAGCTGCAGTGCATGCGCACGTGGTCTCTGTAGATTATAGGTCGCGCGCGTGTGCGTAGTCTCCAGGATTTGTTACGACATTTAATGCATGTATCACAGAGATTGTATTATAAAAAGCATTGTGTGTTATTATCTCATTTTGTAGATATATGATGTAGACCCGGACAAAGGATTTGTCGATCTGGGTTCATAATCAGTCATCCTCTTGGTGTACTTGTGGGATTGGGGTATACGGAGGTATGGCAGGTTACAATATCCAATCAAAAAGTTGAAATTTTCAAATCGTTTACAGTTGGTGGCTTGAATTCGTAGTTCAAAAACGAACTATTTGCACTAATTTCGGAAACAACATGCGATTGTTACAAGCAATCACGAACCTTAATTTGGATACCCATTAAAAAGCAAAGTGTTGCCTTCCACTGTCGGAGTCCTAGAGATGCACCAACAGTATGGCAAAATGGTCCAAGTGATTGAAAACTAAATAATTTCATAACATTTGCGTATTTGCCGACCTTGTAGAACCACAATGCTCCAAGCACTAATATAGGTTTGTCTGTGTTTTTGTGCTTTGTTTCTTTGTACAAACACTGCAATGAGGCAAGCATCGGAACAACATCCAAATTGGGCCAATAACGGAGCAGTGTTGCACTCCTCATTGTTTCACTAGTGGATACAAGTTTGTATGCTTTTCATTTTGCAAGAAGACTCGTACTTGTTCTTAATAATACAATATAATAATACAAAATATCGCAATACCTGCACGCGCGGAACGCATCCTAAGCTACAGGACTCGCGATCTCAGCCTGGGCATGCGTGCCCATTACATCCCCCTCCCAAGATGCTGCCAAGTGTCTGAAAAACTGATATATACCCTTATATGGGCAAGCATGCCCACAGAAAATCAGAGCATAAACAAAATCTCACAGAAAAATCTGCTCATGGGATGACATATCATTGATGTATCATTGACAAAGAAGTACCGTGGTAGCCTAGTGCATGGTAGTATGATCCTGTCATGGGTCGTTGCCGATTTCAAGTTGACGGCCTCATCTTCTTAGTGCTCTTTGGTTCTACAAGTCGAAGTTTATTCGTTATGATATACAGAAGAGTGCCGAAAGCCATGGCACACATCCGTTACGATGCAAACTTTGTACTCTGAAGTCAAAAAGCCTCTTGCATCATTCTTTGGTTTTACAAACACTCTAGAAATAAGGCAATTCTTGCTTGTGGAATGCTGTTTTTGTACTCCGCAGTCCAAAAACATGGTCTGCAACTTTGCAGTTATTTGACTTTGGAGATTCCCCTGCATCTCGACCTGTATGAAGCTAAATAAGCATCGCATACATACGCACTGAGCATGGTTTGCGGTGCCAATTTGAGAAAAAGATTCATGCTCTGTTTCATGGAGACCAAAAAATTGGCATTTTGCAATGAATACATGCATGCAGTCGCTGCTCTTTGATTTTTGGCGGAGAAAATTGAGATTGTTATCTTTAGACAGATCCCAAACTACGCAAGTGTTATCCGTACAATTGCAAATTCTCTGAATAAGCGCTGATCTATAGAATTCTGGTAAGATGCTGGAGTTCTAGCGAAAAACGGGATTTCAGAAGCAAAAGATCAAAGAGGAATTCATACGCGTACCGGATATTACAGCTACTGGTACCAGATTGCCATTTTTGAATCCGATTTGTGATTTTCATAAGCGATTCCCACTGGCGCCCGGCACTGTTGACAATTGGACGGTTCGGTTTTTGCTTGTGCTAAACCTTGATAGGGGTGCTGATAGCAGCAACAAGAATCGAACCGTCAAATTTACAGCGGCAATCGGTTGCGCTTGCAAGGTCTGGCAGCGCTTTGGCCGGGTAGCCGCAAGCATCCGACTCTTGTGGCAATTCATCCAATAATTCTGTGACACATATGGTGCAAAATTTTTGTATTCTGGCAATGAAATGCACCAACCGCTTTCACCTTGCATTTCTCCTCCAAATCAGCTCATTTTTGCTGATTTTTGGCTAGAAATCTGGTGGCGGCCAGCAGATCAATCGATAACTCTTGTACCTATGATTCCATGATTTCATGAAAATAAATGCGTATTTGGCCATTCCCTGTTGAAGAAAATCCCAAAAGTGGACGCGCGGGCAGGCGCGAAAAGGTGCAGCGCGTAAACATATTCGGAGGTCGGAGTCGTATATGAAATTGCCCCACCTACTACTGTAAACCAAAGGAAAGCGCATCTCGAAGGTTGGTGGCATCATGACTCAACTCAATTTGGATGTTGAAGCTACTAGGAAGCTTGAGTTGTTGTCTGTGATCGGATTCGGAGGTACATTCACCTTTACCATTACTGTGGTTTGGGGATGGGGACGAGCTCGAAACAAGAAATAGCATATGCCACGCTTACTACTTGAATCTTCAACCAATGATAGGTCAAGTACCCGGAGCTTTGCACATTCATCCCGATGGCAAGCACCTCATTTATCCAATTGGGTCTTGTGTCGTGATCCGTCAAACTGGAAATCCTCGTGCCGACAAGTTTCTCCTTGTATGTGAAAAGTGAAATCTTGTTTCGATCGCGCTGCAATTTTGAATGCTTCTGTCTCACTTTGCTGATTTATTTACTTAGGGTCACACCGATCGAGTGAGTTGCGTTACGGTTAGCAAGAGCGGCAGATATGTAGCCTCAGGACAAGTAACGCATATGGGATTCCAGGTATGTGGCGACATCTGCCCTCCACCCTTATTTCTGCGAAACGGTGCACACCACATGGGACTGTTTATTCCTTCTCTTTTGTGTAGGCTGACATTTGCGTTTTTGAATTCGACACGTTGAAGCTTTTGCATCGTATGTCGTTACATAAAGTCAAAGTCCAAGCCCTGTGCTTTAGCAACGACGAAAAGTATTTGGCGAGCTTGGGTGGCCAAGACGACAACTCGCTTGTTATTTGGGACCTCAATACCGGGAGGCCTTTGTGTGGAGGTACACCCGATCGATGTTTTGCAATGGTGCAGGGCGCTTTGGCGTTGCTTCAAACGTTGAATTCCCTTTTCTATTATGTGGATTGCTAGCCTCAGCAATAGCCTAATAATGCGTTGTGAAGGTTGTGCGTCTCCAAGCTGTGTCTGCGGTCTGGGATGGCTTGCCGGTTGCGCATGCCTTCCGTTTCCAGGAGTTTTTGGCAGGGTAGACAAAGTACAGTTTTGAGCCCTTAGGATGTTACACGAACGGGGTTGCTGGGTGTTGCATATGTAACGCATTGCAAAGCAAGACGAGGAAAGGGTTAAAACATGGGGAACCTGTCAAACACGGAGTAGCGGCAATGAGACCTTGTGTTTGACAGCAGTTTCGCCTTACTACTCAATGGCAGCAGTGATGTCTGAGTTTTGCATTTCAGAAGGGTGCAGGCTGTCCACTTGTGTTGTGTAGGAAGTCCAGTTTTTACTGCGGCAGCGGGGGACCTGACCCACTTCTTAGCTATCTTCGTTCCCTCCTATGCATAAAGTAGCTGGTCCCGACTGCATGCCTCCTTAAAGCCAGAGGAAACCTTGAACCACAAAAATCATACATTCGATACTGGTGTAGCAGTGCAATAGCCCAATATCACTTCAGCAGAATGTGACCCTGGCATCATCGGTGCAGCAGCAGCAGATTTGTTGACGGGACAGAACGACACTTGCATCAAAACCCCTGTTTTTGTGTGCTGCGTCATTCTTGTCCGTTCAAAGCCAAAGCCAGCATTTGTGCCAAGATTTACGCATACGCAAAGGTTGTCACCCAAAGGCTCAACCTTGTTCTTTGGCTGCTCAGGTCCGGCGTCCTCCGATCTGTCCATGTGCGTTTCCTTCTTCAACAACAGCAGTACGCAGGTGGTCACAGGGGGCCATGGAAATTTAAGGGTGTGGGAGATTGATTTCATCAACCGCAAAATCAATCCGGAGGACGTACATCTGGGCAATCTTCAAAGAATCTGCAGGACTATTGTGATCGAACCAACGGTACATGCTCCGCTGGATGTTGAACACGCAAGTTGAGGACTCGCAGGATATTGCAGGCGGTTAAGTGCTAGCGAGTGTAGGGGATGTCGGCATCAGGGAGTGAGGATGCAGGCTTTGCAGGCGAGTGTGGGCTGGTCGGCGTTGTAGGCGACTGCAGGTGTCGCAGATGCAAGCACTGCCTACACTCGCCCACAGTGCCTGCACTCACGTGACGTTTATCCTCTCCTACAACACCAACACTCGCCCTGCACACATACATACATAAAGACGTCTGCACAACTTAATGATGCCGGGTGATACACTACGGTGTACTCGCCAACATGGCCTACACTCGCTAACCACCACCGACACTTGCCTCATATAAATAACTACACCCCATGCAGTCGTCAGAAAGTCCTGCGAGCAAAAGTAAAACATGCGATGGCGCACAAGTGTGCACCAGCATGTGTATGTTCCACCACCACACATAAGATCCACTATAACAGCAACGGGTAGGGACCAATAGCCAACACGGCGATGCGGTCGCAGCACAGATTATTTTACCCAAGCCACATAGCCGAGGTTTGGTCATATCCCACGGGTAGGCGCTACCATCATGCAACATAGCCTCAGGTGTACCGACACTTGTTCACAAGGAGTGCTCTTGCCTCGAACCTGACAAGCGCCTACACTGCCTGCGCGTCCACTGCCTTCACTCACCTAGCACCACCTATGCACATGCACACCTACGACGTACTAGGGGCGGGCGGGCAGGCGGCGGACGGGAAGGCAGGCTGGGCTACGACCCAGAGCCAAAAAAGAAAACCATGTGTGACTTATGCAATTTGTCCTCAATAATTGTATGCCTGTGTCCCATTGGCTGACATACATTATTGTCAAATGCCATTACCCCCAAAACCATTTTCAGCCCTCAAACTGATGCGCTCTCAACATGGCATGCACAGTTGGGCAAACACAGCAATGGAATATCACATTGGCATGGCTGTACTGCACGTGGTGTAGCCAATACAATGACATAAGAATCGCCCCCACGCAGTGTGACCGATTTCAAGAATCAACTAATCGCCCCCACGCAGTGTGACCGATTTCAAGAATCAACTGAAGAAACATCTTGAATATGGTAGTTTTTTGAAACTCTTCTTTGTGGGGATCATTACTTCGTCTAACATTCTTCCCCCAAGCATTTCAAAATGCTCAGAATGAACCCAAGGCAAGACGTGTTATGCGAGTGTGTTGGTGCCGTCGGCTAGTGTATGGCGTCATGCAAGTGCAGGGAATTGTAGGAAAAGCGCAGGCGCAGACACAGGGTCGCGATTCGTCTCACCGCAATTGTGCTCTTCTTCAGGATCATTACGCATTCGTGGGCACCACGTCCGGCGATGTATTGTGTGTTCAATTGCAAGGCGCCAAGAATCTCAAATTTTCTGGGCCCAAAACTCGCTTGCCGCAAGGCATCCTGTGCACTTGCATCACAGATGCTGGGTATGCACCATTCCATGGCTAATAGGGTCATGATATGAGGTTGTTGGGAAGAACGACATGACAGGCTTCGGTAATTGCCAAGCGTGACTACAAGTTGATCTGCCTACTGCAACCTAAAAACCTTTGTGGTGCAATGAACAAAAATGGCAAGAGGGCTGATTTCCTTGCTCATCTGCTGCTGCGGATGCTAAACTTCGCACATAAATACAGCGGGATTGGATTCTGGGGCCGAAATACTGCATGTTTTTGTCGTCCAACCATACTGAGTTCCATGCCTGCATCCTTCGAGGACTCCTGCACCTGCCTACCACGCTCGCGCTCACTTAAAAAGCCGGTTGCATCCTAAACTTCCCAACGCGGACACACCAACAATGCCCAAACTTGCCCACCAATTTGCCCAACAACGCTAACACAGACTTGGAACGGGTCCGCCACAGGCCAGCTGCGACTGCCCCCAGATATCACGCAGATTACAGAAATATTACAGGCGCCCTCTAATGTGTCGAAGGAAACTAAATCACAGAACCATACTCGAGAAAAGATCTACATTCAGAAATTGTTCAATGATTATTGATTTGATTTTTGGGGGGGGGGGTTGTGAGTACAACAAGCTTAACATGTGATTGGACTGCTCTTCAGTGGAATAGCAACCATCTGGGTGATCGAGAACCCAGATGGTGAGTGGTGTCTCAGGAGTTGTAGAACGGGAAAGAAGATAGACACCAAACAATCACAGAGGAATTCATGTGGGGCGGTTCAGTCCAGTTCCAGACGCCAACCCGCGGGGGTGGAATATTTTTCGGGTTTGGGGGGCATTTTTGAATTCCGTGCCCCACCATTGTTTGGGGCATTCTTTTTCATATCTCCGGACTGCTCAGTGGCATTGGCCTCAGCAGGACATCTCAAAATTTCTTCACTGCAACGGGTGAATATTGTTTTTTCCTTCTTGAAATGAGCAGAGATGGCGAAGAAAAAATGGAGAATTTGCAGTTGCAGGATTCTGCCATAGTGGCCAACTGTCTGTCTCAGTCACACGCACAACGGCTGGAAGTTGTTGATGCCCTGTCCAGTATTTGTCTTTGAGTTCTGTTCCTCTCTCAAGATGTGCCCCAGCACAGTAGTGCTGGTGGGACCTTCCGCAATCCTCTTGCGCTTGAATCCAGAGTTGCCGTTGCTTTGGGCGCCTGTAGCACACATTTCTCATCCTAGGGATCTGCTTGTTGGCAGTGGCTCTGGGGAGGTGGCGCTCCTGCACAAGGGAGACCTGAAAACCATCAAGTATGTGCAGTGCTTTGGGGACTGCCTGTGCGTCAAACGTTTTGCTTTGTATGCAAGTAAGTCTACTGCAACAGGGCAACAGGTATTCAATTGCCGAAGCGCCAATGCGAAGTGAGATTTTTTTTTCCCTTTGTTCTCCACACGGTAAATTTTAATGGAGAGGGATTCTCTAGAAACTTTTTTTTTCGAATAATTGACTCTTTCGCCTAGCGGCACTCGAGTTCCAGCGGTGATGATTGTGATCTCCTAGTATACTCAAGGCTCAGCAGCAGATTCCCAAATTGTGAGTATCAAATTGAGCGCAGACCTCTGAAGGCAGGAGCCCCAACCATCATTGTGGCTTCCTGCTCTCGCTTGATATGAGCTGCATGTCATTTTCTGCATTGGAGATTCTGATGAGACCCACACTGCACATGGTCTGGATGTCCCATGCCTGCTACACTGTAACCTCTGAGGCAGCCCACTCTGCATAATGAGCCACACATCCCTGCATGCTGCACCGGAGATTCTGATGGAGCCCGCTGTGCATACTACTGCACTCGAGATTCCAACGGAGCCCAAGAAGAATTGGTTTGATTCATCGTAGAGGTCAGGTGAACCTGGTGGTGGCGTTTATTTCTATGCACAACTGGACCCCGTTCACGGACAAGCGGTTGCGCGAGTTGTGGTTGTGGGGGTTGATATGGCGCGGGATGTGGTGGTGGAAACTTTTTTGAGGGAGCTGCAGGGAGCGTTGCAGCCCATGCAGCCACGGTATTGCGGTATTGGGTTTTGTTGCTTCATGATTCCACCCCTCGACAGTTGATGGCGCGGAAGATAAAGGTGCTTTTGTGTGGGCTGCCGCCTGCCAAATAGGTGGGATGGAACGTGACCGGAATGAGTTGCACAATGAAGGATTGTACCCCCCCCCCCCCGTGTCCAGGCACCACCTTGCGCAAGAACCAACCCCTGGTTCCGGGGTCAAATTCTCACATCACTTTTTTTACCAGGGTAGTGGGTTTTTCCATGTTTCTGGTGGATGTAGGACAGCTATTCAGGTGTGCAGGACATCATTTCATGTGTGTTACTACGGGTCCCCCCATCAGGGGGGACCCTATCAGTCACTCGCAGGCGCAGGTGATGGTGCTTCTGCCAATGACCAATGTGTGGATATCATCTGGGCAAAGGCAGCCAGGGGTGTCTGGGGCTTGGCACATGTGTTCAACAGCAAGCTGTTTTTCACAAGGGACATCATGGATGATGATGCAGTCCCCAAGCATTTTAACGTCCCAGAACCCAAGCCTAAGCCTAAGCCGAAGCCAGCTCCAAAGGCGACTGCAGCACCGAAGCCTGGCCCCAAGGGGCAGCACAGACAGGAATTCAGGATGGTGTATCACAGGAAGAAGGGTTTCACGTCTCAGCCAGTTGAACAATAGATCATCCCATGCACGTTGGAAGGCACACTACAGCCCAGTCAGCTGAGATTCACTCCTTTGGTGTTCATTTGTCAACGTGGTTAACTGTGGGAAAGGAGAGGGCATGCATGTCCCGGCGCAATGCACCGGAAAATTTTTTTTCCGCGGTACGGGGTTGCCCACGGCCGTGCGCAAGAACCAACCCCTGGTTCCGCGGTCAAATTTTGGGGGGAAAGTGTGCGCAAGAACCGACCCCTGGTTCCGCGGTCAAACATTGCCGGTTCCTGGACACGGGGGGGGGCTGGGGCGGGCGCATCATCTACTGCACACACAGCAACCCAAACCAAACACCTGCACAGACTGGTAAACATCAGTTTGACCACCACCCCGTCCAGTTGTGGTTTACCACAGGCCGCCACGCACGCAAGCACACAGAAGCAGTACAAAGATGCCGTGAAAACTTTCTTCGGCCTCATTGTGCAACCCCCTCCCCCTCCCCCTCCCTGGTCAACAACAGTCATACCGCATCAGAATCTGCTCGCCAGCAGGGCCAGAGCTCCCGACACCTACGGTAACCGAGTGGGGACTATTCTGCACTTCTGCAGATGAGCTATACATGCCTGCCTGCTGTACGGGAGATGCTGATGGAACCTACTCTGCAATGGAGCGTCTACTGGAAAGTGCGTTTCAATCATTTCTTCCCACTTTTCTTATTCACTCTTTTGGTTTGCTTCAGCGGAAATGATTAGGATGTCTCTGATTTGCTCGGCACACTTGTGTTTGCATTCCATATGACCAGCCCTGCTGTTCCGCTTTTTCTGCCCCTTTAACTTTCTACAGAACGGTGTCGCTTCAAGGATCCATCACGTCTGTTGCAGCTCATGGGGACCATTATTTTGTAGGAACGAACAAGTCCAATGTGTATTATTTGAATGCCAAAACGTTTAAGGAGGAACTGAGGCAGGTATACGTCCTAGGAGTGGTGATATGTGTATTTGGTGGGGCAGATCGAGAAGTTGGTGAGGCAAACGTGTGTCGACAGAGTACATGGGGTGTTTTCAAGGTGATCAGGGTGAATGTAGGGTTGCTGCGGAGTGCGTGCCCACATTTGTGAGTCGCCAAAGCCGAGGGCGCATACAAACAAATACCACTCGTTGCTGCAAGGGTTGCTGTATGCTGGCCCAAGGGTTGGCCCAGGCGTACGTCTGAGTTCTTTTATGGATGTATGCAAAGGGGGGTCGGCGTTCGGGTGGTAGGGTTTCTGAGTCATGCACGCCACTGGAGTGCCAGAGCAAGGACAGCACAATTTGTTCCAAGTCATGATCGTCTCGCGGCCCTTGTGTCTTGCTGGATGGGACGCTGCGGGCTCCAGGTTGTGGCTGTTCTAAATCATCTGCAGACGTGTCACTACGAACGAATCAACGACGTGTGCTTTCCTGAGGGCTACAGCGAGTTGTTCGCCACCTGTTCTAACCATGACATCCGCATCTGGAATGCCCGCACAAGCACCGAGTTGCTGCGCATCCAGGTCCAGAACTTGGAATGCAATTGCGTTTGCTTCTCTCCCGACGGGAAGAGTATCGTCAGTGGCTGGAGCGATGGTAAAATTCGGGCGTTTGGGCCCCAGAGCGGCAGATTGCTATACGTCATCAATGATGCACACAAGACACAGGGAATGAAGAGAGTGAGTGGCAACTTGTCCGGAGTGACGGCACTTGCAGTCAGCCACGACAACACCCGCCTGATCAGTGGAGGGGCAGATTCCCAGGTGTTGTGCACTGCCGATGTCGTCCGCAAGGGCTTCCAGGGGTTGGGATTGTGGACGTGTCCACCTTGATGCCTTGATGCCTTGACCAGTGCGGCAATGAGGAACCGCACGCAGCCGAAGGGGCTCGCTTGCTCCCCAAACACGATTTTTTTGCCAAGCGGCCTGGTGGTTCACAACCAAAAGCCCCAAGGGGCAATAGTCTTGTTTAGCACAACTGGGATTTTACAAGGGGCTAAACATCCGTACCGCTTGGGATGTGGCACGCAATTAGGCCCAACGAGGGGGGCGGGTATGTGAAGTTTTCCAGTGACACAGTTATGTGACTGGGAGAGAATTCATTCTTGGCCACCCATTCCTGGCCCCTCGCTCCCGGAATTTCCACTCTCGGAATCCAGTGGTCCTTACATCCAAATTTGCCCAGCGAGCTGCCGGAGCACAAGGTTGCGGAGTTGAGGAACAATATCTGAAGGGTATCACATACCTCCTCCTCCCCCTTACTCGTTCCTCCGTCCCTCCGATGAAATCCAGTGGAACCCAATGCCCCCCGACTTTCCCTTCCTTACTTCCCCCTTCCATTCATTGGCCCACGGTTATGCAGCGGGAAACTACCAAGGGCCATGTGCCCTTGAACAAAACACATGGCCTTTGGAGCCATAGGACTCAGAGGGGGTTTGATGGGATTTTGGTCACCTGTCATTAAGCCATTTTTCGTGTGGGTCTGGCCAGCCTCCCCCCCTCCCCCATTTTGAAAGTACGGTAGCCCCTGTCAGCATACTCTGGCCTTCTCTTGTATCAGAATGGGGGCTGAGGCACTCACTTCCGTCCCTTCTCCCATTTGCGGTCTCACAGCGTCATTATATGGGATGTCGTATGCGGTCATACTCTGCTGGTGTAGATTGTTTCACCTTTGTTTTCTGCGGTTTGGA
This sequence comes from Eutreptiella sp. 'Long Island Sound 2002', assembly GCA_964036045.1. Classification (NCBI taxonomy): domain Eukaryota; phylum Euglenozoa; class Euglenophyceae; order Eutreptiales; family Eutreptiaceae; genus Eutreptiella; species Eutreptiella sp. 'Long Island Sound 2002'. Next base: position 13,595,629 of record OZ038381.1, read on the forward strand.
CCTTTTTTCCTCCCAGTTCCCCTGTTTTGCTCCATGGTGCCCTTTTTGCCCATGTTACCATTTGGCTCTGTTATGCCAAGTCTTTGTCCACTTTGCCCCATTTCAACCAGTTTTCAAGCTTTGTCCCCATTGTTTGAATACAAGAGAACAGCACCACAACTCAGCTAGACAAGAGGATCAGCATGTGCAGCCAGGCAAAGTGTTTGGCACTTTTGACGGGGCAAAAGGTGAAGTTGGATGAGTTGTTGAAATAGTTCAAAATGGATCAATTCTTATGGTCTAGAGCGGTCTCCGCAGCAGCCAGCAAAAATGCAAAATGTAGTCTGCATTAATCACGTCTGCTTGTGTATTGTGCATCCAGGGGGTGCATCCAGGGGGCTGTTTACACAACCGGGGGTGAGCCTCTTTCGAAGATCTGTAAAGCTCCTTGCATGAGTGCCAGAGAAGAGCTCCAATAGCCAATGGTATGCTTCTCCAGAGTGCAGCAGGGTGGTGTATGGTATTCTGCACACCGCCAGGTCCTTGCAGAGATCCATTTGACAGCTTAGCAGCAGTGGGGGATTGGGGGGTGGGGGCCTCACCCCCACCCCCCTCCTCCGGGCAAGGCAAACAACCTAATACCAAGGCCACGGGGGGGACGTCTCCTCGCTTTTGTACGCGACCCCCCCCCCCCCCCAAGTAGAAGTGGGCCCAAGGCCCCCTAGGGGGAGGGGGAGGCTAGCCGCCAAGGAGGGCTTCTCTAGGGGGCTGGCTAGTTGCTACGGGGGGGGGGGGGGGGGCGCCCGGGTGAGAGGGTTAGCAGAGGTGTAGTCCAGTGTGGCACGGACACAGTGGCCTAAGGGGTTACTCTACAACAATAGAGGCCTCCACTCTGCCTCCTCACCAGTGTAGGGTTAGAGTTAGGGTTAGGGTTACCGAGCTGGTGGAACCAGTCTTGGTTTTATAACCCTTTTTAGTGTCTAGGGTGGACCTACCAGGTTTAGCAGCAGCAGCAAGCAGCAAGCAGCAGCACGCGCGAAATGGGTAAAAATCAGAACTCCGTCGTGGTGCTTCAGATTCTGGTGAAATTTTGGTGGATGATACCTATGGGTGTGAAGTACAATCACACAAAGTTTGAGCAGGAAACTCAACGGTGGCGGCCGGGAACGGGATTTGCAAGTGGCGGACCTCAGTTTCAAAAACTGCAGTTTAGGGCCAAAAACAGCCATTTTTGGGCCAAAAAAGCCCTGGAACACATTCAAAACGGCCAAACAAAGGGAAACGATGGGTACATTCCACGTGCGGCTTGACTTCCCCATGTCAACGAGCTCTTTGCGGCCCTCTAACTCCATGATATGTCCCAGAAACGGCCCAAAAAGGCCCCAGAAGCTCCAAATGCCGACAGCCACAAACCAAGAATAGGCCATATCTTGGGCTACATGGCTCAAAATGCGATTTTGAGGGCACCTACTCCACCCGCAACCCCCCACTTTTTGTGGTTTCCACCCCTCAGAATTGCCCAAACGGACGCCTAGACCCCAATACCTAGGCCCACTAGGCTGCGGCAAGTTGCTAGCTCAAACTGAAACAGGTGGGTGCCCAAATGGGTCAACAGGGTCAAGTAGGGGCAAAAAGATGACTTTTCTCAAAAATGATCCTCGACCATGTGCGACGCCAAAACAAGTGTTTTTGGACCGTTTTGAGCTTGTGGTGGCCCATTTTGGTCCTCCGAAAATCCCAAAATGCCTTGAAAATGGGCTGTTTTGGGACCAAAAATGGGTCAAAAATGGGTCAAAAACGCATTTTTCCAAACCTCATCGTAGACCATTTGGGGTGCACAAACGGGTGAAATGAGCCCATTCTGAAGCCCATTTTGGGGCATTTTGGCCCCTCAGAAGTCCAAAAAGCCTCGAAAGTGGGCCTTGTGGTGATGGGGTTCACTTGCAAGCTGATTTCACTTTGTCAAGAGCCACCAATGCGTGAATCATTCTTGATGTCCCTCACCAGTCATAGCTGATGTTCCCTCCCCCACCAGCTCGGTCCCAATATTCAGTCTTGATTAGGGTCACCGAGCTGGTGGAACCACTGTTGGTTTTATAACCCTCTTTGGTGTCTAGGGTGGACCTAACAGGTTTGGCAAGCAAGCAAGCAAGCACACGCGAAATGGGGAAAAATCACAGCTCCGTCGTGGTGCTTTGGATTCGGCCATAATTTTGGTGGATGCTACCTATGGGTGTGAGGGACAACCACACAAAGTATGAGCTAGAAGCTCAACGGCGGCGGCCAGGAACGGGCGTCGCAAGTGCCGGACCTCCATTTCAAAATCTGCAATTTAGAGCCAAAATCAGCTCTTTTTTGCCCGAAACCGCCCTAGAGCCTGCTGAAAACGGCCAAATGAAGGGAAATAGTGGCTACTCTACACATGCAACTAGACTTCCTTGTGCCGAAGGGCTCTCTAGGGCCCTCTAACTCCACAATATGTCCACGAACCGCCCCCCCAAAGGCCCCCAAAAGCCCCGGAATTTGTGCACAATGGCCGCCGACAGCCCCAAACCAAAAACAGACCATATCTTGGGCTACGTGGCTCAAAACGTGATTTCGAGCGCGCCTAATCCCCCCGTAACCACCCACTTTGGGTGGTTTCCACCCTTCAAAATCGCCCTAACCGACACCTAGACCCCCGTACCTAGGCCCAGTGAGCTGCGGCAAGCTGCAAGAGGTAGCCCTAAGAGGTGGGTGCCAAAATAGGTCAACAAGGTCCACCGGGTGCCAAAAAATGATTTTTTTCAAAAATGATCCTGGACCGCATGGAATGCCAAAACAAATGTTTTTGGCGCGTTTTGAGCTCGTGGTGGCCCGTTTTGATCCTCCGAAAATCCCAAAATACCTTGAAAATGGGCTGTTGTGGGACTAAAAATGTGTTTTTCCAAACATGATCCTAGACCGTTTGGGGTGCCTAAACAAGTGAAATGAGCCCTTTTTGAGGCCATTGCAAGCCCTTCTGGCCACTCCAGAGGCACAGGATGCCTTGAAATGGGCTGCTTTGGGACCAAAAATGGGTTCAAAATTGATCAAAAATGTGTTGTTCCGGAGATATTTTGGGGCTATTTGGGGTGCACAAACAATGGGAATGAGCCCATCTTGAGCCCATGTTGAGCAATTTTGGCCCCTCTCAAGGCCGACAAGCCCTTGAAAATGGGCCAATTTGAAACCACAAATGGCTCCAAAACGGGTCAAAACCATGGTTTTCCAAAAATGATCCTTGTCCAGTTGTGGTGCCCAAACGGAGGAATACAGCTCATTTTGAGCCCCTTTTGAGCCGCTCTCATCCACTTTCCAGTGCGTTCCTTATTTTGTCGTTGAAGTCTCCTAGACGATGTTCCTTCCCCCACCAGCTCGGTCCCAATATTCAATCCTGGTCACGGTTAGGGTTAACCCTAACCCTAACCTGGGCAGGGAGGGGTGCCACGTGGGCAAGGGGGGGTGCATCCCATCCTCACTCTAGCGCCTGGGCAGGGAGGGGTGCCAGGGCCGTGGGCAGGGGGAATGAAAAAATGTTTTCAGGTGCCTTCGGCACCACCATATGTATGGCTAGTAGCTATTGACCCTTGGCAACGGAGTGGGCCCGGAGGGTAGGGAGGGGGAGGCAGCAAGGCAGGCTACGGACGGCATGTGGACAGAGGCGCGTGGACAGCAAAAACAGTCAAACGACCCCGGCAACAACCAGCACATCCTCAATACGTCAATTATTGGGCGCCGCTGACGCGCAAACGGCACGTACTGCCACATCCAGCACATCCCCAACAAACCAACCCCTGGGCTCCGCGAACGCGGAAACGACACCAGCAAGAGCACCGGCCGCAGCGGCCGACAGAAAGCAGCAACCCGACGCAACATGCGAAGGGAAGAACGGGTGACTGTCCAGGGCCCCGTAAAGGAGCAACAACCAGACGGAATGTCACACAGGGGGGAGGGGGGGAGTCGCGTACCAGAATTGAGGAGACAGCCCCCTTGCGACCGAGGCCTTGTGCCAACCCCCCCCCCCCCCCGGGGGGGGCCCTCTAAGTGATTGGGCAAATTTTCCACCACACCTGGGGCACATTTTTTCGCTGTGGAGTTGACAGCATACATGGCAATGGGCACCTGTATATTAGTACCCTTGGGGAGATGCCATTTCATGGTATGACTAAATAAGCTCTTTGGAGCCCCTTTTCCAACCCCCCCCCCAAAAAATTTGCCCCCCAAAATCTATTTTTCACCTGGACGGGGAAAGCGGACAAAGCGCTGTTGCGGTGAGCCCAGCAGACACTGGCAAACAGCACCTGTTGCGAATTGTGCAGAGGATGTCAAGTTGGACAACAGAGGAGCACATTATGGCAACTGTGGAAAAACAGGGCTGAAGCCGGCAAAACACACCAACAATGGCAACAGTTGGGCAAAAGATAGCAACACGAGGAAAATGCCGAGGGCCTACAGAAAAAAACCTGGTAAAAATGGGGGAAACGGGACAAACTATTCATTTCCGTTTCGGAATTGGCAAACTGGACAAAATGCAAACTGGCAACAAGGGGCACCATGCAGAATGCGACACATCCGAAAAGTCGTGGCAAATGCTGGACTGACAGCAGTCGCTGCTCAAGTGGCTCTGTTGAGGAGTTCACCACTGTCACCACCGAGCTCCAGCAGGATGAGACAGCTCCGCATGGAAAATGAAGAGGGAGGCACGGTTTGACAAAGGGCTCGGTTTGACAAAGGGCTCGCAGGTGATGATGGGGATTCTGTCACTCGTTCGCAATATGGGGTGCGACTGGAGCTTGGTCCAGCAGTGTGTTGCTGAAGGATTTCCAGTGCAGCTGAGGTCTGCTCTTTCTTATGTAATATTGCCCATTCCTCCACTGCAGGTGCGGGTCTGGAGGTTAGGGCCCGATTCACAAACTATGGAAGCCAGCATGAAGGAGCACAAGGCCACCGTCAATGCCATCTGCCTTCGAGCCAGTGACCAGCAATGCGTCACAGCATCGGACGATGGGTCTTGTATTGTGTGGGACCTGCAGCGCTTTGTCCGCAGTAACATCATGTATTCCCAGACGTATTTCAAAGCTGTGGCATATTTCCAGGATGAGAGTCAGATCCTGACCACTGGCTCTGATCGCAAGGTGTGCCACTACACCAAGCCGACGTTGTGTGAGTGATGCAGACGCTGGCCTGGTACCGGGGACTGAAGTGCATTTGAGGCACAGGTTGAGCAGCCTCCAACCAAATGCAATGCCAGGCTATTTTTTGGATTGAAGAAACCAAGCAATGCAAAAAGGCTCTGCTCAAAACTTTATGTGCAGCTCTTTCACACAGTTTTGCAGACAGGGAGTCCTACCACAGCTGTCACCCTCTCCCCACACATCTCCCTCTATCCCCCCCCCCCTTTCCATCCTGAGCAACACAGAGGACTTTCTCCACAAAAACAATACAAAGTTGCAGATTAGCCAATCCATATGTTTTCGCTGACAATTGTTTCCACATTATAGCTCCCCACGGTCCTGTTTTGGTTTTCCCTGCAGTGCTTTTCTGAAGAATGTTTCAACTTATCAACATTTCTTGGTGCTGCTGAGAAGTCAAGAAATTGGAACGTGCATAGCATGGCTTTTTTTCCTGCTGCGTCGGGTTCTAAGACACCCTGTTGAGAAGTACTCTGGACCGTACCTGCAGTCTGGGCTTTCATCAGCAATGTACTGCATGCTACCTCCACAGGTCACATATTGGGATTCCTATGAATGTTCCGCTATTCGAGAGCTAGAAGGAGCCAAGGCGGGGGAGATCAACACCTTGAGCATCTCTCCAAATGGCCAGTCGTTTGTGTCTGGTGGGATGGACAAGATCCTGAAGGTGTGCGCATGCGCAGTTTCAGTGCTTGTTTCAAGTCAGCCGCACTGCGCAGTGCGTGTGCATGCGCAAGCGACAGAAGACAGCCCCAGCATGTCTGCCCACAAGTCTCTTCAGCACCGGCAGAACAGAATAGAGGCCCCGTGTTCTGTAAGCAGCCAATAGTCTGTTTGCTCAGAATCGTGCGAGTGGATTGTCTGTCCCACTGCTGACAATTGCGTTTTGTTTCCGTTGACCGGTGTGTGAGGATCCCGCACGATCGCCACTGATCTCTGCGCACTCTCTCAGAGTATTTACCACACTGGCCACACGGGCATTGCCCTTCGGCCAATCGTTGTCTTTTGGCCCAAAAGCTTGCAGGAGCGGGCGGGGGGTGGGGTATGCCACAGAACGATGTAGCGAAGCTGCTTCTACACATCGTGTGAGCCAGACAGCAGACGAGTCAACACCTCCTGTCTGTCGCACTTGTTAGAGCTTTGCGGAGGAATGGCTCGTGCCTCAGCCCAATGGGCTGCACAAACAGTATAGGGTACTGAACAGCCTCCCCTCTGTAAATGCACACCACCCAGGAACGGCAAAAAATTTTCAGCGGTTGGAACAGTCGTTTTTGCTTGATTTTTTATCCCCACACCCCCGCCGGGATGCACCAACCGGCATACTCCTTCAGCCTTTGTGACACCCTCCCCCCCGTTTCAACATGAATTTCTTGCCAGCGTATACCTTTGATATGTGGGCCAGCAAGAGCACAATCCTCCATCCACGACACTAACAATTGCCACCCGTACGGTACACACACCATGGATATGAGGGACGGGGTGGGGTGTGAGGTGAACCATTGTGTGCTTGCCAAAAGGAGGATGAGGGCAGGAAAGGGCAGGTTGAAGGCTGTTGTCTGCCTCCGTCGGGGAAGTGACCCCGCAAGTGGACAGGCCAACAGCTGCCTTTGGAGAGGGTCCCTCCACCACCAGAAGAGGGTGTCCACCGGACCCGACACAGAGCAGTGAAACAGGGACAGTGCGTGGGCTGTGTTGGCACAACCTACCAAGAGAAAGGAACGGGGTGTAGGTAGGTAAGGATGGGCAACACCAGTAGATTAAGGGTACTAGACGGTGAGAGGCCAATGGGCACACCCACAGACAGGCAGGGTTGAAGCAAAGGACACACTTGAATGACTAGAGGCCAATAGGCACTGCCAGCTTCAGGCAGCAATCCATGCAGGCGTCATGCCAACCCCCCCCCCCCCCCCGGAATGTACACCAGTAGTGCTTTTGGCTGCAACCAAGGTATGCAGTGTGGTCTAAGGGTTCCCAAGCTCCTCAGCGATTGGGTGCTGTTGGTGTTGACCCACTTTATTCTAGGCTAGTGGACATGGATTGGGTATTGGTGGCCGCCTCTCCCTTTGACAACATTATTTCTGATGTTGTCACCCCACCTCCTGAGTGTGTGGCATTGAGCCAAATGCTGCGTCATATGATATGTGACAGGTTGGCTGCATGGCAGCTGCTGGTTCTTGGCAGTCATTCGCTTAAGGTGGGGTTGACCCCACAGCGTGGGGGTGGGGGTTCTGTAGAGGTTTTTGGTGGATTTTGGGAAGATTGCCTCCTGGGGCTGTTGGGGTGGGTGGGTGGGTGGGTGGGTTGGGTGGGGCAGGCAAATCTCACCGTGTTTGTCTTGCAGGAGGAAGGCTTTTTTTGGCAATGCCTAAATGTCCTTGTAGGAAGTCTACAGACAACCCAAATGCTCAGTGTGAGCACATTCATTCTTTGTTTCACCAAGCCTGCCTTAAAAGGTAGCATGCCTCCAAATTTGCACAGGTTGGTTTTGCCAAGTTGTTTTGTAAAAGACCCAAGGACAGAATTCTTGGAATTGTTGTGTGGAACCTCCTTTCGCCAAGGCAATTTTTTCTTCTGTAGGGGCCCCCTGACCAATGGCGAGATCCTGGGCCCTATCTCTGAGTTTCCAGGATCAGCCCCCCGATGTGCCCGGTGAGGACTTTGACGCTTTCAGGGCAGCATGGGTTGGCTGAAAAATCCAGGAGACCTCCGACAATCCCCGGGGAAGTGGTGACATTGGGAGTATGTAAAAACTCATAGGGAGCCATGTAGCACCAACTAGGGCCTTCTGGTGGTGCTTGTTGGCCTCTGAAAGTGCCGTTTTGCACCACGGTTGATTGAGACAGGCCATTTTTCGACGCTCCCGCCCGTCAAATGGTTGTTCGAATTATACTGTGCCTGTGTCGGGACGAGATTGGGGTCACGGGAACCAGCCAAACCCCGGCCCAAGTGCAGTGCCAAATTCTTTCAGGGGCGAACGCCGGCACTGTGTTCTTTCTTTCGTCTTTCTGTCTCTCTTTCCCACGCTTTGGCGTGGCCCCTCGAGTTGGGGATACGGACTCCCACGCTTTGGCGTGGCCCCTCGAGTTGGGGATGCGACGTTTTTGCGCGTTTTTCTTAGGCAACTGCTCCAAGGGGCGGTTCCCATTGCAAAATCTTTCAATGGCCAGCATGGTGCCCAAACCCAAACCTGTGTGTGCCGAAACCTAAACCCCCAACTCTAACCAAGCCTCAGGAATTTTTCTCACAAACCAAACGGGGGGCCTTGGGGGAACAAGGGGGGAGGGGGAAGGGGGAGGGGGGAGCCCCCCCCCCCCCCCCCAATTAAGATACCCATATGTAGACAGCCATGTCACGCATTTGCACTTTTCCTGATATGTCCAATCTTGTTCCACTGCTGCAGATTTGGAGTTATGACGCTGGCACTGTTGAAGCAATTGGCCTTGGGCATTCTGGAAACATCACCAAATGTGTTTTCTCTCCTGACGGGGCTTTTGTGGTGTCAGTGGGAGATGAAGGGAGTGTGTACATTTGGAAGGTGGAGGAGCAGGACGACCTTGAGTAGGTTTGTGGTGTGCAGGGTTGGAGCAAGGGGATACGCCATGGGAATGGGCGTGCATGCTTCAGGCTCAGATCCACTTGAAGGCGATTTTGACACCTGTGCCCCTATAAAACGGAGCATATGGCTAGGATTATTGGGAACTGTGGAGCCATTTGGGTCTACTCCTCAGTCTGTCTGTGTCATGTCATGTTGCGCTGACTGCGAACTGATTTAAATAGCCACTTATTTTTGTCTTGGCAGATTTACACTTAACAGATGGCAGTACAGGCAAGGGAACATGGGTGCAGCTCAATCATCATGTGGGGTGAGGAGGGTCTAGAGTACACAATCAAAAATTTCCCTCACACGACACGATGGTCCTGTATGCTGAGCTTTGGACAGCCCATGCCATTTCTCTGGATGTAGTGCATACAGCCTCCCAGCAGTGCATGCCCCTCTTCCTCCTCATTAGGACAACCTGATGATGAACAACCCTTGCTTCCCCCCCTTCATCTGCGCAGGCAAATGGGGTAGCCCTAGATGGAGCAAACAAACAAAACACAACAACAAGCGGAGCGGCGCAGGAGGAAAAGGGGGAAGGGGGAGCCCAAATATGTGAGGAAAAGTGCGATTTAAGAGCCGAAGAACCTGACGACCGCTTTCCCTCGGAAGACTAAGCAGGGGCGGATGTTTGTGTCGAGGAGCGTACTGACACGTGAGCACGACAAATTGTGTACAGAGCGAAATGCAGAGAGTCACAATATCAAAGCCCGTGATCCTGGTAGCTGGATACTCCCAATGTCTGGCGGGTGCGTCATGCAGGGGAGGACGTCCCTACTACTACTGCTGCTGCTGCTGCTGCTGCTGCTATGCTTGCATTGCACTGGCAATGGGTACTGAAGGGACAGTGTCACCAACCCAGTGTCCAACATCAGGTCGGGGAGAAGGCTATAAGGCTGATTCCAGGGTGCTTTCAACAGGACTTCAGTCCGTACACGCTGAGTGTACAGTTCCTCCTGGCCACCACCTGTTAGGCTTGTCCCGCAGCACTCTCGAATAGGGTAAGTGGGTGAGTGGAATGTCGGTGAGGCCTGCATTGTTTTTTGCCGCAACAGTCCCAAGGAACCTTCAGCGATATGGAGCTAACGGGGCTGGTTGTCACGAGCATCTGGAGTGCGCGGTGTTAACCGGGCGGCCAGCAAGGACTGGGTCATGGGTCCTCCTCCAACTCCTCCTCCTCCTCCTCCCAGCTTTGCAAGCCAAGTGCTGTGCACCCTGCCAAAAAGTGGGGAGCTGCCGTCTTCATTTGACCCCTGCCCCCCCCCCCCCGAACCTGATTTTTTCCAGAACCTCAAGCCAAGGTTGTACACCCGGAACAAGGCTTTTTTGAGTGCTGTGGATACTCTGCCGGAGGGGGGGGGGGTGGGGGGGGGTTTGGAGTGGGTGCGTGGGTCTTTGAGAATTGACCCCCCCATCCACCGTGGGAGTATGCCATGAGTGGGTTTTTTTGTCAAGGGTGGTCTTTAAGGACAGCAGTTTAGTACAGGCCCATCTTGGCTGATTATGCAGCCCTAATGATTTGTCCCCACTTTGGGTGATCCAAGAATGCCGGGGTTGGGTGGGTGAATGGGTGCCTTGGTCCCCCCCCCCCCAACGGGCGGTGGGTGGGTGCATTTGTGAGCATTGGGACAGACATTCTGCTCTTACCCAAAAATTATATCCCCTCGCCTGATTTACATACAACCACCCTGCCCCCCCGACCACAAAACACAACGTGGTGCGTGTAACAAGAAGTACCAACAAACAAACCAAACCCACATTTTTGGTCCCCCCCTCCCTCCCCGCCTTGGCTACCGGGTGCACAGGCAACCCTTGGACCTGCACAGGAAGCAGCCCATATGCTGCACCATTGTTGAGTTGTACAGCCTGCATAGCACATGGCCTCTGACTGCACCTGCTAGCATACATTCTATTCGCACTGCAGGTGATTTATCTAAGTGCATCTGGAATCGCGAGCTTATGTCCAGACAAAGGCCACATCTGTTCTATGAAATTGTAAGAAAATGGGCAAGCCAAAAACAAAGTGTTCATGGGATATCATCAATAGACCGATAATTTGGCATGCTCTCAATACCCCTCATGCATGTTCTGTCGATTAACCTGTCTTTGTGAAGTCTGCCAACAGCTTTCATGCTGGAACAAGTTCACAGGGACCATAGAATTCAGCTCCTCTGCATATTGAATGCCCCGCCCTGTTGAACATTTTTTCAACAAACCGCCTGTGACAGTAGCTGGAATGCAGAGTTTGGCGGCAGAGTCATAGAACTACACCATGGTCCACTCTTTGTGACTGTTTGCATATATTTAAAAAAACGCTGTTGTGCACATTGTGGAGGAGGAGGTGCCCACAGGCAACGTACACACACACACACACACACACACACACACACACACACACACACACACACAAACACAGGGACAAACAATTGTGGCTGGGCGCAGTGTCAGTGCGCCAAAATTCGAAGTTCGGAGCACATCCAGGCACAGGCACATGGGGTGGGGGCAGAGTTGGCTGATGATGTGGTGCAAATGCAGAGATTTGCACGTCCCTGTTTCAGACTGTGCTGGTTCCAGGGTTTGTCGGGATTTTGAAGCAGCCAGTCTTTTCACAGTGTGCAAACACCATCACCCTATCACCCTTGGGACAAAGTTTTGGAAGTTCAGCAGACTGTTGTTGCATCCCAACGCCACATCTTGACCTCACACATCTTTTGTCCAAATGAAGTCAAAGGTGTGAAATTGTTGCCATGCGGTGGTATTGCACGTGGCCATCAACTCTGTGATCAGGGTTGACGGACGGTGTGATCAAATCCCAGGTGCAGCTGGATCAGGCAACCAGATCACCCCCTCCAACCTCCCTGCTTTCTGACCCATCCTCCAAGGTTTGCTAGCTGCTGATTTTTTTCTGGGGGGGTTGGCAGCTAATGTAGGGGTGTGTCTTCACCAAAAGAGACAAATGTGAAAAAAGAAGGAGGCAGTCCCACCTTATGATGTGGTTTGTTGTGTGTGCATGTATGTGGCTATGATGGCCACGATGTTTCTCGTCATGTATGGTTGTGGTGTGGTTTTCGCGGTTTGTGAAATTTGTCTCAAGCTGCTTGTCTCATCCCTGCATGCCATGATGCGTCATGAGAAGGACCGGTCTTAGTGTCACCAGTATTCTTCATGTGTGCGAAGTCTGCTTTTGGTTTATTTGCGGTTTGGTCATGCTCATGGTGATGATCGGTTTTTGTCAATGTGTTGATGTGAGGGACAGTGTTTTTGTCAGATAGTTGGCAGCGTGCCCAAAGAAAACATGCAACCGTGTGACATGCTTTTTCACAGAAAAGTGATAACATACCTGGAAGCATGCTGTTGTGAAAATCAGGTCATGGACCAAGCCATTGCACTGAAGGACAAGAGTTACAGGCAATTGCAATGGGTGCAATACTGGCCATATCGGGAGGCCGCATCCTGATAGCTGGACGCCATAGTGCCAAAAAAAAAATAACCAGAAAAATACTGGCCATCATCTCTTTCCATTTGGGCAAATGTAAAATACCCATGAATGTGTGTCACAAAGTAGCGAGGTAATGAAAGACCATGTGTGGTGCAAGTGCTGAAGTGCATCAAACGATGGCAACAAATAGGAGCAAGCAGGTGTTGCTCGTGGCGATACGGATAGATGTTTTGTCATGGGTGTTTGCAATAATGCAAGGCTGTGTTTGACATATTGCGTGCATTTAAGTCCCATGTAAGTTTACAGGTTATGGAGGGAAGGATAGTGGGATATACATCTTTTCAGGCCCAAGCACTTGAAAAGATGTAACCCCCGGACCTACTTTGTGCCATGTGCTATCCAAGATTCCCTGCCATTGGGACCCCGCAAAGGTGGAGGCTATGGGACGGAGCAATGGCCAAAACGGAAAGGAAAAGTGTTGCTTGCTGGCTTGCTTGTTGCTTGTTGCTTGTTGTTAGCAGCTAGATGTGAAAGGAGAGGGGTTCCGTAATGTATACGACAAGTATGTATACATATTCGACGTCATTTATGATGAAATAGAGAGGCCCAAGTAACGACACAGAAAACGAAGGTATGTAAGGAAACAATCCGAGTGCAACACCGATCCAATTTCAAACAATACAATAAAATTAAAATTTTGTTTGTGTAACCCCCCCCACCCCCGCCCCACCCCTGAAGCTCTCACTCGCAAATGCAAATCCAAATGTGTGAGAGGGCACACATTTTATGATGACACACGTGATGGTATGGAGTCATTTGTGAGGTAGTGGATGCGGTACACGACGATGAAGAAAGTAGGAAGCATATCAAAGTGGGTGGGGTGGCATTTGGTGTGTACAATTCACCATCTTTACATAAACTCAAAACTATTTGCTTTTGCCCTCAACCTTTAGCTCCACATTGAAAGACATTGGCTTTGTTTCATGTTGATGACCAAGAAGAGTGTGAATGACATACGTGGAAAGGGTAGGGTGTACACCTGCAGTCTGGAGAGGTTCAATGTAATCAAGTAAGGTGTAGTTCTGAACTACATTATCATAGATGAAAGACATTTTTATGGTGTGATCATGCACCTATGCAGCCAGTTAGTATGGGGCAGAGAACTTGGGGGGTCATTTAGCCCCATTCTACTATGCAATGCTCAGACATAGTGAATCTTGGTGGATGCCCTTGGCGTATTGTGCAAGCAATGCAACTATTTTGGCGTCAATGCCGCAAGGCAAAAACCCCAAGGCAAACCCCCTCCCCTCCCCCAAACGGGGTGGATTTCTCTCATTTGCTCCTATTTTGTACCCCGATTTGGGGGATTCTTAGTGCTTTGTTAATAACTGTCAATTCTTAGTGTCCGCAACTGCGAAACCAATGATAAGACCACTGATACATGGACTTTTCCTGACTACCAGTTCGCAAAGACCAATGTCGAGACTAGAGGATGAATGTTTCTTAAAATGGTGGAATTTTTAGAGTTCTCATGTGGCTCTAGTTGCGCAACAACCAACACCAATGTGTGTTTGGGGCGTGGGACCTGGATCATGGCGAAGTTGCGTTGCCAACATTCATGCTCAAAATCTGTTGAAAATGTTCACCCCATTCGTAGCCCCGATTGTCAGAAAACTTGTTCCGACTTCGGAGTCGCGCTAAAAGCATGGTCTTGGTCGTTTAGTTCTTCGCGAAATCATTATTTTGGGAGACACAAAATGATTTTTCAACAAAGTTTCCAACTTTAAGCCTTTTAACCCCCCCTCCCTTCTTGGGTACCACTCTTTAGGCGAGGGTAAAATTTTTTTTGTTGCGGAGAATTCGCACACTCGTCTACAAAACGGTAGTTGATGGTGAACAACTTCAACGCCGTTGATCGCCAATTTTTGGCAACCCAAAAAAAATAATTGCAACCGACCGATTATTCTGCTACCTGCATTGAAATTGAATTGATTATTTGGGCGCGTAGCAGGCGTAGCACAGGGGAGTCGCCACTGTAGACAACAAGGGTTCATAGCCGTCGAAACGTCGTTGAACGGCAGAAGAAACCAAAAAGTATGATGCATACCACTATATTTTTTCTCTTTAAAGGCACTAGTGATCTGCGCGTCACACAGCGAGGGAGACACAGAGAAAACGACGCGTCAAAAATAACGTGTCTTAAATTCAGCTTCACAGCGCTCCCGGTTTGGCACGACACCGCAAGTATTATATAGACGACATTTGAAGCAAGAACCGGCGCATACAAACGTCGCTGCGAAGATTGTAGGTGACCATCCTGGTTGTCATGATTAGCATCTCAATCACAAATGCGCGCACTTAAGCAAAACAATGCAGAGCGTGTGTATGTAGTTATATGCGGCTAGCGACTTGCAACCCATCGTTTTCTCTTTCATAGCGTGTGCAAGACCGCCGAAGGTCAAACAAGTAGCGCTAAACAGCCGCTCCACTGCAGCAGAAGTTGGGGGCGTCGCGAAGTATTGTCACGCCATTCTGCTAATGTTGGGAAAAACACTGAAGTGGCGTCGCCACCATTCTATCACATTGGTCTTCATGTCTTCGACTGGCAATGTTTGTCGTCAGGAAGCACATCTGCAACAGGAGCATGCGCACTTGCTTCCTCTTGGAATTGATCTTGAAAAAGAGCTGACAGTGCTTTGTTCCTTTGTGCTGCAGGTTTTGGTTGAGGGCGGTCACTGCGGTTACTGAGGCTGCCACTTTTGCGTCCATTGTCCTTTCACGGCTTGAACGGCATTGTTCCTCTGTCTTTGTGAAAGAAATCCGAAGGATTTGAATTGAGGATCAAGAAGTGTGGTACTACTATATTGTTTAAGAACATGGTCTAGTAGAGCACCAATAAAACAATTCTTCAAAGCTTTTTGCAGGTTTTTGCGTGCTGCTTTCATCTCTTTTGTTTTTTGTTGTGGTTGAACGACCGAGTCATCCCAACGGCACACAATCTCACCTTTCCGCGCCTTGTAAATGAGCATGTATACACGGGGTAATACAAGTCATGTTGTCTCATACTGAGTACCTTCAATATCATTTACTACTATTGCTGATGGACAAAGTAGTATCACAGAATGCTCGTTCACCTTCCAATTATTGTCGTCCATAGACACCATGTAACTGTCAGCATAGGGTCCATCTTCATGGCGGGCATCAGCACCAAAGTTGATATCATAATTCTGAACGACAACCTCCTTCTCAGATCAGGGCTGATACTTGCTGCATGAGATCTCATCTCAAAAATTGTTAAACTCCTCGTCGGCGACCAAGTGCGGTGGACATTTCTGGCGGCACAGCAAGTAGCTTAGTTTTTTGTTGGCCATATGTACCTTCTGCACAGACCACTTTAATGCCGTACCTAACTCAATAGCACCGGTGTCGTCTGCCACCAATTTGTCCTGCATATCAAGCTTCTTTTCGGTCTCATTAACAAACCACTCTTTGTGATGTGCGATGACATGTGCATGCAAATCCGCAACGGTACTGTAGTGTTTGATTCGAGTTCCACAGACCGCTCCATTTGCTTTGTGCAAAACACATGTGGCGAACCCTAGGTTCTTCTCCATGTTCTCCGAAAGCTGTCCAAAAATTCGAAGTTCGCCGACCTATTTGAGCCTGCAATGGTGCTAAGGTGGTAGAATCGAATAAGGCAGTCCCAGACTCTGATTTTGAAATTTTCTTTTGCGCTCTTCTCCTGGTACTTCTCTGGCTCTTTTGCGCTTTTCAAGGTCAGCCCGTTCGTTTCCTTCCCGCACCTCATTGAACCGTGCTATGAACGCCTCACAATCACTGAGGTTCTCACGTGGCTACCATGTATGGGCGGACACAAGAAACCCTTTCTACTGGATTGCCCATTGCTTTTCCCTGTTGCCTTTGTGGTTCCTTGCCATGCGTTCAGTGATACTATCGTCAGCATCGTGGGTATCACACAGGCCCGCAGGGTTTGCAATGTGTTGTGGAGTGTGGCGGGGGCGGCCCTGTTTTTCTTTGGCTTGCAGTCTAGTTGCCAGTGCTGTTGGCTTTGATTTCAGACCATGGTTTCCCATAGTTTTGCTTGCAAAGACAGAGACGTAAGTAGTACAATAAGTAGTGCTGCGTGATTGGGTGTCTAGAAAGTCGGACCATGCTTCGCATGGTGGCCTACCACTAATAGGTGAGTCTGCCAAGCCACCGAGTGTGGAAGCTAGCATGGTTCTGATGGCCTGGCCCTGATGGATGATGTTATGTGAACTTGTTAGAATTAGGGTACCATGATGACGTCATCGTAGTGAAGTCATCAGTGGTGGCATGATGACAACGCAAGATGACATCATCATAGAAAAACATAATGAGACTCAAAAATCATAGCTAAGGCAAAAAAAGTTTCAAAGATCAAAAGATAGAAGTGAAAGATCAAAAGTGAAAAAAAAACAGATGACAAGGCAAGATGACATCATCATGGAAACTCCTAATGAGACCCAAAAAACATAGCCAAGACAAAGAATGCTTCAAAGATCAAAAGATAGAAATGAAACATAGAAAATGAAAAAAAGCACTGTGAGGATGCACAAGGCAATAGTAACTCCAAAATCCGTGGTGGGGTGGTGAAACATAGCATTTTGTAAAGAAACGAAAAACTAGGGTCAATTGGTTAATGATGTATTTTAGTGGCAATAATCGGAAAAAATTGATTATTTCAACGGGTAATAATCGGAACAATTGGTTATTTATTCCAAAATGATCGGAAAAAACCGATTATTTTCTTTTGAAACCAATTCCGAACCTTACAGCCAAACGACTTTTGACGGTTTAAGACCTCTTTTCCAGTGGTCACTATCTTGAAATAGTTTGTACCTCTCTCCCAACTGGTGAAAAAAAATCTTCCAAATTTTCAAACTCATTTCAATCAATCGATGATTGCTCGCAAATAGTTTTTATGACTATGTATCATCGGTTTTTGACTCACTATGTCCAAATGCCGTATAAGTTTCTGACATTGTTTTCGTTCTCAGTTTAGTTTTGTGGATCGCTGTGAAAAAGACAAAGACTGAGGGTGGAAAAGAGCTGACCGTTGCATCTATGTACTCACACCGGCTGCGCCATCAACCCAACACAAGAAAGAAAAGCGGAATCAATGAGTTTAGCAGTGATTTGATGTTGGGGATGGAATTGTGGATGACAGATCACAAGATAGCGGGGACGGTCAGCAGAACGCGAGATGGTGGAACCCACAAAAGTAGTGAAAAAAAATTGTGTCGGAATTCTTGCAGGCTCCGGAGGTGTGTTGGATTATAACAACACACATATGTATGTCAAAACAAAACACATTACTCATGCCTGTTGCACATTACTACACAAACTAGTACCAACAAAATAGTGGGTAGGGTGGGTTCCGGAGATGGGTTTGGGCTGGTAGAACTGGATCCTATGTTTGGTTTGATGGTTCCACTAAACATATTACATCTTCTGGAACAAATCTCACGTCTTCTAGAACAGTTCCAAAAATAGCCGTCTTGATGTTTCGGTAGACGTATTTTGTCTACCACTACTCTATAACCCACTAAATCAACAAACCTCTGCTGAACTTTGTGGTTTGCTTGAAAAGCTACAATACGTATGACAACATATTTACCCATACCTAGGAGTCCACCTCACATGGGTTGTCTTAGTATGGCCCCAGCTTCGTCGACCGGACTTCCTTCCTCGCTGATAGAGTGCTTGTTGATAGATCGGCATATTCCTCGATGTCATAAAATAGGTGCAAACTTGTGAAGTAAGTAACACTTGATTGTAAACCGCATTTTCTTTAAGCATTTATAAACTCACCAAAGAAATACAGTATTCAGATCCTCATTGATCCAGAGGGTTCTTTTACGTCCACACCACTTGTTGGCCTTCTTCGGTGGGCATTGACCCCTGCTGCCATTGTAATGGGTGTGGTAGGCCTTACACTTCTCAAATAGAAATGTATGATGACCCTGACTTGACGCCCCTTTGGGATTTGTATGAATTTTACAGTGCTGGCAAGACATGCTTGATGCATCATGGCTTTGCTCCACCTTTGACTTTGACGTTCTAGACACTAGAGTCACGCGGAAATGCGTCTCTTGGTCATTTATGTTCCGGATGCACTGGGTACAGTACCGCCAGAGGCCTGGCCACGCATCTCAGTGCAGGAGAGAACACTTTTAGATAGGCGCCCCACAGTGAGCAGCGCCATATGAGTGCTCAAAGGTAGGCACTGTCCAATGAACACTTTTCAATTTGGCTTAGGTTGGGAGCAAATAACCTAACTCAGCCCATACCTCGCCATAACCCTCACTTCCAGCCGTTGACGAGATGGGGCTAGATGCAGCGAGCATCTAACTGCCTCAAACAGTAAATTCTCCCTTTTTCGCGGTTAGATGCAGCAAGCATCTAACTGCCTGTAAAAATGAACCCTCCCTTTTTCACGGTTCTGTTTAGGTTGTTGCAATCTTCCAACGACCCTCGCAATGTGTCTTTGCAGCTCTTCATAATTTCCATTTACCTCGGATACCACAGTGTGCATGCAGCTTGGTCACACAAAGCGCGACACAAAGAAAATCAAGGAAATAAAACATTTGCCACAAATTCTGCGGTATTCTGTATGCGCGCGCCGTGGCAAAATGGTGCAATAAAAGCTAACTCACCTTGCATCCAAATGCCCTCATGTGCATACGGTACCCATCATATGCATGTGTTGGGAGGGCGAAATCCTTGCTGTCATCAACACATTGGGGATACTTGGATCGCAGTGAGTCAGCCAAAGCATCCAGTCGTATAATTCCGGAAAAGCAGCTTTCCTCATTTGTATGTGGGCAGGGAAGAGAGTGCAATTGCAGTGCGACATTGGGTGCAACAGCAGATTGCAGATGAGGGGAGTGTATCCACCCTAAAATGATAGGGGCCAAGAGACTGGCTTTTAAACAGGCCCAATTGGACCAACAAAGGTCTGAAAGGCCATGTGCAGTCAGTCGCCTGGCAGCACATGGTGACAAATATATGGCTGTCAGACTACAATATAGGTGCAGTGCAGGGGACTGCAGCAGTAGTGTACAATACTTCCACATCATCAGTTGAAGCGGAACAAATGGGCATTGGGCTGAATCCAACGAATCCACCCAAACTACATTATCCTCATTTATCCAGGGAATATAGTAATCTACATCAGTTCTTCATCAGCTCTTAACAAACGTGCAAGCAGCACATGAAACACTAAACCGAATCCATAGCTTGGGCGGCTCTACAGGCCAAAGTCCAACTTGCACAACGCCAGGTTGGCTTCAGCGCATGCAAATCCTCTACAAGGCCCCCTTTGCTCATTCCGTGCCCCTGCCTGAGCCCCCAAGGAAGGATTAGTTTGAAAAAAGCTGGGTGGCAGGGGCATGTGTAGGAGTGTGCAAAAGGCTAAGAGGCGCTAAGGTCTAAGAATGAACCCAAAGAAAATGCGGACATTGATGACGTGCGACGGGCATTGGCTTCGGCCTGCAAAAAAGCGGGGAACAAAGAATGGTATCTCCACTGCACCACTGCACCACTACAACTTTCATGCTAAGGCTGAGAAGGGGGAGGGTCACTGGACGTGGGCGCTCACAGCGCAACTACTCCCCCTCATATTGAATCCCTACAAACGCCTAAAAAAGCAGGAAATTCCCAGAAAACTGGGGACATGTTATGCATGGCCTTGGGTTGGCTTGCTAGCCACAGAAATGGCGACAACAGGCACACCGCTGTCACGGTTTCAGGAGCCCACAGTGAAATGTTGAGAACAGAGACCCGGTGGGAAAGCAACATATGGACACACTGGCAGAGGGACACGCAGGACACAAATGATCACCCCAGAATTCACGGATAAAGGCTGTATCCGCAGACATGCGGCAATTTGGAGGTCCTGGTCAACAGTGAACCTGCGCAACCAGAACTGCGGCCAGCGCTGCGCGGGTGCAAAATGACCAGCCATCAAGTGTAACTGTCCTGAGATTTGACCCTGGGATAAATGCATGCAAAGCACCCACTGTGCCCATGTACTAGGACACCAGGGTCCACAGTCACTATAACAAATTTGATTAAGCAATGCCCCGGAGCACCACATGCAGAATCGGCACATGTTTGCATGTTTATGAATGCAACTACCTGGGTATTGGTGCATATACAGGCCCAGACAATGAGGCTTTGGGCATGAAATGACCACCATGGGGCAACCAAGACCACAATGCTTATTCGCACAATTTGCGATGGTTTTGCGAATAAAAATTGCAAACATGACGATTTGAAAAGAAGAATCTTGTGGACCTGAGAGGGCGAAGGCGCTGTGGCCTCCCTCTGACATCTCTGCCCCGAAGATGCCAACCTTTCTCCAGAAACTTTCCCAGAAACGCAACGGAAAATTGTTTTCTTGCGAAGGATGAGGCAGTGGTATGTGTCACCAGGATGATTGGTGACTTGTTGCCTCTTGGGTGCTGTTTCAGCGGAGGCACCGACCGCTTCTGCAGGTAGGAGTTGGTCAGGACTTGGGCAGGCACATTATCAGACATGAGGCCTAGAGAACAAGTGGTTGGTGCTGCCTCTTGGCAGTCACCAAGGTTGTGCTCAGCACACTACACTGAATTTTTTCAGCTACTTCAGGTCAGGCCTCAGGTTCCATCGGGAAGCGCCTTGTGCCCTTACTGTTGTATTTAGTGCTGCTGTCCTTCGGTTGAATTTTGGCTCGCCAAGCACGCTTTGCCCTTGGTTAGGCTGCTTTTGTCATGCTCTTGGGCGGGAAACGGCCATGCCTTCCAAAAAAAAACAAACAAGTGGTTTGTGCTGCAAAAATTGCAACTTGTGAGTTCCCCTGTGTGACATGTCGTCAGGTGATGTACCTTATGGGGCCCTGTATAGTCAGCCGTTGTTCTCTTCGCCACAGGGCTTTCCTAAAGGGGGGGCAAAAGAAAAGGGTTCGTAACATCAACAGAAACGAACGCTCACGGGCACGCTCTGTGCTTCATGGCCACGGGACATTCTCTACTTCAAAGGTTGGCGGTTGGCGGTTGGTGATTGTCGGTTGGTGGCGGTTGGTGGTTGGCAGTTGGCGGGTGGTGCCATTTGGCGGTTGGTGGCAGTTGGCAGCGGTTGGCGGTTGGCAGTTGGCGGTTGGTGGTCCCTGGGGGTTGTCCTTAAAGGCTGTCCTTAACAAAAAAAAAAACTCTGGGTTCTTGAAAACAGCCCTGCTTCGCCATCCTTGGGGGTAGCACATCCTCTGGCTGTACTTTCTCACGCTTCAACTCGTTCACCGACAGTGTCCAATTATTCCTCCAAGCTGGCTAGGCAACGCGCTCGTTGTTGTGCACTGACACCAATACACGCCTCTGCCCCTCTGCGCTTCCCTTCTTCTGCACTGGATCCGGTGCACTCCCAGGCTGTGCTGGCTTTCCCTCCAGAACACAGCCGCGGTCATGGTTCCCTTCGATGCGAGCGTTCCATCCACTCACCATCCCTTACATGACCCCACCCACTGAAGCAACCCCACTGAACATGTCTGAGCGGAAACATATGTTGGAGGGGGGACGGGGGGAGTGACAAGTTCCTGCTGCAACCCCAAGCAGCGTTGCCTCAGATTCTGACTGTGCCCATCCAGCCCCTTCCAGGTGCTCCTTCCAGTTCCCTCCAACAGCAGGAATGCTGTCGCTCAACAGAACTCCAGAACCCCCAATGCACTCAACGTTTGGCAATGGGCCATCGCAGCGGTGAGATGATGATGAATGCGACGGCTGGTGCTGTCAGCAACTTTCACAGCGTTTTGCAGCAGGTTTTGTGTGCTTGTGTTGCAGGGCTGTCCGTTCTTGAAAAAACAAGTAATGCCCACCTGTTTCACCCATCGCAGTCAGCAAAATGTCTACCGTTGTCGATTGAGGTCATTCGGCTCCCACTATCAATTGGCGAATACACTTGCAGTGTTGGCATTTGCATTTGTCGGTGGCACATGCAGGTGATCTGCTGGCATGGCCCCCCGATTTAGCACCCTAGGGTACTAATTTCGGCAGAATGTTCAAGAAGGCGGGGGGTACTAATTGTGGGGGGGGTACTAATTTTGGGCAGGTGCGTGACAAGCTCGGGTATGCATGGAGTCATTTGGAGTGACCATCCAGAGCCTACCAGGAAATATCAGGAACCATCTAGAGCCTGCCATGCAATAACAACAAGATTTAGGATTCAAGGAGGTGGCGAAAGTTTCCCCATCGGAAATTAGCCCCGTCGAAATTGTCCCCTGGCAAACTTGCCCCCCCGTAACCCCCCTGGCCCTATTCAGCAAGCTGCCAAAAGTAGTTCCCTCTTGAGCCTCCCAAGCAAACAAAACATGAACAAACCGATGGCAAACCATGGACCACCACTGCAGAAGATGCTGCATTGGCTCCATCAGCCCCTGTAACACACACACCTTCAAAATATTCATCCGGATCAAACTTTTCGTCAGGCAGAGAGCAGAGGCTGACAACCTCACCCTAGGACACAGCTTGAAATTGCATCTCCCAGTGGCTGTCGCACGGGCAGTAGATTGATATATCGCTGCACATGGGGTGCCCAAAGGAGCAGGCAGTGAAGTTGTTGGTCACACGCCGTGAAATTTCGCTGGGGGGGAAATTTTGCCACTTTCCTAAACGGCGAAATTTCCCCCGCAAAATTCTGCCCTCCCGATATTTTCCCCCTTCCTGCACTAAATTTGGGGAGCTGCTAAAATTTTTTTGGGGGGGTTATGCGTGTGTAGGGCTGGCAGACATATGTGCTGCTGACGCATACATGTGTCGTGCGGGCAGAGACAGGGATTGCCAACCACCGCCGATCAACTCACTGCCCTTCTTCTGTAGTGCACGACTAACCCCCCCCCCCCCGGCGAGAGCAACACCAAAATCCCAAAATTTGACGGAAACAACAACTGCCGTTGCTCTGACAAGGGGAGGGCATTTGTAAAGGGCAAAGTAGGACAGGGTTGCAAAACTTGCGGAAACAACACCTGCTGTTGCTGTGACAGGGGTGTTGCTCTCGCAAAGGGGGGGGGGGGGCTATCATAAAACCAGCAGGTTGATCCTGGTCTGTCAGCCAGACGAGATGCTCAGGCGGGGCCGGGGGGGGACCTTCGCTGGCTTTACGCGGGGCTGCTTGCGGGGCACGCCCGGCAATCGGCCACATGCTTCTTCACGGCGGCCCCGAGCAGTGCACAATCCGCGCCCGTTGCCATCAAGGTCATCCCCTTGGCCATGTAATGGTGGGTCTTCGCCGGATTCCCGGCCTGAATCCCGAGGGGCTTGTTGGCTTTGGCACAGGCACTCACGACCTTGTCGATGGCCTCTTGGACGGATGGATGCTCGAGGTCTCCTGATCGAGTCGGGAGTGAGGCAGGGGTGGGCGGGCTTTCAACTTCGGGGAGGCGGGTCGATACAGCCCTCTGGCTAGACCCTCCCCCCCCCCCAAAGGGGTCAATTGACGCCCCCCCCCAAAATCTGACTGAGACTGACCCCCGGGCCCCGGAGGTAACCTGGACCGAAAATTCGGCAAAGAAAAAATGGAAATGGGATTTTTGCAATCAGCGCGTCGAGGGGGTGCAAATTTTTTTTTTTCGGCGCATTCAGCGCCAGAGTTCATAGTCACGGATTAATGGTCCTGCCAATTGAGCCCTTTTCC
Organism: Eutreptiella sp. 'Long Island Sound 2002'; assembly: GCA_964036045.1. Taxonomy (NCBI): domain Eukaryota; phylum Euglenozoa; class Euglenophyceae; order Eutreptiales; family Eutreptiaceae; genus Eutreptiella; species Eutreptiella sp. 'Long Island Sound 2002'. The sequence goes on from OZ038381.1 coordinate 13,619,564, forward strand.
CGTACCCCCCCCCTTTCAGTTTTCGGGACCCCCCCCCCCCCCCCCCGCAAGCGAAAACCCGCCTTCCCCAGGGCGTTCTCTGAGCGGTGACGCAGGTTTGAGTGGCAGTGCGCTTGACACAAAGCTGAGCCTTGACATGGCTGACACGGAGACTGGTTCTTTCGTCGTTCTCTACCTGCGGATGTGCCATTCGTATCAGCACTCGTCATCTGCTTTCACTGCGCTCACTCTTGAGGGGAGGGAGCAGCGTGCCCGCACCACCGCCGCCGACGATTTACGATTTACGAAAGGCGGGACCCCGAACCCGAACGACACGGCGCCGGAGGGGGCCAAACACGAAGGACGCGAAGCCACTTTTTGCATCTGCTCATTTGGCATCAAGATGCTTCCAGATTTGGGCGCGAAAACGGTCACTAACAAACAAGGGGCTTCGCTCCACGCAAGTTAGAGCTGTGGGCCTGTCCAAGGCATAGGACAAAAATTGGTGTAAAACAAGAGGAACAGGCAATGAGTGCACATTGTTTGGACTGACCCGGACCAAATTTCAGAACAAGTGAAAATGGTACTTTTGGAAACCGCACGACGAATTAAAGTCCAGAAAGTAAAGTCCAGAAAAGTCATGTGCCCGGGTGGTTGGCGAAACCATTTTTGACCCTCCAAAAGGGGTTTTTTGGCACCTTTGGGCCCCCAGAAATTTTTTTTGGGGGCGTCTTTATAGTGGGTGACAGCCCAGTTCGTCAATCGTAAATCGTAAATCGTCGAATCTTCCCCCTGTACAGTACCCACACCCCCCACCAACGTCAATGCCCATTTATGGGGGGGGGGGGTCCTCCATTGGTTGTCGGCCGTTCTAATGTACGGCTGCCGATGACCCCCTCCGGCCCTTCCGGGGGCATTTCATTGCCACTAAGCAATTGCATGATAGTGACAAAAATACCTGTCAACTCTTGTGATGCACCTGGGGTTCTCCTGCCACACGCAAGAATAAGACTATTGAAAGAAAAGCAGCGGTGTAGGAAGACGCACCTAGATGTCCCAGGGACCCAGAAAGGTCCCAAGGGCCGATCAAGAAAGCATCCACGCCCTCCTCCTGCACCATGTCCTCGATGTTGGCCACAGCCTCTGCAGTCTCCACTTGGCAGACCACCACAAGCTTGCGGTTTGCCGTTGCGAGATACTCTTTCAGATTCAAGCCGTAGCCTGAAGCACGGCCAGCCCCCACACCGCGCACCCCTTCTGGGGGGTACCTACAAGCTTGGATTGCGGATTGGATATCCTTCCGGGAATTCACCTACACGACAAAAGTAGGGTTCCTGTGTACACAAATCTGAACACCCTGAGTGGGGTCGGAGGAGATGGGGGGAATTGGGAAAACATGAGGGGAAATGTTTTTTGCAAAGAGAAAAAGGCAGAAAATGGAAGAAACATGCACCATCGTCACCGGGGGTCGGCTGCAATGTCAGTGTGGACTAACATCACATTCATCTTTGGTGTTGGTAAAGTGGGTGTGAACCAACTTTGCGTTGTTCATTGGTGGATGCAACGTTGTGGACCAGTATTCCAATGTGCATTGATTGGCATTGATTGGAATACAGAAACCACTGAACTAACCCCCCCCCCCCATCATTGCATTGTATTGTTTGGTGGCTGCAATGTGGGTGTGAACCAGCATTGGATTGTTATTTGGTGGTAATCTACGCCCCTCTTGTGGATGTGAGGTGGCCATCTGGATCTTACCCACCATTCCATTGCATCCAAGACGTTCAAATTACGCACACAAAAACAGACCGACCAGCAAAAAGCACTTTAGGAGATGCGCCCCATGTTCGGAGCTGTTCCCAAACCAAAAAAACATGCACCCACATTGCTGCCACCAAACGAGCTTTGCCTCTCCCGTGAATGGACCACTTTTGACCATTTGGACCAATAACAAGCACAACGGTGAGATTAAAGCCAAAAGATTGGCAATCCCCTATTTCCACGGTGCTGGAGCCAAGTGAGCCCCAAAGGCCCGGCGATGGCTTCAGATAGCTGATCTGAAATCGGCGACAAGTGTCTTAGAAACCAAAATCAAACATCAACTGATCTACCAACATCTGCACTGTGATTGACAAGACAGAGGCTGAAATCAACAACAAACATCAGAATCTGGACTTGGGCCGGCGGTGATGTTGGAAAAGATTGGCAGCCTCATACTCAGAGGGGAAATAGGGCTTGAATGTGGCCACTTGGACGAAGAATGTACAACTGGTGGTGCTCGAAAACGTCCATCTCCAATCTTGCTAACTTTGTTGTGAAGGGAGTGCACAAAGGCCAAAAGCTACATGTGGGAGGCATATGGGCACAAAATTCAATGCTGTGAAATGGCCATTCCTCCAACAGAAGATCTCATCCTCGTGAGGAGAGGAGTGATCTTGAGTCTACATGATGTCTGTTTCCCAGACTGAGTGGGACAGATGGCACGTAGGAAGGTCATCAAAGGGCAGATGCCGGCATTGACCAGGAAGAGCCTAGGGGGGCTTTAATGTGCCAGGACGTCGATGACACGACCACGTGGTGGTGGCAAAGAAGTTTTCGAAACTTATGGCCCATGGGCAAGATTTCCTGAAGGGATGGCAGATACATGGCATAGGCAGGGCAATCAGGCAAATGTAGAAGGGATGTGATGGTCGAGCCGAACGATGATAGACCTTGAGCGCGAGGGGGGGGGGATCAACCCCCAGCCCTCGGCCCAGCAGTACATGTGCCTATGATGACATGGAAAATACCGCAGTGAAGAGTGCATGGAGCGGGGTACATCAGTGATGCTGCACCGTTGATACCTGTGGGTATGACTAGGGGCAAAAGAGGCAGGACAGAGGGCAGGGACTGGGAGAAAATGGCGTCTCACAGAGATGGCAGACGGGCCAAGACAAGCCCACACGGGCATAGTGCAATAGCTGGTTTTAATGGACACACGCTAAAACTTCTCTCCCTTTGATGACCAGTGCTGAAACTTCCATTTAATCAAATACTGGCAGTCAGGGCATCATAGTGGCTTCACTTGTTGCTCTTCGGGTAGCAGTGTAGAGGCCTCAGCAGAAAAACGTCTTGTGCTCCGAATATGTGGTGCAATTGTGTCGCCCGACCTGTACCCGCTTGTACCGCTTGTACCACCTGTGCCCAGTGAATACTGATATCCCCCAAAAACGGTCCGAACGCCAAGTGTTCGTTGGACAAGGCATTCAGTGAGCGCGCAACCTTATGAAATTCCCATAATATCCCTAAGCACAAGATACCCAGCCCATACAAAGCACAAAGGGGACGGAGGCAAATGGAACTGCACAGCACTGAGAAGGGCTGCTGGGTTCCCGGCCATTCCTTGAATATTTCAAGTGTACAAAGTCATCTCTTTGCGTGGAAAGCCCAAGAATTGTGGCCTCTACAAGCTTGCTCGTGTAGTACCGCTTGTGTAGCATCTGCTGGTCAGGTGCAAGTGGAGAATCAGTCATGGTGGGCAATAGAGGTCCAATAGCTGAATGATACCAGTACCTCACATCCAATATTTTGCAACATTTCATTATTGCAAGACACATCATAACAGCCCCCAATTTCCCCAATCCTGCAGCCTGAATCCTGTACCCTGAAACGCGATACCTCAGTACTTTGGGTATCAAAAAATGCACTCCGAACACCAAGTATTCGCTGGACAAGGTGTTCGTTGAACACGGTAGGGGGGTGACCATATTTTCCCAAGGGCTATTGCATGGCCAGCCCTTTTCCCCACTGTGCATTCAAATCATGTGCAGAGCATAGTATTAGCAATTGGTAGTGTAAAAACCATAGTAAGGCTTTTTGACGAAGACATCGGGGTTTGTTGAGGTTGCATACCATTGGGATAATTATGCCATCTGGGCCAAGGTCAAGGACTCGCTTAATCCAAACAATATCATTCCAGGGCAGTCGAACAAGAGAAGCACACCCACTACCATTCATGCTAGCCAACATTGTCTGCATCGTCTCAAGGCTAGTCCCGGCGTGCTCAAAATCCAACCACAACCAATCAAATCCACATTGTGAGAACATCTCAACTAGACTTGGGACTGAGAATGAAATGTAGATGCCGAATAGCGCATCCCCTTTGAGGAGACGTTGCTTAAAAGACTCTTGCATCTTGCTCGACATCTGTTGTAGAAATATGGATGGGATAGACAAAAAGCATCTCAAATGCCAAATGGAAATGATCATCCAAGATGATTGAAAGCGAGGGATTTCCGCCCCACGATGAACAGACAAGATATATGAAGCCACTGTTATACATTGGACAGCCTTGAGGAACTTGCACATGCAAGTGAAGCAGAGGTCTTGTGTAGGGGCGGCTGCGCTGTGCAGGTGGTGCAATTCCGCACAGTAGGTCTTGTGTAGCCCCTGTTGTGCCGCACTTTTTCCACTCCCATGTCCTATTCCAGTGGATGAGGGTGCGGGCGGTCTGGCAGGAATGAGGTTTCACAAAAGGAGGGAAGCCACACTGACCAAGAAACATTGTATCCCATTACTTTGGACTCCAAAACTGGTACCACTGTACCACTTGCGTTCAGTGATCCTGGTGGGCCCACAAAAACTACAAAGCAACGAACATAAAACAAAAAACTACCAATTGAAACATTGCAGCAAGGGTGGCCTGATACACCCAAGGAGACACAAGTCATAATAACAGGAGAAGGGATTCGAACTTTGTGTGCACCTGAATTTTTGGTTGTGAGATGAGTGTTTCAGAATGGCTGTACGGTTCCATTTGGAGAAACGACGGTTTTTTTCCTTGAACGTCATTGAAGGAGCAGCTGAAGAGCCCAACACCCGGAACATTTGACGATAGAGAGTACAAAGTTTGCATGCACCTGCATTTTGGTCCTGAGATTAGTCTATCATCCGTTTTGGAATAGCTCGGTGGTTCCATTTTGAGAAATGGGGATTTTTTTTTTCTGATAGAGGACTGATAGAGGAAGCCCAGTGTAGGCATGCCAGGGGTGTTGTCAAGGTGGGTTTTTTTGTTGGGTTCAAACTGGGATGAGCTGGCGTAGCCCGCTCACTTCACAGCACTCAGGATAGCCCTTTTTTTTTACTATCCGGTGCCATTGACAACTGTTTGACAGTGTGCATGAATTGTCCGGCTCTTGAGACTCATTGTGTGAGACAACACATTACCGTACCTTGTTGCCTACCCGCCGTCCTCACAAAGAGGGGGCATAAGGCTAAGGAGTACTCGGCGATGTGATTAGTGCCTTCCCCAAGGCCACTCCTGCTGAGTTGTGGGACATTTGGGTGTTTTGGTGTATGAGTGTAGACTGTCAGGGTTGTCAGGAAAGGACGAGGCGCCACAATACTCGGGATAACCTCTCGGAATCAAAGTTCAGAGCTGTCCAGTGCTACGGTGATCCCACAATGGCGCGGTAGCGGATCTGACACTGAAACCAGGTTATGCAGTAGGAGACTGCCACGCCCGTAGGCTTCCCAGTGTGTTGTCAAGGTGGGTTTTAAATTGGGCAACGTCTTCCCAAAGCAATCGCATGCATGATTTCTTTTATAGTATTCAGTTTTGTGCTATTCCTTCTTCTTTTCAGCAATTGCATTGTTGAAATGTGTTCTTTTCATGGTTGTCACACTTCTGTGCATGTGAAAGCCTAGGGTGTAGCAAGATGTTGTTGTTCCATTTCTCCCACACTGGAGTTGCATTGTGCAAATTCTTGGACCCAAATCCCCTTTGTGGTGGGTGGTGCCACTGGATAGTGTTTGATTTGTTCCAGAATGTGGAGGGAAATTGGGCCAATTGGTGCTCCCCAAAGCAGTGTTGTGGCAGCCTGGTGAAAACTTGGGATAAATGACAAAAACCGGCTTTGGAAGGTGCTATTTTGGATTCCGCAACCCCCAAAACGCTGGCAAACACAGCTGGGCGTTCCTCATTTTGGCTAAGAACACTTGTTTCAGGACTGAATGGGGGCATCTCTAGCGGCAACACAATGTGTGGCAACAAGAAAATGCTGAAATAGTCTGAAACGTATCTTTTTGGATTCTGCACCAAAAAAAGAGGTGTGTCTGCTTGGGGGGCCGGGGATATGCCTTTTGCAGAACATCATCAAATAGGGTTCATGCTGAAGCTTCTGATGTGCTATGGAAATAGCAGAGGAACACCACAAAAATGCACCTTTGGATGGTGGGAGCAAAATGCAACATTGGGAAGACAAATTGACATCATTTTCCATCTTCCAAATTGGCTGGCCCCAGATGCCGAGGGGAAGGAAACGTGCTTGCCAGTAGTAGGTGATCAGCTGTTGTTGTTTTTTTTTTGGCTGAACTGTGAGCTGCTCCCGCAGTGGTGGAAAGGAATATCGCTGCCAATGATGACAGCGGTCCTTACCTGGAAAGTGTTCTCCCTCATTTTGGGCCCATGTCCCCTTCCACACAATGCTTTCCCCTGCATTTGGCTACAATCTCACATCAAATGAACATAAGCACCCACAATTTGCATCCAATTTGTCTGAAATGTAGAAAGCTTCACTACAAAACCATGTGTACCCATTTCATAAAAATCGTGTCATAGGCCTGCCCAAACACTGTACACAACAAGGGACGGAACAGGAGCTGAGCAAACCCGAGACAATTCGATAAATTTGATTGGGTTGCACCCAAGTCCATGTGCAAAGAGATGCAAAGATATGCTCTAGCTTCTGAATTACCTTAGCACCGCGTGAGGAGCAGATGATTGCTCAAAGGAAGCACTACAACGATTCTGCAATGAAAGAGATCAGATGCTCGAGCAAACATGGATGACAGTGAGAAGTCTTCGTAGAGGAACCCTTGTAAACAGTAAGGATGTAATGTGATGCAAGTCCATTACGCACTCATGCCACAGATTTGGTGGCACAAGCCTCACCTTCTAACACAGGCTGATGTATGTCGATTGCACTGGTTGGACTAGGCTGCAGAGTGGCAGAATAGTCCTGAAAGGTGTTTGAGAGACCACCATTCAAGGCAGCCAGAAATGCCCTTTGCTGTGATAGAGATGGGTGCAGAAAGTGATTTAGTGACAATAAACTTCCATTATTCAAAAAGAAAACACCTATGGTTAAGGCAGCATTACTTTTTTTGCGACAGAACAGGCCCTTTTTTTACTTGAGCGAGAGGAATCAAAACGACTGTGTAACCCCTGCTGTCTCAGGGTCCTAGAGCAAGGAGGAATCAACAAAGGCTGGGCCATCCTACCATCTCGGGGTCGCCAGAGCAAGGAGGAATGAAAAAGGGCAACATAACCCCTGCCGTCTCAGGGTTTCCAGAGCAAGGCGGAGTGAAAAAGGCTACTTAACCCGTGCCATCTTGGGGTCCCCAGGGCAAGAAGGAATGGAAAAGGATACGTAACCCCTACCGTCTCAGAGTCGCCAGCGAGGAGGAGGCAACATAACCCCTGCCGTCTCGGGGTTCCCAGAGCGGGAGGAATCCAAAAGGCAACATAATCCTTGCTGTTTCCGGGTCCTTAAAGTGGGGAGAACGGAAGGGTTCAATACCTGCTGGATCGGGACCTCCAAAGCGGAGGGGCCTGCATCATCACTGGGGCTCATGCATTGGTATCTATTGCCCAAACAACAACAAGTGTACCTCGCGTGCTTGTGGCTTGGCTGTAACCAGTGTGCGTTTTTCTTTCATTTTTGATGTAAAACCAAAGAACCCAAGCAGTCCTTTATGTTGCTGTACCTGTTGCGTACACAGGGGACATCATTTTCACTTTTTTGCTAAATCAGAGCGAAAAAAAAATATGTGGGTTACGCCAGACACCACCACACCACGCCACGCCACGCCACGCCACGCCACGCCACGCCACGCCACACCAGGCCAGGCCAGGCCAGGCCAGGCCAGGCCAGGCCAGGCCAGGCCATGCGGCACTGCACCGCACCACACCACACCACACAATACCACCATAGCACAGCGCACCACAGCGCACCACGCCACACTGCACTGCACCGCAACACACCACACACAGCACCACCCCAGACCAGCCCAGGGGGTTGCATTGATATGATACCAGAGCATTTGCCACTGCACTGCAGATTTAATTTGTGTTTGAGTGGTGGGGGCTGGTATGCTGCTCATTTGGGTTGTGCTTTGGATGCCATGTCATAACACAACCACAAAAACTATGAAACGGTGCTTGCGATGAGCGCCAGCAAGCAACACGTTGTTTCCTGACAGGTAGCAGTGGGAAAGACATGCAACTCGACCCCACAAAACTGCACACCCCCTCTGGCCCCAGCACACCCACTCCCCCTTTCTGGTTTGCCCCCCCCCCCCCCCCACAGTCCCCACGCCTGCACAAACACACGACCAACCAAGTGCAACCGGAAGCATCAACCGCCAAGGCCTTTATACCTGCCCCAAGTAGACAACCTTGTCAAAGAGCACTTGCCTTCACAACGGCGATGGGTGACTCGGCACAAGGGGGGTCGCCCATACAAAGCGGGCACGCATAGCACTGGCCGACGTGAATGCGCCCAGGTGCCATGGCCCCGCCGCATGCCACTGCTGACTACGTACAGTGCGCTGAGCCGTGCGCTGAGGTGTAGTCCCATTCGCAAGCGAAAGGGATGTTTGGGCCCATCCCATGTTATGTTGATCCTGTGAGACCGGGCCACGTCAGCCACTCACCCAGCCGGAGTCCGTGGCAAGCCATTGCTTCAAACCCCATTTCAGTGGTCCCTGTGTTCACTTGCTCTTTGCCAGCGGCGCAAGGCCTTCAGCGATTTGCTGGATGGCCGCGGGGGAAGGTTCGCTCTTGTGTCCGAAATACATCTCAACCGTCACACGCTCGTCGGGCACGCCCACGGCCCCAAGGCCAGCCTGCCACTCCTGCACCATCTGCCCGTTCCCGATCATATGCCAGTGCACCTGCTGCAGCGGCGTGCCACGCAAGTCAGAGACGATGCGCGCGGGCGCCGCAGTCGTCGTGCGCCCGGCAAGCGCGCCGTCGCCCCCGGCCCCCGGCCCACTCAAGCAGGCGTGCCACGCAAAACGGCCGCCCGAGCGCGCGACAAGGTCTTCGAGCTCCGGCCCGCAAATGACGTCGCCGGCCTCGCGGTAGCCCGCATAGAGCGACACACGGTCCGTGGGTGCGGCCTCGCCCGCTGCCCAGAGCGCAACGCACTGCTCCACGAACCCGATCATCGGCCCGACTCCCGCGCCAGTCGCGATGAGGACGGTGTGCTCCGCGCGCGGCGCGATACCTCGCAGAATCGGGACATGGAAGCTGCCGCCGAACTTTGCGGGGTCCCCCGGCGCCAGGGACTTGAACTTCGCGGTCTTCCGGAGGCTGCCGTTCTCGCGATGATCGCCCGGCGCCCCCGGGTCGTCGCCGGTGATGACGCGGTAGATGACGTCGATGCTGCGTGCGTTGGTCGAGCGCGTGACGGTGTAGGGCCCGCGGAGGAGGTCGCCCTCATGCTCCACCTCCACCGCCAGCACGTGGCCGGGCTCGTACTGGGTGTCCTCCTCTCGGCCCTCGAGCCGCAACAGCCACGACCGTCCGTTGGGGCAGACCGGGCGGGACTCCACGACCACCGCGGCCTGCGATTCGTACTGGGGGGGGCCTGCCGCGATCGGTGGGCACCGGGCCCGGCCCTGAGACGTGACGGAGGGACAGTCGAGGGGCGGAGCGGTGGCAACACAGGCACCACCGCACTCCTGTTCAAGTGTGAGGGTTGGGGCACCCAGCACCCCTTCAAATTTACCAACTGTCCTTGAAATGGATGTGCAAAACATGTGCACAGCCCACAAAAAAAAACGCGGACATCAAAGTGATGATGGCTTTGAACAGAATTCGTGTTGCTGCCCCCCCCCCCCCCTTACAGCCACACCAACCCCTGCCCCTTCCCAAGTAAGAAACACGGCCCCCTTGCCAGTGAACCCCCCTCCCAGGAGGAAGAATCGTGGCCCAGGGCATTCAAAGACCAAACGAGTGTACCAGGCTATGCAGCGAGTGAAGACCCCCCTATCCCAACAACCTGGTTGCGAAACTTCGTCCTTTTCATGGTGCAAGAGTTTGTAACCCCCCGCCCAAAGACCAGTGGACCTCTCATGCCAACCCCCCACCACCACTTGGGAACAAAGTCAAAGTCAAGGCAACATTCGGTACTGGAGGAGCTTGGCCCAGCAGATTGGAGAGGCATCCTGTGCAACCTTCTGGTTGAACTCGAGCGGTTCAGTGAATTGTCCATGGCCTTGCAACAAAGAGCCATGCCCCCCCCCCCCCCCCCCGCCCCCCACACACAGTTCTAATTGGCACAACAAGACCCTAACTACACTCAAAAACTTGTCGAAAAAATTCAGGTCCAGGGGGGGCAAATAAATTCTCATACCTTGAAGTACCCAAAGCAGATGCAAAACAATGTGCAATGGCAGTCTACCTGCACCCACCCACAGGCAACAAGGCAATCCGCTGTGGACATGCTGAATCGCGGTCGGCTGCCACGGCCCCTTCCCAGTCATACTATCACCATATGCTCCTTGCCCAAGCCCTAAATATGCTTGGTATGTTGATGCGGTGAAGCTGCCCCACAGTTACTTGGCTGCTGCTATGTGGGGACCAGAATTCGGGTGCTGAATCGAGTTGTTGCAACCTTCGGTCTAGCCCTATCAATCAGCTGAGCGATGGGCGATCAACAAGGCAGTAAAGTTGGCTCCTTGGTTGAGACTGCGTGCAGTCCATGTTGGTGCCCATAGTTTGGCTGCCATTTGGTCCGCCAACGGTTGTCAGGGGCTGTGAAAAACTTGACCCTTGATCTTCTGTAGATTTTTCCATCAATTGAGATGAGTAAATCTCGTCTTAGGCTCAGCTGGTTGCATACCCCGACACACATGGCGCGCGGGAACTAGGGTGTGAGTTGTAGGCCTGTGGCTTCGCACTACGACAGTTTGTCAAACGCAGTGGTGAAAATGATACCCTTGCACCCTTGAGCAAATGCTTTGAGACACACAAGAACGCTGGCCACCAATCCATACAGTTGCTCTCCCATTAGTTTGTTCAACGTTTCATCGCTCAGTGCTGGCACAAGGCACAGTATGCCGTTCTCTGCTCTCTGCTCTCGTGGGAATGCTGCTGCTCCTCTAGGGTAGCCATTTGTCCACTGACCGCGCTTTCAGGAGAGCCTTGTCCGTGTTCGGCCTGCCCTGTCCATGGCATGCGTTGAGGAAATGAGGCTCAAGGCCCCTTCGGATACAGTCAAATGCAAAGACCATGAGAGCATGCTCCTTGGAGAGGTGCCCCAACCCCGCCAATGTGCACTACTCCTTGGGGTAACGCAGCTTCCGGGCCTTCTTTTTCAACCAGGTCCTCTTCAAATGTGATCGCCCACTTGGCCTCTTTTGGCCCACCATCCAATCACCCAAGGTTGGGGGGATAGGAGAGAGAGGAGGAGAGCGAAATGAATGAACGCCGCTTTCGGGGGGGACTATGAATCGATAGGTCTTGACTTGCTGCCGACAGGCACAACCACCAGACATCAGTTGGGGAGCAGAGAGCAGCTCAACCTTTGACATAGGGATCGAGGTCATGAAGGCCATGGCCACTGGAGGACGCCGCGCGCTGAAGAAGTTCGCGAGGGCGTACGCCACGCCGGTCAGCACTGCGGCGGATGCGGCCACCCAGGGCCATGCAGAGGACGGGAAGGTGAAGAGCCCGGGCTGCCCAAGGCCTTCCTCTGTGACCACGGCGAGCCCCACGTCCGCAGGCTCTGGCCCTATTCCCACGAGCGGCCTGGGGGCCAGACGTTGTGGTGAAGGGAGGGGGGCTCTGGCATTGGGGGCAGTGCGACGGAAGTGGGCGGCACGTGCAACGGATGCTTGCTGGAGGCCCATGGCGGGGCTCACAGAGAGCTGCATGCTGCCTCCTGCTGCAGGTGGGCGGTGCTGGGACAGCCCCACCAGCACACATGAGACCCCAAACACCAGCAGGACGACGGCCTTCATGTTGCCGCTTTTCTGCTGCATTGCCAATGGGGTCATCATCTGAGGAGAGGGGGGAGGGTACGCCTTCGTCCATATGCCTGTCTGGGGTTCATCCAGGCACGGCCTGCACCAGCGGTTTAGGAAAAAGCGCGTGATACACATCTTACGGGAGTGTTTGCCGTGCGCGCGCCCTGCGTGCTACTTTTATGACGACTTTCCTGAATGGAGTCCCCAAGTTCACCATCACCTATGAAGCCCCCGGGCAGACCAACAGATGCCTCTTGCCTACCAAATGAAGCAACACATCATCCGTGCACAACATTGAACTAGAAAAGCATATCTGAAACACCTTCACAACTTTGTTCCACCAAATTTGTTCACTCAAATGGAACAAGCAAGACCGTTCAATACACAGTCTTGACCCCACAGGTGTGCGGGTCAATACGTTCCGCGCAATGATTTAAATTACATTCACCACATTCTGTTGTAGTGTACTTTTGACAGCACAATGCACATATATCAACCTCATCCCCGACATCATCTTGCGTGGCATCGGCAACGGTTGCTTCAGTGCTCTTCCAAACATGAGGGGAAATTTGTTCCCACGGTCCATACGGAGGGTAACGGACCTGCCTCCAGATGCAAAATTGGGGAAAGTGTAACAAAATGCGCACTGATTAATGCAACTCGTTGGGACCACCACACCAAATGTTCCGTATTAAGCCCCAATGCCATAAATGAGCAAACAGTTGCTCAATCCGAGCCCTGTACCATCCATGCACATCATTATATGACTGTTGCCGTGCCAATAGAGTGTCATTCTTCCGGCCAATTAACGGCACAATGACATGCACACGGCGCTTGTAGGCTCCATCATGGCCACCCACCTCAAAATCAAAGAAATCTCCTCGTGTGCGGGAAGGTCCATAACCATCCCATATCAATACATCGGCGGAGGTGCCAAGAGCCAAAGGACAAATCCATACAATATTGCCCAACATATCAATGGCCACGGTGACCTTGAAAATGTGAGGTTCCAAAGGTCCATAGACCACACCCACCAATGGAGCTGATCGGCATGGAATCTGTAAAGTGTGTCACGAAACATGGGAAGTGGGGACAATGGTTGGAACGATTCAACCTGTCAGACCACCTAATTTCCTGAACAACATGATTCAAAAAATCGCGTACACGGGCCACAATCTGCCGCCATGCGACCTCCAAGCAATCTTTTATGCGCAACATGAATGCACCACTATCCGATGGAGGAGTGTGCTTCATCCAAAAAAAAGAAATGAAACATCGACTCCCGATCGATAAGGTCCAGGTGACCATATTTCAACCAAAACTCCTCCGTTGTTTACCGCATCAGCACCCATCTGTTCAATTTGGGTCCGCAGTGACGTGGATTCCACACGTTGGCACGACCATTGTACACCTTCTTTTGAAGGGTGCAAAGGGTGGGCCATTTTACCACTTACTGCTAACAAATACTCTAGAATTTGTTCCTTGGTTTTCTTGTTCTCTTTCTCACAAACCTGCTCAGTGAATTCTCTTTTGGGGGCCATGGGTTTGGGCTTCGCTTTGGGCTTGGGTGCACGTTTGGGTTCAGAATTAAAGGCAGAATTGGAACTTGAACTAGCCTTCGTTGGCATAGTAGAATTGGAACTAGAACGGGCATCCGAGGTGGCATTTGTTGGTTGGAACATACTAGCAATGGTACGTTGCCCCTTTGCGGGTGGGAGCAGTGCCGAAAGGCTACGTTTCTTGCTTTGCTTCTCAAGAGTTGCCTGCCTTTGCGTGCGGAGACGCGAAACCTCATTATAGAAAGCAACAGGGGCTATAATGCCACCTTGGATACTTGCCATATCCTTTGGGAGGTGGTGGCCTTTACCAAATGTAAGGATGCGCCGAACCACTTCGGGGACGCTAGGTAATGCTGTATCAGCGTAGCGGCGGTGTTCTTTTGCCCAAAAAATCAATGTGGGCTATTCAAAACTTGCGCATAAACAGCCTTCTTTCCAGTGGCGTACACTTGTCAATGGTCAATCGCTTTGGCAGTTCCGATTCTTGAAACCGTTGCCACACCTCATCCATGAAAGCCGTTTCTTTGCGACTTAATTCCTTGACCTTACTATCAACGTGATCCATGTATTACAAAACGTGCGTGGCATGCATGGTGCCACTACCAGGCGGGATCTTCGTCTTCCGCAGTCGGTGTGTGCCCCCGGCCTTGAACGCTCCTTGTCGCTTCTTCCACTATGTCTGCACGTTGCTCTGAAACTGGCGATATGCAGCATAGTGCATGTTCTTGTCGCAGACTCCAAAGCGGGGGAGGAACCATTCCGCAAGCTCGTTCCACAGTTTCCGACCTCCGGGGCCCATGTTGCCGTTGATCCACTTCATAGCTTCGTCCCAATTGGCTTCAAACAAGGTTGCAAGGTCTTTCCAGGCTACCGATTTTCCTTGTCCCTTGCGCGTGCTTGGGTTGAGGTTTGGATTTGGGGACGTCCTCATGGGTTCCAGGGTCCGAGGATGGTGACCGTGATGGTGCCCTATTGCGTCTCACCGAATGAGCAGAGGCGACGGATGCGGAGTGCCCACGACTAGGACTCCGTTGCACGGATGGGGAACGTAACAAAGGTTGGCCCGGTTTCCTCAATAGCACCGGAAGGTTGAATCCAAGACAAACGACAGTTAGGTTCCCCGTAGGTACTGAAACCACCAAAGCATAGGTCAGGACGGCCTTGGGTTCCCCGAACGTACTTCCTTAACACTTGTCCCCACAAGCGCACGGCGTACGTACTGGCTTCCTTTGTCACTCAGTAGTTGGCTGCTTAACCCCTGCCTTCTCGGGGGCCCACATGTGGGCGGAATGGCTACATCACCCATGCCGGCTCGGGGGTCCCCACGCGGGGACAAAATCAGAAGTGGATGGCCATTTTGTGTGGTCATGATATCAACAAAACAAGGATCGGAAACTTCGATTGTTGAGCTGCCGAGGGTGAAAAACTGCATAGGCAGGTTGTGTACCAATCCCTAGTGAGAACCCCCCCCCCCCACCGGACCCAACACCCAAATGATGTGAAAAACACATAAATACGGCCTAAAACATGCGTTCCATACCTTGGATGGCCATTTTGTGTGGTCACGATATCAAAAAAATAAGGATTGAAAACTTTGATTTTGGAGCTGCCCAGGGTGAAAACCGCATAAGCAGGTTTGCACCCCTCAGAGTGGGTACCACGGGGTCACCAAGGTTGCAAAAACCGCCGACATAGCAAAAATGGCTGAAAAATGCATAAATTGCACGAGCGCTCGTCCCACTCTGCCCCATAAAAACATACGAACCCCATGGAGTCGCGACCCGGAAATACTTTTTCGGCTCAAAACAAAAACAACCAAAAGATTCATGATTTCGGACACAAAAAAGGGGGGGGGGTCATCATTTCGATATTTTTGACCCCCCCCTCCACCCCCCCCTCAAAAAAGTGGGTGTCAACCGGGGGGGGGGGGTCTCGGGGTGTCAACCAAAAACTCCTTGGGGAAGGTATTTATTGGACAAAATAATGATTTAACAAGGGGTTAAACCAACATTTCAACCCCTTGGGGCAGGGTACGTGAATAGGCCCAAAAAGGCCCAAAATGTGGGGGTATGTGGCGTTTTCCCATATACACGGGCCTGCTTGGCTTTGATCTAACAACCTTTGCGAGGTGATTTTCCATTTTTGACCTGTAAACCCCCCCCCCCCCACTTATAAACCCCCCGATGGTAGTAGCATTGCGGATTGGTTGAGGGTGCGGGGGGGTGGGTTATAAGTCCCCGTGTCTCATGGATCCAGATACATTTGCACCTTCAGACGTCATTCATCTTTTTGTAATGGAAATTGATTTGGACCTATTTGTGGGAGACCCTGGTGGTGCTGCAGCTCCTGATGATGATGAGGTGGGGGACTTTTCAGATGAGGAGCTCTTTGACTTGCCTAAGGGGGATGATGACGAGGAACCAATTGTCATTGACATCCGCTGGCATTTCTTGTTCTATGCTTGTGGGTTGAAAAGGGGGGGTTAGAAGTCCCTAGGTGGCACGGATCTCCGGTCGGGGGGGCTATAAGTGGGGGGGGGTTATAATTGGGGGGGGTTTATAAGTGGGGGGGGGGTTAGAGGGTGGAAAACTGCTTAGCACACCAAATGCCAAGGGGTACCCACAGTTGGGACCCGGGACCCCCGCCATGGGTTAGGGGGTCCATATACAAGAAAAAAGTTCTTTAGGACCCTGGTCCAAATACAAACACAACGGCCACAATACGCAAAGAAGTTTTGACCCCCCCCACCCCACAAAAAAGGGGCTCCCGGGTATGGGGGGGGGGGTACGGGGGTCAAAACCCAAAAAAATTATTAGGGGATTATTGTTGGTCCTGAAATGATGATTTTACAAGGGGTTAGACATCGGAAACCATATGTTGGGATATGCTACGTGAACGAACCCAAAACTGGGGTATACGATGCCTATGCCTCCGCTTGATCTAACAACCTCTCGTCGAGGTGATTTTCACCATCCCAGAATCAACGGTGCGCATTGAGGGTACATTTGCCGGGTGCGCCCGGCATCCAAACCTATGTTCCGGCCATCTATCACAATGCTCTACCCCCAAACATCACTCACTCCTCTAGCCCAAGAACCCTAAGCACAAGCACATGTATGATTGTTGGCGATCAATTAAATCCCCATTTTTTGCCCCCAAAATGGGACGATCACATGCACCCTACCCTTGTAGGCCCCATCATGGCCCACCTCACAATAAAAGAATCCCCGTCTTGTGCTTGACAGACCACTCAAGTGGCCAAACCGAAGAGTGGGAGTCCTTAACCCCAACTCGAAGAGCCACACCAAAGTGTGGGAAAACTTCTTTCTGCCAACGGAAAGGCATAATGGCATGCACTTAGCCCTCGCGTGCGTAACCTCAAAATCCAAGAATTTACCTTTGGTGTGGGACTGTCTATGCCCATCCCATATTACTACATCAGGAAACATCCCAGGGGCTAACGGGCAAATCCATCCTGGAGGATGCATTTCATCTATTCCATGCTGATTCCATTCCATGAAGGGGCTAGACTGCTGAGTGATTTGTCACCATTTTTGTTGATATGTCCGAAAATATTGCGAAGCGGGTGGGGGGGGGGATGGTGAGAGAAGCTGCTGTAGGGAACTGTAAAACATAAAACAGAGAGGATTAAAATGGCAACCGAAACAAAATGCAAAATTGTGCAGAACAAGGAGCTGCCTATCATATGCCATGCATGCCTCCCATGGGCGGGCGCCGGGTGTGTGGGTTTCCACCCGAGCTCTGCAACATGGTCCCATGAAGGAAACCTTCCTTCTGGGTATTTATGTGGCTGATGACGAAAAAAAAGATAAACACACGTGAAAGATGGAGGTTTGTCTGCCAAACCTTGAGCAAATAAGGTCTCAGAGCTTGGGGAGACGTGCAATTTTCGATACTCTTCACACTTGTTTTGCATATTTTGCAATGCTCTGCTCTAGTGCAAAAACAAGTGGTTCCCGTTTCCACCAAGAGTGGGGTGAGCCTTCAAATGATTTCAAGCCACTTCCCGACCTCTGCCCAACACCTGCCAGACAAATTCTTTTACAAGGCCCTGAGGGAAGGCCAATAATGTTTGTTGGCTTCAGTCTGTCCTGTTTCTTGTGCCATTCTGTGTGTCTTTTTGTGTCTTTCTTTCGCCTTGAATTGTGGACGATGTTGAACACCTTAATCCCTCCCACCAGATATGTGGGACATGTGCTGGCTTTTTGCACACTGCGCATTGCACAGCACAGTGTGGTCACACACTATACATGTTGTGTGCACACAATGCTGTGGCGTGGTCAATGTCAAGGAGCTTGGATTTCAAGAGGAGGTGTTAATCTTTCAAAGCCTCACTGTAGAATGAGGCCTTGGGCTACGTTGGTTTGGCCAAAAAAGGGCGTAATGCTCTTCTGAAGTTGTCGTGCTGGATTTACTTGCAACATCATGTGTCTCAGGGAGCTGGACCTCAAGACAACAGGCCGGATGCCGTCATCTGTAGACTCTAGACTATGCTCACAATCCCCACCAACCCTGCGTGCTGGCAGGGGAGTGCCATGCCACGCCACGGGAACGTTGATGCTGCCATGGTGAGCACTTGGACTATTCCATCATTATATGGCAGCTGTCCTCCCGATGGGGGAGGCATTGGCAAGGAGGCCTGGCAGGGGGGATAGGCCTCCATGCTGGCCTGTCTGAGGACCAGTTTGTGCAACCGATGCCCAGTGCCATGTCTTTAGTGTGACAGGGTTTTTGTGATGGGGCTCATTCGTGTCCTCCCAAGAATGCGGAAGGAAGGAAGAAGAAAAGTTGCTTCATAAGGGGTTGGGTGGCACAGAGACCCCCTTTGCAGATCTTTGCCCGGCCACCGACAGCACAAATGGGTCCCCAATTTAAGTGGTGGCCCTTTGTCCACACTCTTTCGAAGGCCATCCACGTTGCAATGCCGACTGACATCATTCTTTCACATGACCTCTTTGAATGTTGTTGAACCTGCAATTTCTGAACGCCGTTCCGCCCTGATCAGGTCTGGACTCCAAAACGCTGCGTGACCCTTTCTGACGAGTTGCGTTTCCCGGTGTCTTGGTGTCTGGGTTGGCACCCATTCAACTGCTGCCTTTCAGTCAGTGGGGCACAGATGTAGCAATGCGACACCTAATCAAGCGACCAATCTTCGCACGGCTGTCCTTTCGCGGGAACAGCAGGCACGGTGCACGCACAATGTGGATGCTCCCGCATAAGGCTTGCTGGCACCAGGCTTGCCGGCACCTGGGAGATATTTCCTCCCCCCTCACTAAGCACAGCCTGAGGCTGTTGAGGGGCAGGGTTGCCATCCATTGACGGCCGTCAGCCAATAACTGATAGCGGTTGGCGATCCACGGACGGTGGCTGGCGATGATCGAACGCCAGCAAGTGGCAAACCAACGCCGAGCGGCCAGCTGGTGCAGTGATGAGGTGCTGGTGTACCAAAGCCTGCCAGTTTACTTTTTTGAGGGAGGTCTAAGGAAAGCTCTGGTCCTTTGACTACCTTACATGGACCATAGAACGACTAACCCCTTGTAAATGGCGCCCATAAAATCACTCTAACAACAACACAGCACCATTCACGCTGCAAAACACGGCTGGTCTGGATTAATTAGTTCACAACTTGCTCACGGCGTTCACCCCAGTTAAAATATGCAGAGAAGGAGTGGAAGGGGAGAGGGTTAAGACAAAAATCAAACTTGTTGCTGGTTGCTCAGTAAACGGCTGGTGAGTCTTCTTCTGCAGCTGGGGCAGCTGGTGCAGCTATAGATGAAGGAGAAGCGGCAGGTTGCTACCCTTGATGCCTGCCACATTAACGCGACTGAGGTCAAGGTAAAACGACGAATCTTGAATAATTGTGGGAAATTCACACATGCGCACGCACGCAGACACATACACACACGCACCCGTATGCCTCCACGAGGGGAAAACCGAAAAGTGCCTGGGCGCAAGGTGCCATGCATACAAGTGCTCCACCCTGCACCACGCAGTGCCCTGCATACAGGTGCCCGCTCGACACACAGTGCCCACCCCTGCACACAAAAACCCAGATGTGCATCTGGTTCGCACCCATCAGGACACACACGTCTGACAACCACCCCGAACACGATGTCCGCAAATCATAATGGAAAGACCACCAGCATTCTTGCATGCCACACCGTACCTTTGCAAGGGGAATGTTCTCAGAAACGTCATCAAGACAGGGGCAATTTGCCTAGGCTTTCAACAGCCCGACCGCCATCCCCAAATGACCAGTGATACAACAGGAGCATGCCACAATGCGCCAGGCCTCGTCTTCACACCTGAACCCTACGCCCCCTTGCCCTCCGTGGCCCCACCTGGCCAAACTCTGAACCTGAGCAGGACCCACGCTCTCAGCTATACGTGCCCCTTGAGGCTTGGGACGCAGTCATGCAATCACAGCCAGTGCTGCACCCAAACTGACCAAGGCACAGCGAGCCAAGAACCTGCTCACACGAATTAGTTCATGAGGCGGAGTCAGGAACAGCAAGCGTACTCGTGCAGCAACGTAAAGGAACGTAAAGCACACACAGGGGATCCTCCCTTCCCATTCCAGCCCCCACCTTTCGCCTTCTCCACATTCATTCTACACTATTTCTCAACCAATCACCACACACGCATGATTCTTTTTCCTTGCAACAGACAACATGCAAGCCCCAAGCCCCCGAGGGCACCTATTGCATGAGCACAAGTCCCGGCTCTCCCCCACAATCCCCAAAACCTCCACCCACAGTTTGTTATGTGCAATGTTGCCTGACCACGATCTCCAGCCACAGCGACGCCACTTGTCCCCGCAGTTTGCCATAGCCTTGAAAACCCATTCTAAATCTACAACCAGCGGCTTACCAACGGGCTGTCACCCTAGGGCATAATGAGCCGCCCGCAACTCCCCGCAATTGTTGGTGTAATCCCCGTCCTCTGCCAGCAAAATAAGATCAAGTACGCTCATCCCCTTCACCGTACCGGACACCGTAGCCCCATGTCATTTTTTGAAGAGCGGTGAGGAAACACGGCGTCCCACCCCGGGAAATTTCCTTAAAAAACCTGCTAAAAACATGCCTCTGGTCAGCAACAAGTTGCTTCTTGGCCACCCCAACCTCCTGCTGACTCTTTGGAACCAGAATTGGGTGGGGTGACTTGCCTGGTTTGGGTGCACCTGGCTTGAACCAACCGTCAAGCACAGAGATAAAATTATGCGAATCCTTGCGCGATGTGGAGACTTCGGGCTGCCGAGCGCATCCCCTACACACCCAACCACTTCGATATGAACACATGTTTGCGACACTCTTCCCCCCGGAAGCTCTTGGCACACCGTACCAACAGCCCCTGCGCGGTACCTTGGGACGAGGTTCATCTGAAACGAGGCACTGGGCTCCACCGCCCGTCCCTCGGCATCCCGTGCCACACGGAACAATCCAATCCTGGAACACTTGATGTATCAAACATAGGGGAGGATATCATGCACCCCGGAACAAAATGAGCATGAGACACTTTCAGCCCATTGTCTGGGCACATTTTGTCCCCAGGCTAGAATTTCGGCATTTTGGCCCCCACCTGCAAATCGCGCCACAAAACCCGTTGCAAAAAAATCTTATCCGCCGTCGGCAACACCAAGCACATCACTGTTGCCACACCGCTTTGTCTTGTCTCGCCTATGCTTCAGCAGAACATGTCGCAGCACCGCCCGTGACCGCCAACCAACACTCTAGGACTCCTCCCAATCCACCACGCTTCACCTACCGGCGCCCCCCCCTAGTCCTACCCTAAAGGCGGGTTCTTGTTTTGGGGTGAGGATGAGCACCAAGACTGGCACGCGCATGCTCAAACACCCAAGCATGCACAACACAGGCTCAACAGCTAAAAAAAGCATTGCTTAGCCTCAAAAGAGACATCAATGAAGAGACATCGGGGTTAGACAGTTGTGAGTCAGACGGCGCGCGGGCACGCGCGCACACACACACACACACACACACACACACACACAGTGTCTTTTTGACACTGTGGAGCTTTTGCTCGTTGCCTTTGGCATTGCGTTGCACACACACACACACACACAACCACACAACCACACACACACACACTCTCTCTCCCTTCCTTTGTGTCTTCATCAAGAGCCCCAAAAGAGCCCCTCGAAGACAGAAGAACCCCAAAAGGTTACTATTCGTGGTGAGGGTGTGGACGGGACAGCTATTTCAGCAAGCACAATAGGCACCAACTCCTCACCCAAAATCAATTGAGCATGGTAGGGCCTAAACAAAACATGGTGGATACAGAAGACACACTGGTCCTCTTGAGGATCTCCCCTGTTGAACTAAACGGAGTGCTCACCCAAACACGCGTGCGCGTGCGACGACCAAACCAAAGCAAACAACTCGTCATAGGCATGATCCAACCCCCCTTTCCGATTACCTCCTTGCGCGCCATGGATGGGTAACATGTGGCCCCATGCTACATTTCCCAAATCATCGGCGGTGGTGAGCAAACTTCAGTGTCATGGAACTAACTGAGTGTGAGGCATTGCCGGCGCCAACATGGAACGCACGCCAAGGGGCAGAGCACTTGTGAGCACACGGACAACCGTCCCACTCTCGCCTACCAACGATACTTTTCCCCAATGGCTTGAGACAAGCTATGTTGACAATTTCCTCCTAAAACCCAAACTAGCGCGTGCACCCGGAAATAGCAGTCAGCACACTTGCTCGGCCTTAATGGCACGCCCCCCCCCCCCCCCGTGAGGAAACTTGTCGCAAATCTCAGGCGGGCAGGCGGGCGCTTGGATTCCGTGTCAAAGTCCCTCGTTTGGGGAAACTTCTTGTTCTTCAACCCAACTCATGGATCGCATGCACATGTAGCTGCGGTACAAGGCCACAAGATAGTCCCTCGAACCGAATGACTCGGAAAGTGCTTACCAACTTGACATATTGCGTTCTTTAAGACGGGCCATTCGTTTCAATTCAAGCCGGAAATAAATTTCAGTCGGGTATTGCTAATCGGAGATCCCTGGGGCTCGCGGCCCGGGGATTCGAAGCAACATCCGTTGCGCTCGACGCCATCAGTTGTACTACGTGTACGGACATTCACATACTTTCCAAACCTTCCCCTTAAAAACTTTCCGCGTCGTCAAACTTGAGCTTGCGCCGCCGGTTGTGCACCACCGACAACGGGAGTATACAACCAGCCCACAAGGAATACAATGCCCTCCAAAGCCATTGACAAACTACAACTTTCGGCTGTGGCAATTGCTTCGAGACGACGTATGCGTCGTGCAGGGTGTCGTCGATAACATAATACCCGGGCAAACGCCGCACAATTTCGTACCCATGCTTTGCGTAGAAGGTGAGTGCCGAGTCATTATCCGCTTTGCAGTGCAAGTACACGTACTCGCAATTGCTTCTCTCAAAATCTTGTTGAAGCTTCAACAGTAATTTGGAGCCCAATTGATGCCTCCGGTAGTCAGCATCCACCCCTAGTGTAATGATGTACCCATGGTATTTCGTGAAGCAACTGGTGCGAGGTTTGACCCGCCCTGTCACAACACCGACCATTTTCTCATTATGAAAAGCCAAGATTGTAATCACATCAACCGATAAAAGGCTCTCATAAAACTTTTCGTTGTAATCCACGGGAAACAACCGCCGTTGTAACGCCGAAAGCTCCGGAAGATCATGGCGCGTCAAGCCCCGGTATTCAAATTGCAATGGTGGTGATGTCTCGGTCGTCATGGACAACCGACATTCGGTGCACAAGCACCCAATCTACATAGAGAATGTGTGACAAACGATGTTGAGTATGGGCTCCGTTGGATTTCGGAAGAGAGCGCAAGAAAGCAAAGCAATTCATCTTCATGAAATTGTTGACGTCAGGTGCAAAAGAGCATTAGCGACCGGCAAAATCATTTCGTCGCCTCATCCTATTACACAATGTACCGAACCAACATTTCGCCACATCGCTCCTCTACTCTCACATGTGCAGGTTGCACACGCACACGGCGAAGTGATCTCCTTGGCTTTGTGTTTGAGGAGGACCCCCAAGGCGCGTCAGGTATGAGCCGTGGGACTTCAATTCGTGTTGCTCGACGGCATCAAAGCGCTTGCCTTTCAATACCTTGTGGATAGGGTCCAAAGTCAAGTAGGGTGTGGTGGTGGCGGCAAAGGAGGATCTTTGCAGGCACTTGTGTTGACGATTTTCTGTGCACTTTTACACGCATAATCTGCGCGCGCAAATTCCCAAGGTAGTGAAGTCATTAGAAGGAACGCATTTTCTTGGTCCTTTGAGATGAGGGGCGCACCCGTCGTCCATCATTCTACAATCCGCTACTCTAGGCCCTGGCGGGTAATTTTTTTGTGCGGTTTTCAGCCGGTCACTTGTTATCCCCATACGTCGGAATCTAATTTGGTCTATGGCACGATATGCACTTTCACGGCTTCGTCGACAGGTGCAAGCACTCTTCCTTGCCGTCCTCACTGGAAATGGCTATGCAGGACTATTGCTTAGGACTACGCGTAGGACTAAAAGGATCTGCCCACATCTGGCGGAATGGCTATGCAGGACTATCGCTTAGGACGGGCGTGACTTCACTACTAAGACTACGCGTAGGACTAAAGGATCTGCCCACATCTGGCGCCTGCGCTTGCATAACCGAAAATGGGCATTACCTCCACCTGGGGGGGGC
The DNA here is from genome assembly GCA_964036045.1 of Eutreptiella sp. 'Long Island Sound 2002'. Taxonomy (NCBI): domain Eukaryota; phylum Euglenozoa; class Euglenophyceae; order Eutreptiales; family Eutreptiaceae; genus Eutreptiella; species Eutreptiella sp. 'Long Island Sound 2002'. Next base: position 13,643,834 of record OZ038381.1, read on the forward strand.
CGTGCGGTGACGGTATGCAGACTGCGGCCCTAGCAGACTGCGAAAGACTGCTCACGAACAGGCGACCTTTTGAAAAATAAATGCCTTTGGCTGAAATACCCTCTATGGTTCAGGAAGAAGCCTCAAGACCTCAATTCACACCCACAGGTAGCAATACAAGCCCACAAGAAGCAATGCAATGCGATCACAGAATCCTGGATAAGCGGCGTCCCCAACAGTACTGAACCGTTCTGCAGCCCAAATTTATAAAATAATTGCATTATTTTATCGCCAGATAAGGGAACGATACCTTACTGGTAAATCCACTCCCTCCTACTCATTTTCAACTCCCTCCTACTCATTTTCAACTCCCCCCTGCTCATTTTCAACTCCCTCCAAGTCAAAATCCACTCCCTCCTACTCATTTTCAACTCCCCCCTGCTCATTTTCAACTCCCTCCAAGTGAAAATCCACTCCCTCCTACTCATTTTCAACTCCCCCCTGCTCATTTTCAACTCCCTCCAAGTGAAAATCCACTCCCTCCTACTCATTTTCAACTCCCCCTTGCTCATTTTCAACTCCCTCCAAGTGAAAATCCACTCCCTCCTACTCATTTTCAACTCCCTCCTACTCATTTTCAACTCCCCCCTGCTCATTTTCAACCCCCTCCAAGTGAAAATCCACTCCCTCCTACTCATTTTCAACTCCCTCCTACTCATTTTCAACTCCCTCCAAGTGAAAATCCACTCCCTCCTACTCATTTTCAACTCCCTCCTACTCATTTTCAACTCCCCCCTGCTCATTTTCAACTCCCTCCAAGTGAAAATCCACTCCCTCCTACTCATTTTCAACTCCCTGCTGCTCATTTTCAACTCCCCCCTGCTCATTTTCAACTCCCTCTAAGTGAAAATCCACTCCCTCCTACTCATTTTCAACTCCCTCCTACTCATTTTCAACTCCCTCCAAGTCAAAATACACTCCCTCCTACTCATTTTCAACTCCCTCCTACTCATTTTCAACTCCCCCCTGCTCATTTTCAACTCCCTCCAAGTGAAAATCCACTCCCTCCTACTCATTTTCAACTCCCTGCTGCTCATATTCAACCCCCCCCTGCTCATTTTCAACCCCCTCCAAGTGAAAATCCACTCCCCCCTGCTCATTTTCAACTCCCTGCTGCTCATTTTCAACTCCCTCCAAGTGAAAATCCACTCCCCCCTGCTCATTTTCATCTGCCTGCTGCTCATTTTCAACTCCCTCCTGCTCATTTTCAACTCCCTCCAAGTGAAAATCCACTCCCTCCTACTCATTTTCAACTCCCTCCTACTTACACACAAGTGTCTCCCCACCGATCCAACCATCGACTTGCACACTATTGTTGTCACTGGAAATTCCGTCCCTCACCTGCCCTTGCACACTTGGCACGAAGAAAGCATTGTTCCATCTTTTTTTGTGCAATGTGCAAAAGAATGTGTAAAACAATGTGCAAGAGATGTGCTTCCCGATGATGAAAGTAGTATACATTGTGGAGCCGTAGCTCAAAACTGGGGGCCATGGAGGCATAACCCAACCTTACACAGGCGAACCGTGAAGGCATGGAACATAAACTCAGACTTGAAATTTGAAATGTCCTTAGTTCTTCGACACTTGAGCCCGCCACTCCCAAAGCTGCTTACACTGATGCAACTCAGCTGGCGAAAGTTGTCCCCACATGCAGCCGGAGCATACAACTGAGCCAAGCGAGTATCAACCTGCTCAGCCGAGTCAACCATATTGTGAATGTGTGCATGCAATTGATCATTATACGCGGCCTGCTGCGCACTCAGGCCCCCAGGAGCCTGATTCACGGTGGTTAGCGCACCTGAAAGCTCAAGGGCAGCATTCAGCTCTTCCTTCAGCGGCGGACCGCTACCCCTACCCTGACCCCTACCTCTTCCCTTTGTAGCACCCTTTGGACCATCCCCTCGCTTAGCGGCCTTTCTGACAGTTGGCTGCACGGTTCGCTTGGCGGCCACCGGCGGGGGAACAAGTCGTGGTGCTTGTGCACCTGCCACATGGACCTGTGTGGAGGAGGCTCGCATGTCCACAAATTGGTTCAGTAGCCTCTCCTCTTCTTCGAGAAAGGCCCCTGCATCCTGTCCCTGGTCGGAAAGATGAGTTGCCACTCGATCCACATTATTTATATATTGACGCATCCGGGACTGCAGGTTCCCAAGGGAGCGGACAATCTGCTCGCGTTTCGTTCTGGCTGGCAAATCAGCCCACGAGGAGATGTCGGTCAATATAATGTCATCGTCTGTAGCATGGATTGCCACGGGTACCTGCACTGTGGGTAGGGGGAGGCGTTGGCTGCTGCATTTGGCACTGACAAGGACCTGAGTTGCAGTCTGAAATTGTTTTAAAATAAAAATTGGATTGAACAACCCAAGATGGAAGCCGACTGAAGATGACCGATGATGCAAAACAGCAAAATAGTGACGACATGGATGCCCGACTCGGACAGCAAGTCCACAACTACACCAAAACTTCGTATAGGCACCATCCTCAGCCAATGGCTCGAACAGACAAACATAATGTGGACAGTTCATGTAACGCGAAGTGCAGCTGGATTCACTTCGCTTTACCTCATAAACTATATTTTTGCCTTGGATTTGGTGCACACGATTGGAGATCGCACAGAATCTCGGTAGGTCTACCAACTCCGTCTCAAGTGAATCGTGACACTGTCGATCATAGTTCCATAAGGGTGCCGCCCTGTTAGCAACTATATATTGGGCCTCCCTGGACATGTCATACTCATACACGAGGTACGCAGTTGAAGCATTCATCTGCTGGAGCATTCTATCAAACGCCCAGCTTGTCACCTTGCCTGAAACGAACTTGACATAGAATGGGAAGGTCTGGTTAGCTATTTGGTGATTGGCGTGCCGCTGATTCACCATTTCAGTATATTCAAGTTTATAGCCCTCCTTGGAGAGCAAGTGCAAAACAGATAAAAAAATGTGGTAGTAACCTTTTCTTGTGGTTAGGTGGCGCTTTATGCGGCAATTCAAAGACTCAGCCCTCTGTGTGGACTTGCAGCCGAAGGTAAAAACTTCTACCTGCCATGCAACACACCAACGGTCAAGACGATGTAGGGGGGATCTGACTCCAAGGTAGTCCTTGACAGTTTTCCAGCGGGGGTCCTCCAGAATTTTGCGCCAGAGAATATCAGCAGCGTCCTTATCTGGGCACTCCTGAACCTGTCGGATGGCGCTCTCAAGAGCAGTGAAAATCGTGTTGCTCGAGGGAGTTTCGGCAGTTTTCGGTAAGATTTTTGTAAATGTGAAAAAGGCAGAGGAAGTGAGCAGTTCGGTCCGGGGGGAAAACCCTGGGAACGGACCCCAAGAGGGCGTATGCAGCATCACTGAACAAAGCGCGGGGTGCACAACCGGTTGCCTTTATCCACTCCTGCCAGAGCCACTCATAATCCTCTGCATTTTCACTGCTTGGCATGCAGCCCTGAGCCAGGAGAAGGGTTTGGCCATGTTCGTTGATACCGCAAAACAGGGCCAATGCCTCGCCGTACCGATTCGATTTGTACGTGTTGTCTTCAAAAATGACTTGTGCATATTTTCTGGCGTTTTTTACTTGCTTTGGCGTCATAAAAAACCATCTTCGTACAACACCAGTGACTGGGTCAGGGGCTTCATGATTGAAATGCCAGGCAGGATCTGCCTGTTTGAGCATTTTCAGGTGGTTAATCAAACGTGCAAGATCATTTGGGCCCATCTTGCGTTCGATGGACTTGAAAAAATTTTGGATGTGCTGGGTTGAAAACCCTTTGATTGCTGGGTACGCGTCCTCGCTATATTTCTTCCTCAAATTTATAAGAATTTGCCCCGGCATTTCACGGTGCTCATACGCCCGCTCAATGTCGTGCCGGAGCTCATCAGGGAGGGCTGATTTGTCCAGTGGGGGGGCCTCCTCCTCGTCAGGCCACCAATGGTCAGAGTGGTCCCAATTACACTCGGTTAGCTTCCACAGGCCCGTGCCAGCATCATGGGTTAGCGTTGCACCATATGGACACAAATCAGACTTCGTGAGAGGCCGGGGATGCTTTTCTGGGCGTGCTCTACTGGTCTCCTTTAGGGGCCCGTGTTGTTTTAGGCGTCCCCAAATGCGACAACCAATACGTGCCCAATTACTCCCCCCTGCAGACTTGCTGGTAACGCTGTTATGTATTGCCAACTCCCCCCGAATCTTATTCAGGTATGCAACAGCTTCGGTGTGGGACCGGAAGGTGCAGCCAACCTCGTCTCCACGTCGGGGGGAGTGCTCGGAGGGACAATGGGCTTCGCGTTTCACGCGTTTGCGGGGGGGGATGTCGGGATGAGGTTTAGGATCAGAACGCGGTGACTGGGCGGCACTAAACTCATGCTTAATTAAGGGGGCCGGATCCGTAGATTCCGTGGGTCCCGAGTCAGATGCCGGGGTTGGAGATAGGATGGCAGGGGGGTTTCTTACGGGGGCAGGTCTGGATGAAACTGCCACTTCCGCGGGTTCTTTTTTGACGTTGTCCAACATTGATGAAGAAACAGATCTCAAGGTCGCACAAAATGGATCGTCATATACACCCTCAAAAAGCAAGGTCATCTGGGCGGGGGTAGGGTGGCCCATGGACGCGTGGAGGGACCAAAAGTTGGTTCGAAGGAAGTCTGCGGTTTGATCCTGCAGCGGGATGCAGTTCCATGCAACACCACCGCGGAGACGAAACAGGACAAGAACCCGTTCGTTACGGACCCAGTCACCGGTTCTGCGTGAAACTCTACAAATTCGCTGATCATGAACGGGCACACCAGTGATGATCCTCACCAGATCTGAGATGGCAGCCTCACTGATATCCTTAGGCACACACAGAACGAGGGTTCTGTCGGGGAGTGCCACGAAAATGGGGATCTCCTTTCTCGCACATCGTCCCTTGTGGAGTAGTTGACAAGGGCAGCGTCTTTGCCGCCGTTGGTGGTGTCTACGATGCCTCCGATGGAGAAGGGAGAGAACAACAGCGGCCGAAACGAGACCACAAAGGACTATGGTCAGCCCCACAAGGCTCCAGCCGACATCGCAGATTGCGCAGAGCAAAAGCATTAAGATGGACATGTCTACAACGAGAGATGAACGTGAGAGGCTAACCCCCATTATTGATTCACAAAGGTCCTCTGATGCACGAACTTGATAGGCTACCCCCTGACTATTGGTTTACCAAGGGCCTCTGATGCACGAACTTGATAGGCTACCCCCTGACTGTTCATTTACTGGGGGCCTCTGATGCACGAACTTGATAGGCCACCCCCTGACTATTGATTTACCAGGGCCTCTGATGCACGAACTTGATAGGCTACCCTCTGACTATTAATTTACCACGGGCCTCTGATGCACGAACTTGATAGGCCTCCCCCTGATTATTGATTTACCGGGGGCCTCTGGTGCACGAACTTGATAGGCTACCCCCTGATTATAGAGTCAACAAGGGCCTCTGATGCACGAACTTGATAGGCTATCCCCTGACTATTGATCTACATGGGGCCTCTGATGCACGAACTTGATAGGCTACCCCCTGACTGTTCATTTACTGGGGGCCTCTGATGCACGAACTTGATAGGCCACCCCCTGACTATTGATTTACCAGGGGCCTCTGATGCACGAACTTGATAGGCTACCCCTTGATTGTTCATTTACTGGGGGCCTCTGATGCACGAACTTGATAGGCCACCCCCTGACTATTCACTTACCAGGGGCCTCTGATGCACGAACTTGATAGGCTACCCCCTGACTGTTCATTTACTGGGGGCCTCTGATGCACGAACTTGATAGGCCACCCCCTGACTATTCACTTACCAGGGGCCTCTGATGCACGAACTTGATAGGCTACCCCCTGACTGTTCATTTACTGGGGGCCTCTGATGCACGAACTTGATAGGCCACCCCCTGACTATTGATTTACCAGGGCCTCTGATGCACGAACCTGAGAGGCTACCCTCTGACTATTGATTTACCACGGGCCTCTGATGCACGAACTTGATAGGCTACCCCCTGATTATTGATTTACCGGGGGCCTCTGATGCACGAACTTGATAGGCTACCCCCTGATTATGGAGTCAACAAGGGCCTCTGATGCACGAACTTGATAGGCTACCCCCTGACTATTGATCTACATGGGGCCTCTGATGCACGAACTTGATAGGCTACCCCCTGACTGTTCATTTACTGGGGGCCTCTGATGCACGAACTTGATAGGCCACCCCCTGACTATTCACTTACCAGGGGCGTCTGATGCACGAGCTTGATAGGCTACCCCCTGACTGTTCATTTACCGGGGGCCTCTGATGCACGAACTTGATAGGCCACCCCCTGACTATTGGTTTACCCAGGGCCTCTGATGCACGAACCTGATAGGCTACCCCCTGACTATTGATTTACCGGGGGCCTCTGATGCACGATCTTGATAGGCTACCCCCTGATTATTGATTTACCGGGGGCCTCTGATGCACGAACTTGATAGGCCACCCCCTGATTATTGAGTCAACAAGGGCCTCTGATGCACGAACTTGATAGGCTACCCCCTGACTATTGATTCACCCGGGGCCTCTGATGCACGAACTTGATAGGTTACCGTCTGACTCATGTATGGCAAGACATTGCCCTCCCCAGCCTTGAAGGATGCGGGGGGATGAGGGGGGGTGGAGGGGGAGGTGAGGGCTGAGCTGGGGGGGAGGGGAGGGAGGGGAGGGGGGAGGGTTGGGGGGCTTGGGGGGTTGGAGGGGGAATTGGGGGGGCCCCGGGATGGGAGGAGGGTGCGGGGGGGGGGGGGCGGGGGAGGAGGATGTTGGAAAAGCTGGAGGGGCGTAGGCGGGAGAGGGGTGGGGGGGCTTTGGGGGGTTGGAGGGGAGGTTTGGGAGGGCCCGGGGGGGGGAGCGTAGGGGGGAGTAAAGGGGTAAAAGGGGGGAACACTGGGGCGTCTGATGTACGACGGGCATCAACTCCATTGGTGATTGAATCATTAATCATTCACAGGCCCACGCACGACAGGCAAGGGAACGAAACAAATCAATAGCAGAAGGATTGAGCAAGTAAAATGTGCGAATCCAGTACATCATTTTCAAGGATCCACTAGCATTTGTTCACACTTGGGTTAAACGGGAGAAACATATGGGGAGTCAGAATCAGGCTGATGACGACAACGCTAACTGACACTTATAAGCACGTGGGGGTAAACCATAAAAACTGGCCGGTAACCTGGAAACAAAAATCGCTGGCTGGGATTCGGCCCAGAGGGTGCCGTAGCTTGGTTATCGCCCCCCTGTAGGGGGACCTTCTGGCACTCGAGGTTCCCGGGGTGTGACCACACAGGATCCGCACATCTGTGGCGTCACGTACCTTCCCCTAGCCTCGGTAGCTGCCTTACCTGCACTAATTGGCCAGCGCCGTTTCCCAGGTCCCTTCTGACCTGTTTTTAAGGTCAGGAACAAGGTTCACGCCCACTTACAACGTGGGTTGGGTCTGTATAATTCTCTTGAACCCATTTGGGTTCAAAATTCGAGTTCCCTTAACCGCATCCACGCAACTAAGAAGCAAACGACGCAAACGCACTGTAGCTGTGGTGTCTTTGTAGCCTGTATCAGCAATTACTCTCATGGTTGGACAAAGGAAAAGGGTTCGGTCCGGTCAAACCAGTCAAATCAGACGAAATGGGGTAGATCTGAATAATACTCTTGAGGCTAAAAAATAGCGTGTTGTAACAACACCTGCGGTAACAGAAACCAGTACCTGTACCTGCAATCTGTCTCACCTGGTGAAACCAGATGGAAAGTAAGCAATGGGATCCGGTCAAGATCAGATCAAATGAGACGAAATAGGGTGCCCTTTGGCTCCAAAAAATGAACAAACACCCCAATAGCGCCAAAGAGAAAGTCACAGAGCTAGACAAGCGCGTATCAGGTAGGAGGTCAGTAGGAGGTCAAACAGAATTCACCGCGCAGAGAAAGGAACAGAATGCAATGGAGCCTGGCCTTTCAATATTATATCTGGGTCCGGGAACCGGTATCAAGGGTAAAATTTGCCAAGCAAACAGCAGTCTGCTGACCCCCCCGCCGTAGAAGAAAATCGCGGAGCCTGCAATGCGTGGGCTCAGATCTCAGTCTTGGTCCGGCGATGCGCTCTGCCACTACACACGCCATCATCTCACTGCCCAAACCACTTCACAATGCAAGCACTAGAAAAACTTCTAGCGCTTCCAATTAGGGTTACCGGAACCCTCGCGCGAGCCCCCCCACTGATCCTCCAACCCAATGGCGGTCTCATCGGGGAGATAGACCACCCATGCAACTTGGGTGGTTCCCCCCTTTTCGGTTTCCCGCTCCACCTGCCGAAAGTTCCTACCCCCTGCAAGCCGCTTCTGATTGACGTTCGGGACCCAGAAGGCTTCAAAACTGCTGAGTCGGCCCTTGGAGTCGGGCCGACAGAAGGTGAAAGGGGGGGTGCACTGGTCGGAGTCGACCAGAGCGAGGGGGAGATAGGGGACGGCCTTTTCTGGTGGCAGGAGCCACTGCGTCGGATTGCCCTTGCTGAGCATCTCCTCCACCTCAGCCTTCGCGTTCTGAACGGGGACAGACCTCTTCATCTGCCATTTCCCCCCCCAAACAACAAACTTGGACAGAGTTGTCCAACAAAAACTTGGATCCCGAACGTCAAACTGCTGCCTCAAACCTGCTCCCTGCACCGGCAACGACCCCCTACGAATGAACTCTTTAAAAAAATTTGCCGTTGCAAACGTGCAACGGTACGGACCCCCATCGACACGAGCCCTCTTTGCCTTGGGCTCGTCAGGCTCAACGCCGCAGGGGGGGCTGACGGTCGAGCTCTTTCCCCAATGCTCGATCCGCGACTGCAGATCAGGCATCTTAGCCAGCGCCCTGTCCACCACCACCTGACAGATCCGCCTGATCCTCGGCGAATCCAAGCCTCCAGCTTCCCAGACCAGCAGAAACCAGCTGGACTTGCCCCTCGAATCCTTGCTGCACTCGGCAATGACCGAGATGCAGTGGCCCATCCCTCCCCCAGTCCCTCCACCGCCGTCGACGAGCTTAATGGCATGACCATTAACCCTGCAAAGGACATGCCCATACACCCTGTCCTTCACCCTCTCGTACACGGACTTGTCCTGGGTCTTGATCGTTTTTTTGCCAGGCGGAGCTACCAGCTGCTCCGCCCGCCACTCAGCCCAATCCAGCGTCGGCCCCCACCGGCTTTGACACCCATAGCCCTCTCTGCCCGGACAAAAAATGTCTTCTGGCGGATACCATGCGCTGCAGCTTGGTATTCCGCATCATACCCCCTGAGGTCGATTCCGACCTGCAGCCACTGACCCGTCTGGCCGTACACGTCCTTCCTATTCTGCACCGAAATCACCTCCCACTTACCACCCACAAGCACCATTTCTATGACACCCCCAGGAGCAGCCCCCTCGAACTCGTAACAAAACCAGGGAGGGTAAACGCCTGCAAGTCGCGACCCAGCCGTGATGAAGTCGCCCCCCAAAGAATTCTGGTCACCCCAGACCGTGGTCAACGGCCTGACGAACCTCCCCTTCCGCCAGTCCATCTTGAAACAACAGGTCCGGCTTTCAACCTGTGTCAAGTGCCCCCCGTTCTCGGACCACAGCAGACGCACCCTGTCCCCCTTCCTGACAATAAACTGCCCCCCATCAACATGGGTCACGGTGGCCTGGCTGGGGTAGGTCACCTTCGAAGAAAAATACTGGCGACCCACCAGGGACCCGTCATCAGCATACAGTTGCCCTGCAGGCAGGGCAGAGGCGCTGGGAAGAATGTTCTGGGTGGTTAGAACTGGCTGGTTGGAACCTTCTGCAGCAGGTTCAGCAGGGTCAGCAGCATCAGCAGGTGGAGGCGAAGGGGGCAACGGGTAATTTACGCCATAGAACATGGCCAGCTCGGTACCCGCCTTCACCTCCCGCCGGGTCCAAACCCTGGGGGTACCGTCATCCAGGTGGATGATCACGTCGCAATCCTCCTGGCGAGGGCGAGCGTTGATACGGCTAAAAATATTCCCCCTTTTACCCCCGTCCACCCAAACCCCCCTCCCAGTCTTTGAATCTGCCCCCCCGCCCTTGATGCACAAAACCTTATCCCCCCTACCCGTCAGGCAATCCGGTGCCGTCCCTTCAATCCTTTCCCCCTTGTACTCCCCCAGGCAGGTGTCCGCCGCAATATCCACCTTCGTTTTCAGCCCCCGGCCTTCCCCAATCGTGGACTCCACGATCTGGAGGTGCTTCCCCATAACAAAATGCGGCCGCTCCACCACCGCCCGTTGCCCCTCCTCCTCCCCCGCCCCCGTGTCCGTGGCTCGGCGTTTTTGACCCCTCGTTGTTACCCCCTCCGGTTGCTTGGCCTCCGCCGCCCCCGTGTCCCTCAGTCGGCGTTTCGTTGTGCTTCGGCTCCTCGTTGTGACCCCCTCCGGTTGCTTGGCAACCCCCCCGCCCCCCGCTTCTGCCCCCTTCCGCCCACCCTCCGCCTCCGCAGTCTCGGTGTCCTTCTCCTTCCCCTTCTCCTCCTCCGTTTTCTTTGCCTCCTCCTCCTCCTCCTCCTCCTCCATCAACACGGCGGTCGGGGTTGGGCTGACCACCGGCGACTGGGGCCCGGGGCTGGGCGAGCCTTCTCCAAGAAGCTGGCGTTCAGGACTTGGGCTTGGGCTTCGCTCCTTCTCATAAGCCCACTTCTCCGCGGGCTCCTCTCCCCTTTCCCTCTTGCCGAGAACTGAATACAAACAGCAAGGATCAGAGTTAAATTCTCAAGAAGCACAGCAGCAGAAGAAAACACTTACGCATGCAATTACATACCAAGGGCTCTCACTTCCCCTCGGTGCAGGTCCCAGGACGCCTTCCTCTTCTTCTCCCGCTGCGGCTTCTCCCTGTGCACCGCCGTCCTCAACCAATCGTCCCCCTCGTCCGACTCGAACCCGGCGAGCAGCTCGGCCACCGCTTCCTTCGTCGTCTCCGACACTGGACTCGCAGGACCTATAGGTGCAGGCATATGGTTTCGTTTATGAGGGTCTTTGTGAATCAGTAATTAGGGGGTAGCCTATCAAGGTTGATCATCAGTGGTGTTGTGCAATCAGTGGCAGACCTGCTTCTGCCCCTTCACCCTCCGCTTCTGCTCCTTCTTCGCCCTCCTCCGCCGCTTCCTCCACTTCGGCTTCAGCTGCACCTGGATCAGAGGATGTGCGTTCTATTGCAAGGACCAGCCTAGCAATGTCGTGCATCAGGGGCGGTAAATCAATAGTCAGGGGGTAGCCTATCAAGTTCGTGCATCAGAGGCCCCCGGTAAATCAATAATCAGGGGGTAGCCTATCAAGTTCGTGCATCAGAGGCCGCTGGCAAATCAATAGTCAGGGGGTAGCCTATCAAGTTCGTGCATCAGAGGCCCCCGGTAAGTCAATAGTCAGGGGGTAGCCTATCAAGTTCGTGCATCAGAAGTGCCTTTGGAACTGTTGATGTGTTGACCAGGATCGCGGTGGTGGTAATGGCTGGTGACTGTGGGACTCGTCAGATGGCGGGTGCGAGAGGGGCTAAGATGGGTCGGGGTGTGTTGATTGGGCAATGGCCTGTGCCGCCCGAGGGGTGAAGCACCTGCAGCGGCTTTCTTCTCCGCCTCCAGCTTGGCTGCCTCGTCTGCAGCGGCTTTGTTCTCCGCCTCCAGCTTGGCTGCCTCGTCTGCAGCGGCTTTGTTCTCGGCCTCCAGCTTGGCTGCCTCTTCTGCAGCGGCTTTCTTCTCGGCCTCCAGCTTGGCTGCCTTGTCTGCAGCGGCTTTGTTCTCGGCCTCCAGCTTGGCTGCCTTGTGTAATAGAACTGCACATCTCTGGATCGGTGACAGTCAACAGTCAGGACTCAGAAATTCAGTAATCCAGTTGCAGGAATTGGACAGTCGCTGGCCGAGACCGGACAGGTCGCGGATTGCAATCTCCAGTGACGAAGACAGAATTTTGGATGATTGAGTCTCGACAGATATGTTGTTTGTTCCAATCTGGTGTTGTTTCGCATTCCCTGGTCAGTTCGATTTACTATCCATTGACTGAGTCACGCCGCCAAGAATGAATTGAATATGGGTCGAGCATAATTAATTGTCGCTTTGAATTGAAGGATGTACCAGTCTAATTCGGAAGCCACGCGTGGTGTTGTAATGTCGAAGACATGCATGCTTCCCTGAGAGACCAAGAGTGTTCGAGCAAATGAATGTATATTCAAATTATGAGGTGTTACACAAAGCCGTCCATAAATTAGAATCCGTGAATGTTCGTAAGGTTTCCATGGTTAATGAATGCATATTCGATCACGAGGTGTTACTCAAGGTCATCCCTAAATTAGGAATTGTGAGGTTCCCTTTACCATGTTCGTCACGCGAAGCCTTCATGGTGCCAATGGATTGTTGTCACAATCATGTATGTGTATGTTGGTCCATGTGACAATTTCGAAGGGTTTGCACACTCTTGTGGTGAGTTGTGAATGGTTGTTGGAATGCCATGAATTCAATTATCCTTGAATCTTTTCAATTGATGGGAGTCTTTCAACCTACCATGGTATTGTTCTCATTTGGGCATGAATTTTCATCTTGTTGCAAGGAGCCAATATTTCTCTTGAAGTTGGTTGATTGTTCAATGCTTCGCCTTTGAACCGTGAAAATTAATGAAGGTTAGTCTTGGATACTCTTTCGTTGAACTCTTGTGGATTTACACGACATTGGTCCATGTTGTTGTTTGAATTTACATTTCATGGATAAATAGACATAGTATGCAATTGATTTGCCATGTTAGATTAATGACCAACTTGAGGTGGCTCAAGTAGGTGTGCATGCTTCATCATGCGAGTCGATATTCGATCATGTGTCATGCCATGATATGCATTATGTATTTTGACCTCCGTGGTGTAATTACATTCATGACCTTACGAGTGAATGCAATGTTTGTCTTGAGGTTAAGTTATAGGTTTGATGTTTGATCAAATGTCGTTCTATCTCTCTTCCCATGTGTTCGACATGTTTCATGCATGGAGTGCCTCGATGACACTCTTTGATTGGGTCTGATTCTTTCGTATCTCAGGACTCTTTGCAATGAATTTCAATTAATACTCAATTCAATTCAAGTGGTGGATTATCAATTTGTTACAAGGAGAGTCATATCAATCGTGAAGGTAAGCGCCGAGCCCATTCCGGGCACCAAGCACAACCGGGACCACGAGGAAAAGTCAGACACAAAATTGTGTTGTATTGTGTGCTGTTTGCCTCGTCTTGGTGAGGGTTTGTGCAAATTTTATTAGCTTTGCTCGGGGATTTTTCTTTTTGAAATTTTAGAGAAATCTCAAGCCCCTAGCTTTTTTCTATTTTTGATATTTGATTAACGTAGAGCAAGGCACTACAATGGAAGTTTCAGGGGCCACTCCATTACATGGTAGCAGTACAAATCGATCCCCTTTGGGACACATGAGCGCTCAGGAAATCCATAGAGCCGAAATGGAAGAATGGGACCAAGAAGTTGAGCAATTGCTCACCCCAATCCACACGGAGACCAAAAGGTCATTATTGAAAACCCAAACGGGGCAAATGGGAGCCAAATTGACTCACATTTCAGAAACTCCGTTTGGAGATGGAATAGACGAGGCGGCACACGGGACAAACATCCCTGTAAATTGGCGGGTCAGCTATGGTGAAATAGCCAAAAGGGCCTCATTTGGCTTGGGAAACAAGAAGATCACCTATGTGCCCACCAAGTCCCGTTCCTCGTCAACCGATATGCCACCACCGCCATCACGAAAGCCTACTACATTCATCCAGCGCAAGCGGCATCGTCCTGATGAAGGTTCCCAAGTTGATATCTTGGCCCTACCGGACGCCACCATCGACACCATCGTCAAGAGAGCCATCCATAAGATGACGGCCAAGCAGACCAGACCAGAGGTGTCGAAACGAAGGTCAGACGTCGACGTCAGTGACATCGTGAGGCAATTGGACCAGTTGTCCAGGATAGTGACAACTTTGGAGACCAAGGAGGCGTCACGTGTGGTGGAGATGCCAGCCGGGGTGGAGAAGGCGATCCAGGTGGTGCAGACCCGGGTCCAGGAAGTAGACAGACAAGGTACATCCAAATGGAATGCACTCCTTGCGGACCATCGTGGATTGGATGAGCGGATGAACGAGTTGGAGGTACAAGTCAATACCTTGGCGGCACGAATGGAGCAGCAGGAGGCCGCCCGTCGCCAAGACTATGCCGAGCTCCAGCGAAGAGAGGCTCATCACGAAAGTAAGCTGGAGCACAGGATATCTACGTTAGAAAAAGACGCTCACGAAGGTATCCCAAGGACGCAAAACCAGATTCTTGAGTCACGGGTTGAACGAGCGGAGAAGTGGATTGACAAGTTGGAGAAGACGTTGGACGTCCACAAAGGTGCAGCAACGCACGAGGTGGATAGCCTGGGCGCACGAATTCACGAGTTAGAGCGCCAGAGTGTCAGGGCACCACATCCAGAACACAACACCCCTTCAGGGGACGCCACAATGGCAAGACGAATCGAGGAATTCAGCAACACGGCGGTGAAGGCAGCCCAGAGTGCCAACACGGCGGTGGCCAGGGTGGTAGCCACTGAAGGGGCCATAAAGCAGCATGCAGAGGATGCTGCCCAGGTCGCACGGGAGGCGAAAAGCCAGAAAGACAAGGCGGCAGAAGCGGTGCGAACCATCGCCTTCGAATCACAACGAGTGGAGACAATGGCCGCCAGAATGGAGAGGGACATGATCAGTGTGAAGGATGTGGCGACCTCTGTCCAAGAGGTGAAGCAGGCAATTGACACTGTGGCCAACAAGGTCTGTGAAACCGAGGGCCGACTGAGCACTGCTGGACAGAAGGTCAAGGCTGCCATGGAGAACGAAACCCGAATCAACCAGGAGATCCACATACAAATTCAGGGTGTCCACACTGCTGCAGTCGCTAAGGCGGAGGCCGCAATGAAACAGGTGGGCGACACTAGCAGGCAAATTGAAGAAAGGGTGCAGTACATGCAGAAATCACACACCCAGCTCGTTGCCCAGACACAGGGTTTAATGACCAAGGCCACAGAGATGGAATCATGGTTGCTGGCCTATGCAGAGTCAGCCAAGGTCAGTGGAGCAGACAATCGCTCCCCACGCACCCCACAGGGCCCAAAGAGTCCGAGCCCGGGCACTATAGACACTACAGCCCTGAGAGTGCAGCTGGATCTGGTGTATGCCACGAAGATGGAACTGGCGAGTGCGACCGCTGCACAAAACAAGTCTTTGGAGGACGCCTCGTCCGCACTGAGTACGAATTTAGCCCGCGTGGAAAATATGCAAAACAAAATGCAGTGCGAGAAGGCCACCAAATCTGAAGTGGCACAGGCTAATGAGAATCATGCCAGGGCGATACAGGGCGTCTCCCAAAGTGTGCAGGAGAGTATTGATCGCCTTGACCAAGCGAACATTAAGATCCACAATGAGAAAGTCACGAGGGAGGAGGTCAAGACGCAAATAGGTACCCTCACACAGCAACTCCAAGATTCCGACAAGGATCACAGGGCTGATCGGGAGCGCCTTGGTGAGGCTATTCAGGACCTCAACTTCACAAATTCTGAAGATCTCAGAGCGTTGGAAGATAAAATCAGAAGGGTCAAAGCCACAGAAAATGAGAAGGTCGACAAAGCGCACGTGGAGTCCCGTCTGAGTCACATTGAAGAAATACAGAAGGAGAAGGCGGACAAAACGCAGGTGGAACAGGCAATGCAGGATGTGCGAGCCCAGATTGCCGCTTTCACTGTGTCCAGGGTCTCACATGGGGCTGCAGCACCCCCTGCTGCAGCACCACCAGCTCATACATCAGCGCACGACATCCCCGGAACATCGTCTGTGGTCTTAGACCATCCAGAGCCGCCACTGAGCTCGGTGCCACCCATGCACAACGCGGCCCCGTTGCCCACGAGAAGTGAGGCATCTGAGATGGTGCGCCCGTATGCACACCCATACGAGGTGGCGAGTGCCATGGGCAATAGCTCGGACGAACCTCCACCAGATTGGTGTCCCAAAGAAAATCCACTGACGTGGTTGCAAGTGGCGCCATATGTGAAGGATGGGCATTTTGTGCCTAATATGGTATGCAGGAGCGCCGATAACATGAAGATGAAGTACAGAGTACGCCCTACAGGTGTACCAGATGACATGCGAGCGTTCAAGGAGGTCCGGGCAGTGCCATTGATGGATGAGTTGCAGAAATACTTGAAGGATTCTGGTGAGGCCCCGCGGACGGAACAGGGTATGTTTGGAACGCAAACGAATTCGTGGCTTGATCCCCAAGTAAATGAAGTACTGAAAAAGATGGCCAAAGTGCCCACTTGGGATTGCGAGCGAGCGACGCAAGAGGCGTGGATCAAACAATTCAATGAGTGGAGGGCCGATTACGCCGAGCGATTTGATGAAAAACATCAGTCTGACATCCTTCTGGCGGCGCTGACAAATGAAGACGTCCGTGACCGCCATGCCAAAAATAGAAGGAGAGAAGGTCTATCCCTGGAGGAGCTGTGGCAAGACATCACTGGACGTCGCATGGTAAACATCCACAAACCTGGAGCAAAGTGGAGAAGACGTGCGTTGCCCAATGAACCCCTCACGACCCTCTCGTGGACAGATTTCATGAATGACTGGTCAGAGGAGGGCAGTCTGGTGAGGGGAGGCGTCACCCACAGACAAGCACGTGACCGACTCATCAAGGAGCTTCGCAGACATGTGAAAGAATGCCCACAGGATGCTGCAACTAAGGCGGCATACAACAAAATTTATCGAGTTCAGGCAGATCATGGAGGCCTAGAATTCAATTATTGGGAACTATTTATGCATGTCATGCCTTTCTTAAGTTCCGCCGAGTATGCTGAGATGGCGGAGGAGTTTTTGACGGATGACGCGGCCAGTGTACGGGCAGTTTCCAGAGAACGATCACGATCCCGGGGACGAGATGAGCACCGTTCACGCCGGGATGGCAGCCAGGGCCGCCGAGACGGCAGCCGAGAACGTCGAAATGGCAGCCGTGACCGACACGATGACCGTCGGCAACATCGAGATGGTACGCCAAGGTCCCCATACCACAGAAGGGACAGCAAGGATCGCAGTGGAGGAGAAACCGGAGGCCGGGGGCCATCTCAGTCGCGATATGACGACAGGAGAAATTCTCCACATGGCAGTGTACTGTCAAGCCGGTCACATATTACGGCCAAGCTCAAATCTGAGGGTCGATGCTTCAATTGCAAGTCTAAAGACCACACTCAAAAGGACTGTCCTCATAAATTGAGGTGTTACAATTGCGATGCCACAGACCATACCTCGAAGGATTGCCTTCAGCCGGATCGCCGTAAAAGCGGACAGGACCGTGGTCGTAGCCCAGGGCGGTCCAGTGCTGACGGTCGACCACGCAGTGGAGATCGCAGAAGTGAGCGAGGGCATACTCCTGGGTATGAGAAACCATCGGATCGCGAACGAGGGCGAAGTCGAAGCAAAGATCGTTATCCTGAACGGGGGAGACCCAAGAGTCGCAGCCAGAGCCGAGAATCGCGGTCAGGGTCCAAACCTCGAAGTAGACCACAGTCCAAGGACATATGCAAGAAGTGTGGTGGAAAGGGCCACTGGGCCCAAGACTGCCCCTCAGCCCCGTAGGGGGCCAGGCGACATCGCCGCCACCACCGAAAACTGAATAAGTTCCGGAAGTGGCGTAGTACCGCCCCGATGTCATTGCCTGACCTACCGTTACCTACACGGAGGAAATTATACCATGTGGGAGCGCATCGGGTGCTGAATGTGGGTCAAGGAGCAGAGTTTGCCAACGGGACTGTGATCAAACTGGACGACCTTGATGAGGAGATTTACCGGGAACCACGTACCAGGGGCAAACGTGGTTCCAAGATGAGGAGGGAAGTACTTGTACAAGCACGGGTACAATTCCCTGATGCGATGGGCAAGGAAACCATCGTTACTCTGGCCCTGGCGGACACAGGAAGTGAGCTCGTAGCCATTGGTGGATATGAGCTATTTCAAAATATTCCACTTGAAGATGCCCCACACCCAATCGTGTTGGTGACGGCGGGAAAATCCCGCCTCAAGGGTGGTGATAAGGGCGTGAAAGTGACAGTTTCTGTGCCGGTTTACACCAAAAATGGAAAACTCAAAATTTTCAAATGCGTGGATGTTTTTGTATACGTAGCTGCCATTGGGCCCCGCCTGATTTTGGGTTTGCCATTTATGGTTCGGTACGGGCTGGCCGTCGTGCCAGGATATGATGCATATGTGCAGGCAGAATGTGTGAAACTTCGTCGCAATAAGCCCCATTATCAGCATGGGCGTTCTGAGAATGTACATCATGTTTCCCACGTACAGGTGGTTGCAGAAGCACCACAGAAGTCATCAAAACGACTGTCCGATCAAGCTGGTCATTGTACAGCGGACGATAGAAGTGGCGATGGACAGCAGATCAGGTATGGAACGCAGACAGTCTTGTTCACAGAACTGCCTGAGGCTTTTGACGCCCCCCCAGAGCTTCAGAGGGTTCGCTTGCAATATTTTTGGCAGTTTGAGTGCACCAGGCAAGGGTGTGGCAGAACCTTTTCAACAGTTACCGGTGATGACAACGCGTTTCTCGATTATGTTCCTCATTTGTGTGACTGTTGTTACCCCCGCCCTTCCTTTTCAGAACAATTTCACCATCCTGTGCAATATTATCCTGGGAACCAGATGATTGTCATGGATCACGGACCTGAGGTACGGGTACATGTCAGTGCAAGCAGGTTGGTTCAGGGTTGCTTAGAGGACAGGCAAGAGGATGCTCAATTCCTTAGGAAGGGAGTGCGAGCATTGCGTGAGGCTGACCTGCAGGACCGTCCATATCTGGGAAAGTCCAGACCAGGTCTGAAAACTCAACCTTTCTTACAGCAGCCTGAGTCTGAGTACCCCCCCCCCTGCCTGGCAGGTCCTACCAGCCTCATGCCACTGCACGTGAGAATTCTGTCTGAAAATGCCACCATTCCTACAAAAGGAACACCCGAGTCGGCAGGATATGATTTGTATTCTGCTGTGCATATAGTAATCCCTCCACAGGATAAAGTATTGGTTCCAACTGACGTCTCATTGATGGGACCTCCCAGCACATATGGAAGGATCGCTGACAGGTCCTCCTTAGCGTGGAAACACAGCTTGCAGGTGAGGGGTGGAGTCATTGACCGGGATTATCGAGGCAACATCCAGGTCATACTTTATAGTAATGGCTCATCGCCCTATGCTGTGTTCAAAGGCGACAGAATCGCTCAGATCATTATTGAATATTACGTTCCTACGTGCCTGACAGTAGTCCAGGACCTACCCACATCAACCAGGGGCACAGCTGGATTTGGTAGTACGGGTTTACATGAGATTTCACTTGTTGACTATCCTGATTCTTTGGTGGAGGCGCCAAGCATCAGGGTGCCTGATACCCCCCCCCCCCTACCCCTGCCCCATCCTTACCCCTGATTGAACTCTTGCCATATGTGTATCACACACTATCATACATACATCGAATCATATTGCCCATGAGTGTGGCTGGCTCAGGGGAGCCTGGTTACAATCAAAACACGAATCATCCTGTATCTTCTGAGACCCCAGGCTTGACGGTGCAGTCGCCTGGTGACCTGCAAAAATTGCAGCTCTTGCTTTCTGTCCTCCCGGTAATCGCTCTTGTGTTGCCGGTTGTAGTGACGTGTTTAGGAGCATCGACGGGGTCGAGGGCTCCAGTGGCTGGTGACTATCCACCGGTACCAAAACAGAATTCTCCGACGCTTTGTCGGCGTCTGGAGTCGTCCCTGAGTGCCGATAGGCATTTGGGAGTGGACGCTTCTGAACATCGTGCTGAGGCCATACTAGTTAAAGCCATTCAGCTGGTTCAGGAAGGTGGCACGGGATGCCAGGAAATCCCCAGTATGGCGGAGGTACAACACACAGGTGAAGTGACTGAACCCCCAGAGGACCACTGTTTAAGGGACGATCCACAGTGGGCGCCAGATTGGTTTCAAGATGGGTGGGGTTATGAACGGAGGCAATGCCTGGAGTCACCGGCAACGCTCCCAGTCGCCGAGTGTGCTGATCTGCAGCAGCTCGACCTGTGGGCGGACATGGATGATATGTCCGCAGGGGTGTGCACGCCCTTGTCAAGGCCTCTTTCCAACAGTAAGGCTCAGAGGAGCCCAGCACGATCCTCAGATAGGAGGGTCCAGCATATAAAAACACAAGCAGGTTTCAAGAAGTACAGGAAACGTAAGATGGATGAAGTAAACCCAGTTCGACCAGAGGTTTTTGATCGGCTTGCGGCCTGGGCAGCCCGAGTTGATCCAGACAATAAGGAATTTCAGCTTTCCATTGATGTGTACGGTAATAGTAGGGGTTTGCAACGTCTTGTGATGGACGGGGCAAACCCCAGGTCAGCCTTAAACCGGCCATGGTCGGACAAGGCGGTATGGGTACATGCGCCTGGGTCCTTGTGGGACCAGACTGTCACTAAAGTAATGGGTGAAGGTGCTAAGGGTTTGGCCCTTCTTCCGGTGCGTAAGTCCAAACCTTGGTTTTGGGCTTTTGGGGAAATTGCCATTGACTGGATCGATGTCGAAGTGGGGTCCCCCCTTTTCATCAATTCGACCGGACAGCAATTGTGTACCACGGTGCCGTATTGTATTGTACTGTTTGACGCATATGGGACAGAACCCCCCCCTGAGAGTGTTCAGAATGCATACAAGATCCCTCACACTGTCCCCAATGATGCTGATTGGGACGCCCCCACTGATCCTATCCCCAATACCCCTACTGCTCAGGACCTGTGCGCAGTCAATGACGTCGAATCCCAACGATCTCGAATGAACAGGAAGCAGCGACGAATACTTAAGATCAGGTATGCAGATGATGAGAAACCCAGACCTACTGCCAAAAAGGGATCTCTTGAAACTGATGAGTTGTCAGAGGCCTCGATGGCTGAGGCGTCACCTGGACCAGTGTCTGAGAGTGACACAGATGAACCACCCTGTAAGTGCGGCTAGCCCCATCTGCTCAGATTTTCAGACATTCTGTCCAGATTGGCTACATTTTGGTCATTTTCTTTGCTTCGGCGGAATCGCCGCCTCGCAGCTCAGTCTCAGGATATTTCCTATATATTTCTGATATGCCGGATTTGATTCCGCGGTCCATTTCCCGTAAATCCGCCGCGTTCCGCTATTTTAGCTGGAATCGCCATTTGCCGCTGACGCGCGCTCGCGGGCCAGATCGGCCAAACATTTTTACATAATTGGATTATTTAAATCTTTTCAGACAGTTTTGGACACTCAGATGTATTTAGAATAATTCGCATCAATTTTCTTCATAGACTGGGATTTTCTGCCGGACCACAATCAACATGGACCTTGCTTCAGTTGTTGCTGCTCTCGCCTCTGTTGGTGTCCGAGTATCCGGTTCCACCCCCAATAGCAGCATTCAGGGAGACTCCTCGCGTGCCTGCCCCACTGGTCTTGCCGGCCCCGAGCCCTCCGGCACCCACAACGACCCAGGGCAGCACTTTCATGGTAGCAGAGGCTACCTGAATGTTGTTCCTTTGGTGTCCCAACCACAGCTAGCTCCCCAGTACGGCCCCGTAGACCCCGCCACCTCCGGAGACGTAACGATTACGCTGCCGTGGTGCTGTGCGAACGAGGCCTTGAGAGGAATGCCTTGCGCAAGCCCAAATTGCCCAAGAAGGGCACAAATCAGCAGCTGTGGAGGCCCAGATTACAATCAAGATCCCAGTCGAAATTGGCCATCAAGCAGCTGGAATCTCCCAGCCTACGCTAATGGCAACGCTCCGGTGGAGCTTACGGACCTGGCAGGTACTAATACTCCTTACCAATGTCCACATTTTGAGACCATGGACGCCGACATTGACGACATTGAGATGGGTGGTCCAAGTGAGGTACCTACCTATAATCGACCAGCCAATTGGGCACAATGGGACAACCATTTGTCTTCAGAAGTGACCCGTAACCTTGAGGCGCTTGAGGCCCTTTGTCTGTTAGCCACGTCTAAGCTGATAGGTCAAGAAAGAATCGCCTCTGATTTTTTATTTGAATATTTTTTCCTCCTTCAAGAAGAAATTAATACCAGGATGTGGTGGTGTTCTCAAGAAGATGAATCTTTTGCCATTTTTTTGCAGATCTGGGAGGCAAGCCCCTTCCCGAAGGAGAAGACCAAGGCACCGGTTGCCGGGCCCTCCGCCCCTCATCCCTCTGTTTCCATCCGCGACGATCTAGCCGCCGCGGTTGAGGAAGGAATTTTAGAGGCAGCTAGGCAGGCAAGCCTGGAAATTAGGACTGAAGGAGCTCCCCAAGTGGACTCCTGGCTGCGAACCACTGAGATTAGCGGTCCGACAGCCTGCTCAGGCCCTTCAGGACACGGTATGTACTGTCCTGCCGACTGCTCTTGCAGATTACAGCGAGATACTGAGCTCCAATTGCTCAAAGATCAAATGCAACTCATCATTCAGACGCTGGGAATTAAAGATCTTTTCAAGACCCACATGAGGTCTGAGGGCGCATCATCGGTGGAACAAACAACAGAACCGTCGGAGGAGGCGACAGAAATTTTTTCGATTGCTCCTTCGGTGGACTCTAAGACCACCGACGCAAGGATCAGCAGGACTGAGCTAAAGGAAAGGGTTACAATCTCTCGATCTCAGAGTAGATCGGCGAAGGCTAGGACTGAGGCTCAGAATGCCAAACGAACTGCCTCCCGTACTACCCTTCCTGCTGTTGATTCCAATGCAATAGCCCAGATGTTGCTCGCCCAGACCCTCGCCGGAGCTGGTGTGGCTAA
The DNA here is from genome assembly GCA_964036045.1 of Eutreptiella sp. 'Long Island Sound 2002'. Lineage (NCBI taxonomy): Eukaryota > Euglenozoa > Euglenophyceae > Eutreptiales > Eutreptiaceae > Eutreptiella > Eutreptiella sp. 'Long Island Sound 2002'. The sequence goes on from OZ038381.1 coordinate 13,666,765, forward strand.
TGATGCCGCCAAGGTGTCTGCCATTACGGCCGGTGTTGGGCTGGATTCACTTCTAAATCCCACTTCATTGCGACTTCGTCAGGTTGCCAAGCAACCGAAGTATAATGGGAACCCCAGACGTTGGCCTCAGTTCCAACGGGAATTTAAATTGTGGGTTAAGACTCAAAAGCTCCAGGATGATCAGTTCCTGATGGCCCTCTTGGACTGCCTTGAGGGAGCGCCGGCCAACACTTGGCTCAGGACCTGGAGTGATCGTGAGGATTCAAGTTCCCCCCTTACCTTTGATGAGGTGTGGGAACAGTTGGAGGTACGTGGATCCCGACTGCCAGAGGACCATTACCACCAGATGTTGAAGAATTTTCCTTCGTTCTCGCGATTAATCTTGCACGAAGTGCAAGACAAGAGACAGCGCTTCTGGAATCTCGTAGAAGAATCTGAACATTCAGGCGAAAAATTTTCTAGTGCCGAGCTGAAAAATCTGATTTTTGACAAGATCCCCTCAGAAACTGCCGCCACCCTTCGGAACAGACAGTCCGAAGAAAAGGTCAAGACCTGGTGGGCGGAGGTCGATGGCTTCGATGCCTCGGCCAACAGGTTCACCGTCAGGGAATCACTTCAAAAGTGTTCCCCCACGTCGTTTACCAAGGTGAAATTCACTGAAAACACGTGGAAAATCAAGTTTAATGAACACGAGGATCGGGACTTGTTTGTCCAAGTCCTCAATAGGGGAGTAAGTTTCCACGGCCATCGCCTGAAGGCCAGGAACTGGGTGTTTTCGTTCACTCCGCAGGAACTGTGGGAAGAGGTTGAGCGGCTTGCTGACGCCGCTAATCAAAATTTCCATGAGGGTCTTGGGGGAAACAAGAATACCCGGCAAAACACCCAAAATGGGGCCCAAAAGGGCAACAAAAAGGTGAATGACACCCGGAATGTTCAGGATCATTGTAGCATCTGCCTTCTTTTAGGTTCTACGAACCGAGCTAAGACGCATTCTACTGGTAATCACCGATGGTCTGCTTACGATCACAAGGTGATTGGTGAAAATGTCAGTAATTCGCAGAATTCAGACAGGAATGACAGACAGGTGCATGGTGCAAAGGGGGGAAAGGGTAATCCGACACCCTCCGGTGGAAACACAAATACTGGAGGCCCTGGCGGGTCCCAAGGCAAAGGAAATCGGACGCCATCCGGCTCCGGTGGACAGCCAAACGGCCAGACAGGTCCCAATGGCAACGCCGGAGGCGGAAATCGAAATCCAGGCCAAACCCCTCAATCCGGTACAAACAAAGGAAATGCTCCAGGATCACAGGGTAAGGGTAAGGGAAATCCTTCAGGAACCCCCTTCTCTGGTAAGGGCAGAGGGCGTGGCGACGGTGGTGGCCCATCATCCGGCGGCCGTGGCCGTGGACGTGGAAAGGGAAATCATCGTGTGGATCAGGTCTCAGGTGCAGATCAGGTGTCCGATGCTGATCGAGATTATGTCGAAAATGCCCTGAATCCAGCAGATGATCCGTTCCAAGATGAGTGGATCGACGAATCAGGCTGTGTTCACAATGTTAATGCAGCCGCTGGAGGTCAGAACGCCTAGGGGAGCCACGAAAATCGCCCCTCCCCAGGCGATTTCAGGCATGATCCCCAGATTCCAGATCGACCATTACTTGATGTAGGGTCGCTTGTCTCCTCTCCCCTGGATCCGGCAGCGGATCCTTCTGTTGTAGTGGACGAGGTTGGTGTACAGTCCAAGCACAGGGCTCGTCAGTTTGTCACAAAGCTGTGGGTCTCTGATTGCAAGGGAAATTTCCACCTCGCCACTTGTTTGTGTGACAATGGATCAGAGGTAAATCTCCAATCCAATTCATTCTTACCCGACGACTGCGTGTTTGAATCGCCTCATCCTGTTACCCTCGAGGGAGTTTCTGGACATTCTCTCGCAGGTGGGCAACGCGGTTGTTATATATCAACTCATTTGGTCGCTCAAGACCTTTGGGAAGAGCAAAATGTGGAAGAAGTTGTCCTTAAGGATGACTACTTCTATCGTGCTGACATAAAGTATGACCTTTATTTAGGCCATCCTTGGCTTCGCAAGAACAGGGTAGCGCCCGTATGTCATCGTCGTTGTTTTTTGCTGGAGTCAGGTCCCTTGGAGCGTCCTGAATTTCGTTTTTTGCACGCAGGGTTTAAAAGTGCAGAAGAATTTTTGAAGCAAAAGGTGACACCAAAATTTGGTGAAGATGTCACCATTGCAGAGGTGAATGGGAGTGCCGATTACTCCCAAGAGTTAGAATGTCTTCGTAGGGACTCCCAGCCACGACGCCCTTCGCGCTGGCACTCTTCATCCTACAGAGTTGTCGACAAATGGCGCGATGCAATTTGTGAATACTTTCATGAACATCATTCCTTTTGGCCCCAGTATGATGCCTTTGCTAACCGTATGAACAAGCGCTTTGACAAGCACTTTAGCGACGCTTGGACCCATAAATGGGACAAGAAGTTGTGGATCAATCCTCCGTTTCACTTAATCCAGCAGGTCATCCACAAAATCAAGCAAGATAAAACCCAGGCAATTTTAGTTGTGCCCTTGTGGGACGACAAGCCTTGGTTTCAGGAATTACAAGACATTTGTGTAGATTACATCGAACTTCCCAGGAAGATTAAGCTGTATGCCAGGGACGACACAGGTCCCCTGCCACAGCGGTCCTGGAGTTCGCTTGCATTCCTGGTGGATGGAAAGCTTTCTGACTCTAATTCTGCTGATTCTAGTACAGATTCCTGTGTTGGGTCTGAATTTGAGGTTGAGCGTGGTACTGATGATGAATCTATTTTTTCTGATTTTAGTCCGTCAGATACCCAAGGTGATTCAACGTCCAATGGATCCGCCTCGTCTCCCTCTTCCCCAATACGGTCGACATCGAAAAGAATCTTCAGTGCACGGGCGAAGAAAAATTCCAAATCGCGCCGCAAATTCAGAGTTTTTTATGAAAAACCCCCTGTGGAAGCTTTCATAGATCCTTTCGAGGAGCTGGATCACGAAGAGAATCTCTGGGATTTCGACACAAGACCCACCTATCTTCAAGAGGCAGTTGATACGGACCTGTTTAGGGACATCCGTAAGAAGATTCTTCCTGCCAAAGCTGAAGAAGTCGCCAAAGTTTTTTCGACAGTAATTCCTGGCGATCAGGTGGACACTGAATTGTGTTCCAAGTCAAGAGAAAAGATTTTTGAGGAACGGAAGGACACAACCCTTTCAGGGAAGTTGATCAAAGACCCCCCTGTCCGTGGACAGTTCGGTGAAGCCTTCATCGAGCTTCGTGAAGGGTACAAGGCAAAAAAACAGCGCCCTTATGAAAATCATGGACACAAACATGAGATACTCAGAAAAATCATCGAGAGAAATCTCAGGGAATTTGGTTGGCTTGAGGGTTGTATGACCAGCGAATGGTGCTGTTCACCCTTCACAGTCCCGAAGCCACCGCCTGCAGACCAGAACACCATTGATGGTTGGCGAATGGTTGTTGATTTTCGCAATCTCAACGCCGAAACCAAGGCGGATTCACACCCCCTGCCCCTCATTGAGGAGGAAATCGCCAAGAGGGCAAGAGGTCATTTGTTTTCTGTGCTGGATCTCCGTCACGGCTTTCACCAAATGCCGTTGAGGAAGGACAGCCGACCTCTCACCTGTATGTGCACGCCATGTGGCCCAGTCCAATGGACCGTCATGCCCATGGGGCTGAAGAACGCCCCCTCATTTTTTCAAAGAATGATGGAGGATGTGCTGTTCACAACCCATCCTGAGCTTCGTGCCTTCGTGAGTGTGTACATAGATGACATAATCATCGCGACGGAAGGGGAGGGACTGACCGAAGCCGAGCTGGTGGCCCTACATGAGAAGCAGCTGAACCAAGTTTTGGACATTCTTGACGCCAATCAGCTGATTTGTGGGCCAAAGAAGGGAAAATTATTTTTAAAATCAGTCGAATTTTGTGGTTCTCTCCTAGAGAATGGCACCCGACGACCTAGTCCAGGGAAGCTCGTCGCTATTCAGAAGTGGAAGCGCCCTGAGACGATCACGGAGTTGAGAGGATTCCTGGGTTGTTGCAATTTTTACCACACTTTTGTGCCGAATTATGCCAAATTTGCTGCCCCCCTCACTGAATTATTGAAGGTAGGGAGAGATGCGGGCAAGGCAGGTTCAAAGGTTCGTGTCAAGTGGACTGACGAGTGCGAGGAGGCCTTCCATCACTTGAAGGCGGCCCTCTGTGAAGTCGCCACGTTGCATGTGCCCCAATTTGACCGACCCTTCTACATTAGAACCGACGCTTCTAGGTACGCGATCGGAGCTGTTCTTGAACAGGTTGATGAAGCCACAGGCGATCATTACCCTCTTGCATTTTGGTCTCGGAAGCTAGCCCCACGCCAAATGCAATGGTCGCCGCGTGAGCAAGAAACCTACGCCATCATCTGTGCTTTAAAAAAGTACCAGTCGTGGGTTGGCACCAATCGAGTCGAGGTCCTGACGGATCATCGATCTCTGGAGTATTGGGCCAGTGAACACATTGATACTGTCGCGAGCCCAGCTGGCCGACGGGCCAGATGGCACGAATTTCTCAGTCTGTTTGACCTCCATGTGTCGTATTTGCCTGGAAAACACAACACGGTAGCGGATGCTCTGAGCCGATGGGCTTACCCCGCCTCAGAGGGGCTGCAAAGTACCAACATCCATGGTACGGAGCAGGACCGCCATGTCATCATCGAATGGGATCAGGAAGAAAAGAAACTCATTCAACGTGCATGCATGCAGTGCGCTGTTAAACAGCACGCATTGCCGTGTCACGACATCACGGCCATCACAGATCCGGCGCATGCTCATGAGATCTGCACCAAAACACTGAAAGTCGTGGAAAAAGTCACCGATCCCTCCTCAGGGAGTGTGAAACGGTTTGACTATACCCGACGAGTAAGTCGATTTCGGTTGATCCAAGGCATAAAGCGTCGAGATCCGGCCAAAACTCCACCCCTGCCGAAGGATTCCCTGATCATCCGTGACTGGACGTCCGATTACCTGCAGGATCCCATGTTTAAGGAGGTCTTTGGAAATCTCAAATCCAAAGATGCTCACAGGGATGGGATTTTTGCTGAGTACTCGTTGGATGGGGGGAAGCTGTGGATGGAGGGTAAATTGTGTGTGCCAGACGCCCTAGCCCCCCGAGTGTTAAACTGGTGGCACAAATGGGAGTCCCCCCACGCACATGGCCGTCGACTGTGGTCGATGATTAAACATAGGTTGTTTGGCTCACGGCTATATACTCACTGCATGAAAGTAGCCGCCGGATGCGCCCAATGTGCTGTCTCGACGCCCCCCAGCGCGAAGAAGCACGGCCATCTGAGGCCTCATCCTATTCCGGAGCGCCTCTTTAACAGAGTCACCAGTGATTTCTTCTATCTCGGTGAACTCGATGACGAAGAGTGCCATTGGACTAACAAAAAAGTCAATGGTGTGCTCCTTATTCAGTGCCGTCATTCCGGCTACATTCAAGTGTTGCCTTGCAACATTGAGTCGATGACTGGCAAGGCTGCCGCCAAATGGTGCGCGCAGACCTGGATGGGAGGCTGGGACGTCCCATCCGAGGTGGTGACGGATTCAGGCAAAGAGTACACCTCCGAATGGTGGAGAGAATTATGTGCTCGCCTTGGAATCCACCACCTCCGATGTGAAATCCACTCGCATCGAGCGCTGCCTGGCGAAAGAGCCGGCCGCTCAATAATAAATATGCTTCGTAAGGAGCTCGCGAGTGAAAAGGATTTCCATTGGATGGAAGTTCTCTTCGCATTGCTTCGCCGTTACCACAACACGCCTTTGTATCATGGCCTTTCTCCAAATGAAATTGTCTTTGGACGAAAGAAGTGTTGGTGGAACATGCCGTTGAATAATCCACGCCCCTGTAAGGATGCTTCGCTGTTTTTGGACGAAGTCCAACGAGCAGATAAATCTGTGTCGAAATTAATCGAGAAGCATCAAGCTGACTGGCTTTGGGTCCAGAATCAAGGCCGAAAAAACCCCCACAATTTTGAAGTCGATGATCGAGTTTGGCTTCGAAAATCCGAAACCACCCTGGACGGAGATGACAAGCTTCTTCCCTTGTGGGAGGGGCCATTCGCTGTTACAGCGCGTCTTGGTGAGAACAGGTGGAGGATTCGTGTGGATGTCAGCAGGGAAATTGACGTTTCGGGCGATCGCCTCAAGAGAGAGATCCCCTCCCCCAAGGATCGGGTTAAACCCCTTTTTTGGACTGCAAAACACTTGTCCGATCGGGTCATCGAAGGGGGGAAGTACGAACTCAAGAGGATTGTTGAAGCAAGACGTGACGCCAAGGGCGAATGGGAATTTCTGTGTGAGTGGAGGGGCTTTGATTCCAGTCACAACAACTGGGAACCAGCCCAATCTTTTGTCCATGGATACACCAAGGGGTTCATTGACTTCCTCAAGAAGCACCCCGAAATTGGAGTACTCCTGACAGACTGTCTGTCGAAACCAGACAGACAAGTGGAGAGCGACGGAAAACGACCTGTGGTGAATCGAGATCCAGCCTTTTATGGCCCTCAGCAGCCACATTCCAGGGCTGATCCGTTGATCCCCCCTCCTGCGGTCAGGCCAGCCCAGGAGCCAAATGAGGACCAAGCTTCAAGTTCGGCCGCTGACTTGCAGCGCCCAAGCCGTACGAGGGCCAGGCCAGACAGGTTGGTGGTCACATGTATTCGTGCTTGGCCGAATTGAGGAAGCCATCCTACCACATTCTGCTCAATCCACTGTTCATTCTTTCTGTTTATGTCATGATGTGGAGAACTGCGAATGTTTGATAATTTGACGTCAATCAATCCATTTTTCTTTGGTCTCCGTTCGGTAACGTATCGAAAGTCGAAAGCCGAAAGCCACGGAGTGTGCTGCCGTGTTCAGAAAAAACCAAACTCAGGCTTAATTCAGGCAGATTCGGGGTAATCTTGTCTCTGTTGGTCTGTGCATCTTTGGAATTTGGCTACTCGTGCAGATGGAAGCAAATGTACATAGTGTCAACGCCGGCCGGCGACATTCACCCCTACAGGCACCCCCTGTAGTACTGGCTGCACCAGATGCGACGCCAGGGACTCAGATCTCACCTTCATTTGCTGTGATGCTGACGCCAAAGTCCAGATTCAGATCCAGGATCCTCAAATTTGCCTTGAATTTCTCAGGTTTGTCCATCATTCTGCCACTGTTGTACGAAACCCAGACGTTAATTGTTCAGACAACCTTCAGATAGGAGCTCTAGGGACTTCTAACAGCAACCTCTGAAGTCCGTAAGCTTCGTTGTATTTTTGGCACACGCCAATGTGAGCTCAATCCGACCTGAAACTGTCGAAAATGGTGAATCCAAGTGTCTTGTGGGAATCCATCGAAAGATTGGCCTTGTCCAAGTCGATTGACACAACCGCCACTGTAAATTCGGTGTCTCTCAGTTATATACTGTCAGTAAAGCGCCTTCAGCGAACCTTCGGCGCGTTACATGTCAAGGATCCAGGGCCAGCATGTCCCATCATGATGCATCACCACATGATTCACATTTTGATAGAATCTGTTAGATGCTGGCGAACCAACGTGCCGGAAAGCACAATTGAGCTGAATAAACGACAATATATATTAACTTTAGTCTAAACGAAAGTGTTAGTAGTTTCAGTTTTAGACATTCCGCTTCATTACACCTTCATCTTAGGGAATTTGTTGATTCTAGGACAATTTAGGTTGATTGCCTTGTCATCTCCCCTCATTTCTCGAAGATCTGTCGACGGCTTTGCCTAACTTCGTTGACGTTTATGATTTTCTGTACACTTAGGGTCTGTAGACTACATCTGTAATTGTTTTCCCTCTTTGTGATTGTCTCATCCCCTTCATCTCTGTGCAAATTGACTCTCATTTTTGCTGAATCTTGTGATCATCCATCAGATGCGCCAAATCTGAGCCACATGCTGTACTTTTCAGAACGACAAAAGCGGGATAACACGATGTAGAGTTCGGCGAGGACACCGTAGCGTGCCCGCGACAGCGAAACTGTGCCAGAGCGCTGAGATGTCACTCCATTTCTTGATCCCCCCACTCAATCCACCAATAATCTACCTCATTCTCAACCAATGCATGGTTTGGTATCGATTCTCGATACGTTTACATGCTTTTTAGCCCTTGACCTAATGTTTTACTGCACGGAGGACTGTTTGTCACTACTCATTCTGTCTCATTTCAGGTTCATCCACCCTGATTCAGTGCCAATTCAGCCCAAATCAGGTCAGATCAAGCAGATTTCGCCCCATCAAGGCTACATTTCTATGTTTTTCTGGGACTTACCCGCACTACGTTCTTCGTTGACGTAGCGACACACCCCAGTGTGTTTTTGGAGGGGGAGTGTAAGTGCGGCTAGCCCCATCTGCTCAGATTTTCAGACATTCTGTCCAGATTGGCTACATTTTGGTCATTTTCTTTGCTTCGGCGGAATCGCCGCCTCGCAGCTCAGTCTCAGGATATTTCCTATATATTTCTGATATGCCGGATTTGATTCCGCGGTCCATTTCCCGTAAATCCGCCGCGTTCCGCTATTTTAGCTGGAATCGCCATTTGCCGCTGACGCGCGCTCGCGGGCCAGATCGGCCAAACATTTTTACATAATTGGATTATTTAAATCTTTTCAGACAGTTTTGGACACTCAGATGTATTTAGAATAATTCGCATCAATTTTCTTCATAGACTGGGATTTTCTGCCGGACCACAATCAACATGGACCTTGCTTCAGTTGTTGCTGCTCTCGCCTCTGTTGGTGTCCGAGTATCCGGTTCCACCCCCAATAGCAGCATTCAGGGAGACTCCTCGCGTGCCTGCCCCACTGGTCTTGCCGGCCCCGAGCCCTCCGGCACCCACAACGACCCAGGGCAGCACTTTCACACCCCTGAAGGGGTCTGCAGAATATTCAACATCCCAGCGATTCACCTCTGAGGGAAAGGCCAAAATTGGATATGGCCATCGGGAAGGGTTGTTTAAAGATTCAGTGCAGGTTTTGGGTAGTTCATATGGCGACAGGTCCAAGTATACCAGAAATGTACGATCAGTGATCCAGGCTGACGAAATGTGGCCTGGAGCTGAAAAGTATCGTGATGCACTCCTGCAGCGCTTTGGGAGTACTGTATTTACCCCCAAGCATGCTTCCCATATAACCCCAGCTGCTCAGGAGGCGCGGGGTGAGCATGCCATTGTAAAGCTGGAGTTAATTGAGGGTGCAGAACCCAGGGCGGCCAAGCCCATCAGAGCAGTGGGATTGAGAGAAACTATGCTTCAGCAGAAGCTGAAAGATTTTGAGTCGCGTGGGTTTTTAAGGGAGGCACAGGCAAACCCCCAATGGGTCTCTAGGTGTTTCTTGGTGCCAAAGCCGGGAAGTAATAAGTGGCGATTAGTCATTGACTATCGCTGGCTTAATTCCCAGCTAAAGGGAAAACATTTTCCAATTCCGGTCATTGAAGACCAATTGGCCAATCAGAGTGGAAATTTTTTATTCACTCTGATTGATTTGGAGGATGGTTTCCACCAGATGCACCTGGAGGAGGACAGCAAACACCTCACGGCGTTTTGCACTCCTTTTGGTGTGTTTGAGTGGAACGTCCTGCCAATGGGGGTCAAAGTGGGACCGGCAGCGTACCAGGAAATGGTACAGCACGTCACCAAGAAATGCCCCTCCTCCCGCCCATACATAGATGATATACTTTCGGCAAATGGGAGGGAGGAGTTAGTGCCAGGGAAAGTGACAGTCAGTCAGAAACAGGAACCTGAGGTACTTGAAAAATATTTTCAAAAACATTACGAAGACCTATTTTCCTTATTTGAGGCGTTGGAACGGGCCATGCTCACTGTCAAACCGGAGAAATGTCATTTTTTCCGCAAGACAGTGAAGTATGTCGGGCACATCCTTAAGGATGGACGCCGTTTTCCCTGTCCGTCCAGGCCTGAGGCTGTCGCAAACTGGGACCATCGTACCATTACCACCCCCAAGCGTCTCAAAGGGTTCTTGGGCCTTGTGGGGTGGTACCAAATATATATTGAAAATTTTGCCAAGCATGCCCAGCCCCTTATGGAGGCTCTGAAGGGCAAATATAGGTACGAGGCCCAGGATCCCAGTGCACCTGTTGCCAGGGACGCCACAGGATTACCAAAAAAACGTCGCAGGGTGAAATTGACAGGGAAGGAAGCGAAAATTGAACGGACGCCAGAGATGGTTGAGAATTTTCAAATTCTCAAGGACAAACTTGTCAAGTTTGTTGATGGGGACGGTCTCTGGCTTCCCAACCCACACGGTAAGTGGAGAATTGTTTGTGATGCCAGCGATTATGCAGTGGGAGGTGTGCTGGAGCAACAGCAGAACCCTCAGGATGAACAATCTTGGAGGCCTGTTGCATTTTACAGCCGAAAATTGCAGGGTCAAAGGGCTGACGGAGTAAATTTTCATAAAAATTTGGGGCAAATTGCCTGGACGCCCCGTGAAAAAGAAACCTATGCCATTGTGACCTGTTTGCTCAAATTTCAGAGCTGGATCGGGGGCCAGGAAGTTACGGTCCAAACAGATCACAGTGCCATAGTAAAATGGTATAAAGAGGAGTTGACCACAATTTCAGGTCCCCTCGGCCGCCGTGGGCGTTGGCATGAGTTCCTGAGCCGGTTCAATCTTTTTATTCAGTACCGGCCAGGAAAAGACAACGAAGCGGCGGATGCCCTCTCCCGTTGGGCATATCCGGCGGGAGAGGCGCAAGATACCAATTTTCACGGCAGTGACTGCGACTTGGAGGGTTGGCACGCTGCAAAGAGGGCAGAGAGGGACCGAATCAGGCAGTTATTGCACAAGCAATACCCAGAAAGGTTTGTACCCGTGCGATCATCACAAACATTTTCTGTCAACAAACCCGCTGGGGATGAGCGAAAGGTGGAAAGGGTACAGATAGAAGGCTGGGATGCTCCCAGGGTTGAACGGGCGCTCAGGGAGGTCAGCGTCTCATCTGTACACGAGGGTATGACAGATGAAATCTTTGGCATTGATTCTGAGGGATGTCAATTTTATGCCATGGACGAATTTTTCATGCATACTTGCCCTATTCCTGAACCTGGAACTGTTGCACTTCAGACACCCCCCTCAGAACCGTCTGTTGCTTCCACTCAGAGCACAGCGAAGTTATCCAGAGTAGAACGACGTCGGATTCGTCAGATGCAGTCCAAACCAGCTTCACGCAGGTACATGACTGTTTCACAGATGTATGATGCATTTCAGCATATGTCTTGGCACTTACCAGGGATGTACAATCTGGTGCAACAGGATTCGGTGATGGGAGTCAGGGATATCAAGACCGTCAAGATACCCCCTGCAGTGGCAGTACTGACCAGGGATTGGTCCCCAGAATACACACAGGACAATTTTTTGGTCCTCACTGGGACAAAATGGTCAGTGACAAGTTTATTGAAATAGAAGGGAAGGAGTATACGTTCCATGAAGGGAAGGTGAGGAGTCAAGGGAAGATATGTGTACCCACTGGCCTGTTAGACCAGGTGGTCAGAGCGACGCATGCATTCAGTTATCCTGGTGTACGTAAAACCAGAGAAATGATGGACCGCAAATATTCAGTGCGATGCAAGGGTTCAGATCTGGATAAGTGTATTTCAGATGTGCTACGAAGGTGCCCTGTTTGCCAGTCATGCAAACCACGCCGTGGCACTCAGCCGGAGGCTAACCAGCCAGCCCCCATTCCTGAATTCCCTTTCAGCAGCATCTGCATCGATTTTTGCGATCTGTCCTCTGACCCTGTAGTAAGTAACGGCAATACCTACGATTATGTACTAGTCGTGGTTTGCCGCCTAACTGGTTATGTAGTCGCTCTGCCCTGTTCAAAAACGATTACAGCCGAACAGCTCGCTGAATTGTTTTTGGACAGAGTGGTTGGTTTTATGGGATTGCCACAGCAAATTTTTAGTGATCATGACCATTTGGTCACTGCGAAATTTTTCACAACGCTCTGTTCCTTGTCGGGCATCGACATGAAGCAGAGCCCCATTTACCGCCCTCGTTCTAATGGGCGAGCGGAGCGTGCAGTGCAGGTTGTCATCGACAGTCTGCGAAAGTTTTTGGAGCAGACCAGGAAAAAGAATTGGGCTCAGTTACTGCCTTTGGCAGTCTGGGCTGCAAATGACATTCCTGGTCCGGTACATGGGTATTCCCCCCATTTTCTCCTTTTCGGTCGCGACCCAATTGGGTTTGGGGACTGCCCCCCTGTTATTCCTGAGCATGGGTCTCAGGATGCAGTCAAATTTTTTGCCGACATGATTACAAATCGGCAGTATGTACAGCGACAGCTACAGCGCATCCACGATGCGCAAGCAAAAAAGTTTTTAGCTGACCACCCCACCCATGTGTACCAGGAAGGGGAATATGTGTGGTACAGGGGGCACGATAAGGCTAAGAATTCCAAGCTCCACAGGGTGTGGACGGGGCCTGGAATGATTATGCAGCGTATGGGGCGAAACCAGTACCGAGTGAAAACGGAACGGGATCATGAGGTGGTTTTGGATAGCATGCGTGTCAAACCATACATATCAATGAAAGGGGAACGGGATCAAGAATTGACCCCACCCCTGCACTACTATTCGGACTCTGACTTTCTGGTGGAGTCTGACACATACATACTTGAAAAAGTTTTGGACCACAGGGAAGTGGGCAAGGGTAAAAATAAACGATACGAGTGGTATGTGAAGTACCGCGGCTACCCGGAACCGGAGTGGCAGCCAGCTACCTCATTTTTACATGATATTAATGAGGACTGGCGCACATACAATACCAAGCATGGTATAGACCTCACACTCAGTCAGGTACCTACACTACAGGCAAAGACAACTTCGCATGCTTGTTACAGACATAATACAGATGTGTGTGAGGAGATGGAAGCAGCTGGTTCAGTGACCATGCAGGGAAGGGCAGATGTGTTGCAGGAAGAGCAGTTGGGATGGAGATGTATTTTCAGGCAAGCTGCCGCTGAACGAGCCAGACTGACTCCTTTTGTTCCTCTGGCAGTGGCAGATGCCAAGGAGTTGAGGGGTATACGTAGTCTACGGATGTATAGGGAAACATATGATAGATGGGCAGCCGTTATGATGTAAGTCCCCCCCATGTCTTCAAGTTATTGCTGCAGGGATGTATTTACTGAGGTTCGTAACCCCCCCAATGACCCCCACCCCCTTTCTTTGACAACTGATGGGATTATGGACCCGAGATCAGTCTCGGACTGTGTACATGCACGGTCGGTAACCGCTTTCCCGGTAGACCCTGAAGGACAGATTGTTGTCAAGGCCAATGTATTGTTTTTCTATTTTTTGGGTGGAATCTTGGTAAATATATCAGCAGAAGCGTCGTCCCCGCTATATGGGGCCAGTCACATTCCAGATGCCAGTCGCATTGTTTTTTCTCAACCTTCTGAACTGTCACCCCATCCTCTTCTGTGCAATGATGCTTGTTCCCTTCCCCAGAATAGTGTGTGTTGTGTTTCCAGTTCCCGATTCCTTTACAGATTGCAGACTTCCAGATGAGATTTCCAGATGAATTCCAGATGAGGTTTCCAGATGAATTCCAGATGAGATTCCTGAGATGCCAGGTTCTGTGCATTTCTATCAGTGTGGTTATCAGCCACTCAGTCAGGGACTTCGTAGCTTAGGAAGGGAGTGTAATAGAACTGCACATCTCTGGATCGGTGACATTCAACAGTCAGGACTCAGAAATTCAGTAATCCAGTTGCAGGAATTGGACAGTCGCTGGCCGAGACCGGACAGGTCGCGGATTGCAATCTCCAGTGACGAAGACAGAATTTTGGATGATTGAGTCTCGACAGATATGTTGTTTGTTCCAATCTGGTGTTGTTTCGCATTCCCTGGTCAGTTCGATTTACTATCCATTGACTGAGTCACGCCGCCAAGAATGAATTGAATATGGGTCGAGCATAATTAATTGTCGCTTTGAATTGAAGGATGTACCAGTCTAATTCGGAAGCCACGCGTATTGTTGTAATGTCGAAGACATGCATGCTTCCCTGAGAGACCAAGAGTGTTCGAGCAAATGAATGTATATTCAAATTATGAGCTGTTACACAAAGCCGTCCATAAATTAGAATCCGTGAATGTTCGTAAGGTTTCCATGGTTAATGAATGCATATTCGATCACGAGGTGTTACTCAAGGTCATCCCTAAATTAGGAATTGTGAGGTTCCCTTTACCATGTTCGTCACGCGAAGCCTTCATGGTGCCAATGGATTGTTGTCACAATCATGTATGTGTATGTTGGTCCATGTGACAATTTCGAAGGGTTTGCACACTCTTGTGGTGAGTTGTGAATGGTTGTTGGAATGCCATGAATTCAATTATCCTTGAATCTTTTCACTTGATGGGAGTCTTTCAACCTACCATGGTATTGTTCTCATTTGGGCATGAATTTTCATCTTGTTGCAAGGAGCCAATATTTCTCTTGAAGTTGGTTGATTGTTCAATGCTTCGCCTTTGAACCGTGAAAATTAATGAAGGTTAGTCTTGGATACTCTTTCGTTGAACTCTTGTGGATTTACACGACATTGGTCCATGTTGTTGTTTGAATTTACATTTCATGGATAAATAGACATAGTATGCAATTGATTTGCCATGTTAGATTAATGACCAACTTGAGGTGGCTCAAGTAGGTGTGCATGCTTCATCATGCGAGTCGATATTCGATCATGTGTCATGCCATGATATGCATTATGTATTTTGACCTCCGTGGTGTAATTACATTCATGACCTTACGAGTGAATGCAATGTTTGTCTTGAGGTTAAGTTATAGGTTTGATGTTTGATCAAATGTCGTTCTATCTCTCTTCCCATGTGTTCGACATGTTTCATGCATGGAGTGCCTCGATGACACTCTTTGATTGGGTCTGATTCTTTCGTATCTCAGGACTCTTTGCAATGAATTTCAATTAATACTCAATTCAATTCAAGTGGTGGATTATCAATTTGTTACAAGGAGAGTCATATCAATCGTGAAGGTAAGCGCCGAGCCCATTCCGCGCACCAAGCACAACCGGGACCACGAGGAAAAGTCAGACACAAAATTGTGTTGTATTGTGTGCTGTTTGCCTCGTCTTGGTGAGGGTTTGTGCAAATTTTATTAGCTTTGCTCGGGGATTTTTCTTTTTGAAATTTTAGAGAAATCTCAAGCCCCTAGCTTTTTTCTATTTTTGATTTTTGATTAACGTAGAGCAAGGCACTACAATGGAAGTTTCAGGGGCCACTCCATTACACCTTGTCTGCAGCGGCTTTCTTCTCGGCCTCCAGCTTGGCTGCCTTGTCTGCAGCGGCTTTGTTCTCGGCCTCCAGCTTGGCTGCCTCGTCTGCAGCGGCTTTCTTCTCCGCCTCCAGCTTGGCTGCCTCGTCTGCAGCGGCTTTGTTCTCGGCCTCCAGCTTGGCTGCCTTGTCTGCAGCGGCTTTCTTCTCGGCCTCCAGCTTGGCTGCCTCGTCTGCAGCGGCTTTCTTCTCGGCCTCCAGCTTGGCTGCCTTGTCTGCAGCGGCTTTGTTCTCGGCCTCCAGCTTGGCTGCCTCGTCTGCAGCGGCTTTCTTTGGGATGCAGCGTTCTAGGGCGTGGTGCGGAACCCCCCCAATTTTGGGTGTTGTTAATATGGTTGGAACCCGGAATTTCACATGTTACAAGGGTGCACTATGATGCAACAATGTGCCTTCCATGTATTGTTTGCTCGATATTGCCCGTTTTGCACTTTTTGCGATTTGATCTTTGTGTGCTCTAACTAGTTATCGCGGAGTTAGAACGGGGTTAGAGCACTAGTTATCGCGTGGGTTATCGCGCGATAACCTAGTTATCGCGGGGGTTATCGCGGGGGTTATCGCGCGATAACTAGTTATCGCGTGGGTTATCGCGTGGGTTATCGCGCTTCATTTTATGTTTCCCCTTTTCGCTTTAGCTCTCAAAGCCTTCGTATTCTTTGATAATGGCCCTTGCTGCTGCCCACGCTTGGTGCGAGCACCATCAAAAGCTCCTTGGGGTCCGTCGCCTTGGCGGTCCTGAGGGGTTTACGATGGGTGATGCCAATGTGAGGCGCCCTGTGGCGACCCGCTTTGAACATGGTGTGGACTTTGGACTCCTTGTCCATAAGTCCCCCTTCATGGCGGACGACCGAGACCCCCTGGTTCTCAGCAACTACATCTTCGAGTTGCTAGAGGTAAATCCAGGGGTTGCTGGATTTTTGATCCAGCTTCATCCGGACGATGTGGACGCGGTGGTGGAGTCCGTCACCGCCCATGCCGAGAAGGGTGCGGGGACGAAGACGACCCTCTATGTGGGTCAGGAGGAGGAGGAAGTGGAGGAAGTGGAGGAGGAGGAGGAGGATGCGGGGGGGGTGGGGGCTGGGGGGAGGAAGGAGAAGCCCCACAACCCCCTCATGATTAGTGTCCAGAAGGTAAGGATCCGACCGGGTAAGGGGAAGGGGCAGTCGGATGGTTGGTTCCCCCAACCCCTCACCCACAACACCCGCCGGGTCTGCACTGACGACCCCGAAAACAAGCTCCCCATGCACTCCCTTTGCCCCACAAGGGAGTGGGAGCGTGAGTGGTATGGGGTCACCACTCCCAACATTGTTTCGGGGCAGGGGGTGATTCTTTTTCCATTTGGGGCAACACCCCCCCTTATTGGGGAGGCGGAGGAGGTGGTTGCCGCCGAGCCCTTGGGGGCCTTTAATAGGGACCCCAATGACCTTGTGCTCACGGTGGGGGGGAAGCTGGTGGTCAACCACCTCCTGGAGCACGATTTTTTGAGTGGTGTGCAGCTCCAAAGTCTTTTGGATGATTTGGATAGGGTGCCTCTCTCAGAGAAGGCACCCATTTTCAATGAGAACCCCCCCATTGTCGGCAGGCCCCAAGATTCTGGGACCCGCCGTACATTGTACGGCAACTATGGGGGTGCCCACCACCACAGGCACAACCCCCACAAGCTCCATGATCTGCCAGTCCTCAAAAGGGTGGCAGATCGTGTGCTTGAGACGGCGAAGAAGACTGTGGTGGGGGGGGTTGGATGGAGCTGCACCATCCTTGACATGGCCGAAATTTCGAGCTATGACCACACCCCCCAGCACCTCCATCGCGACGCCCCCCCCTACACCATTCCTGAAGGCACATTGATTGTCAATTGCCTTATTATGCTAACCCATAATCATGAGGAGGAGGATGGGTCACATTTTCTTTTTGTGCCCTCCAGCAGTTCGGGGTTCCCTGACCCTTGGGTGGAGAGGGCTGTGCCATTCAAGAGGGGCACTGCCTTTTTTTTTAATGCCCTTGATGTCCACAGGGGGTCGGGGATTCCCAAGGCCTCCCCCACGGGGGTGTCCCACCCCCGCCTCATGGCATTTTTTGCCATTGAGCTTACCGTGGGGGGGAATCTTCGATTCCCCAACCTGCACGTGACCCAGTCCATTAAGAGGCCCCAGCTGGGGGCACCTGGTGGCCGGGTGGCCAGGACAGTCCAGTGTGATGGGGCGGTTAGGTGTAGGGGGAAGGTGGTAGCCAATTGCTACGGATGCAATCGGCTGATTTTGTGCACCGCCCACAAAGATGGCCTTTGTGTGCCATGCCAGGAGGGGGAGGAGGTGGAGGGGGGGGAGGAGGAGGAGGTGGTGGTGGACCCCAATGGGGTCAGCATTGAGCAATCTGCTCAGTGCTTGCTCCCGGTGGGAACAACCACCGGGCATTTTTTGTTGTCGGGGTGGGGGGTTGGGAGGGAGGTGATTGCCCCCCTCACTAATGAGGAGGCGGGGGCGGTCGCAGGCCACCCGGATCAGTGCCCCTTGGCCAAGGTGTGCCATGGGGAGGCACTGCCCTGGCCCACCCTGCAAGGGCATGTTGGGATGAAGGTGCCGGCGGGCACCATTTTGGTGGTGAGGAGGGGGTTGTATGGGGGAGTGGCAAGGGTGGCCCCTGAGGCGGAGGGGGTGGCCCAGGTGGTGGAGTGGCGGCAGGTGGGGGAGTATGCGGCCGTCACGGACTTCGTGTGGCTGCGGAGGCTGGGCCTGGTGCTGGACGACGCCAAGAAGGAGGGCCAAGGCATGTGTCCATGTCACCAGGTGTGAAAACCTCCCACAACACCCTGCTCTAACCCCTGCTCTAACTAGTTATCGCGCTAGGTTATCGCGTTCTAACTAGGTGCTCTAACTAGTTATCGCGCTAGGTTATCGCGTTCTAACTAGTTATCGCGGGGTTATCGCGGGGGGTTATCGCGGGGGTTATCGCGCGATAACCTAGTTATCGCGGGGGTTATCGCGCGGGTTATCGCGTGTTTTTTTTTTTGTTTCTTTTGTTTTTTTCAGGCCACCATCTTGCAGCTGCCCCGCATCTTCGTCAAGGACGACGCCCAGGCAGCCGACGCAGCGGGCGGAGCGGCAGCAGCAGCGGGGGCACGGCCCGCCAAGCCGGTGGCGGCCCGGTTGGAGCTGGAGGGGGAGAAGAGGCTGCCGGAGGGGGCGTCGTGGCGGTTTGGGGAGCCTGGGGATGAGGCCTGCAGGATGGGGGGGACGGGATGGTACCGGCAGGTCACCATCACAGAGAAGGAGGGGGGGGTGGAGAGGAAGACCAACCTCACCCTCCCCTCCTATGTGTGGGTTGGGGGGGAAACGGCCAAGTGGCCGCAAGCCGCAGAGGGGGAAACGGTTGCGGCTTTTTTGTGTTTGTTTGGGATGAGCGACCCCCCCCAAAGGAAATCTTATTTCCTTTTGAGGGTGTGTTTTTTGTGGGAGGGGGAGTATACGGGGAGGGAAGTGTGGCAGAAGCTGCACAGGGGGGGGGACATCCACCAGGTTGGTGGGTATGACCCCCCCCCTTCTGTGGGGGACGCCACTGCCGAATGGATTCGGCAGTATGCACCCAAGGGGGGAAGGCCGGGAAAAGGCCAGACGAAGCGGGGACCAGACGTGGTGGTGGTTGAGCCGGATGCCCCCCCCCCCCTTAGGGGTAAGGGCCAAACCCCCGCCCCCAAGCCCTCCCCCAAGCCATCGAAGGTGGCAAAGGTGGCGGCAGCCCAGCCCCCCCATGAGGCCCTGGACGTGGAGGCCTTGGGGGCCAGTGTGGCCACCCACGTGACGGACGCTTGCCAGGTTTTGGTGGAGCAGGCGGCCGCCACGGGGGTCGAGGCCGCACTGGCCAAGGGTCGGTCGGCCGACCACAGGTCGGCCTTGGCAAAGGCCGAAAAGGCCCAGGGCAACACCCAGCGTGCCCTGGACCAGGCCCTCAACCTGGCCGCCAAGAGGGGGGAGGAGGTGGAGGCGATGAGGGAGGCCCTGAGGGAGGCCCAGGAGGGGAGGCGGAAGGCGGAGGTGGAGGTGGCCCAGCTTAGGGTGGAGGTGGAGGGGCAGCGGAGGAGGGGGGATGACCTTGGGCAGCGCTTGGGGGTGGCTGAGGCGCAGGTGCGCAGCCTCACCTCCACCCTCTGTGCCTCCTTCGGGGCGCAGCAGGCCCAGCAGGGGCTGGCGCCGCAAGGGTTGCAGAGTCAGGGTAGCGGGAGTAGGAGTGGGAGCCAATGACTAGTGGATTTGCTCAGGGGGTTGCCCAAGGGCATTTTTCGTGGGGAGGAGCGATATGGGGCCCAAGTGGACATGTGCCACTTTGGCCTCGTGGGAAGTGGAAACCCCAACCCCTCTAATTTTAGGGCGACCCACATGGCCGCTGCTACCCTCAGGCCTGCCCTCACCCCCTTGGTAGCAGACCTCAATGGGTATTGCACCTCCAATGCTCCACCATGGTTCACATGGTGTAGCATCCAAATTGTTCGCCCCCAAGGGACGGACACCATGGGCCTCCACTCCCATTTGCGGGATGGGGCGCCCATGGCGCTTATTGTGTGTGTGGGGTCTTTCACGGGGGGTGAGTTTTGGGTGGAGAGTGGTGGCCTGCTGAATCCCTCCTTGAGGGAAAAAAAGCGGCACACCCGTGTGTGCAAGGGTAGGGCGGTGGAGGGTTGGGCATGCACCGCCACCCCCCAAGCCCCGGTGTTGTTCAACACCAGGGCACTACACGCTCCATTGTCATGGGAGGGCGAGCGATGGAGCGTGATTTTTTATAGTGCGGGGGGGGTTCTGCACTGCACGCCTGTGTGGCGGCAGCAGCTGCTGTCCATGGGTTTTAGGGTCCTCTAACCCCTCCAGCTGATTCGATTATTGTTCACTATTTCTATTACTGTCTAGCCCGGAACATTTGAGAGGCACCCTATCCAAATCATCCAAAAGACTGTGTGACTGATTTGAATTTGTGATTGTGGCGCCATGTACCCCGTGCCTGCACATTGTTGACATCTCCAAGGTTTCCTGGGTGCAAAATCAACGTTTGTGAAGGTTTTAGGGTGCCCAACGCTTGCTCTAACACCACCAGTTAGTGCGCACTAACCCCTGCTCTAACTAGTTATCGCGGGGGTTATCGCGCTCTAACTGGGTGCTCTAACTAGTTATCGCGGGGGGTTATCGCGCTCTAACTAGTTATCGCGGGGGGTTATCGCGGGGGTTATCGCGCGATAACCTAGTTATCGCGGGGGTTATCGCGTGGGTTATCGCGTGTGTTTTTTGGGCCCTTGCTTCAAAACCCTCCCTCATTTCGTGCCCAGGTCCTCTTATTCTTCATGGACAATGCTGTCAATGAGGCCCTGCGGGCTCTCAACACAGCCAACCTGCGGCGGTACACCGATCTGCAGTGCCCCAAGGCCCGGCGGCGGCGTTTGAAGGCGGTTCAGCGGCTGGTGCGAGTTCTATTGGGTGACCCAGACGTCGTGTGTGGCACCAACACCAAAGGCGAAGTTTGTTTAAGTGGTGGGGCGTGCACTGCCCTGTCTGGCCCACTTGGCGGCCATCTTGCATTAACAGCTCAGGAGCATGAGGCCCTGAGCATGCTACGCATGGCATGCAGCATGCATCTCTCCCAACGGGCCCTTTTGCGAATGCCCCGCCGTTGCACACAACGGGACCTAAGGACCGTTCGGCAACGGATCATGCCCTACTTTCCCCAAACCACCATTGTAAAGTCTACCACAGGCCGCAATAGGGCAGCTGCCCATGTGCCTTTGCAATCAATTGTGCAAAATGCAATATCTATGGCCCGAGTTATTGGGAAACCCCCCCCTAGTGGCGTTGCCATTATTGTTATTTCAGTTGATGCGACTTCCTTGTGGAAGGCATCCTCCACCCGTGCGGATGTATGGGTTAATGTATGGGGGGGGGCAAAATATGCTTCGAAGGTGAAGCTATGGGCCTCATGGTTTTGCATGGATGGCGGGGATGAACAGGCTTTTTTGAGAAGCCTGGACATCTCCGCCAACCTCAACCAAGAGGTGAGGGATGTGGAAGAGGACGTTGTCCTCTTTCAAAACCAATTTTTGACTTGCACTGTCATTTTGACAGGGGATGGGAAGGGGATGCAAGCAATGGGGGGGGCTGGGTCTAAGTGTTGGTTGTGCAAAGACCCCAATGGGATTGTTGAGCAAATGGGGGTGGAGTCCACCTCAAGATGGGGGTCATTCTTGAGAAGTGTGACCCCTGATAGGCGGCCGGGGGACTACCAACATGCAGCATGCCGCATCCTAAACGGCATTGCAAAGCGCATTGAGACCACCCTCCAGGCCCTCCCCCCTAGTACCCCTGGTAAGGCCCAAGCTCTTGCAGCTTTGCAGGCCTTCAAACAAGCCCTCAAGGATGAGACCGCAGGCATCCCTCTTAGGGAACGCCTCCCTTCGGCCTCGAGGGCCACAGAAAAAGATTTCGATCTAACCAGCACCAAAGTTTTCCTAACCTCCCCCCCCTTCCAAAGGCAATTTGTGGAATGCCTCAAAGAGCATGTCCCCACAGTGAGGACCCCTGGGGGACCTATGTTATGGGTTGTTGTGCATGTCATGGTGAAATGCATTGAGGGTTTGTATGAGCTTTGGAGGGTGAGGGAGTTGTACACTCTAACCCAAGTGGAACGCCACCGTGCGTTGACCACAAAATTTTCAAAAGCGTGGGGAGACTCAGGTTGGTCCCCCACCAGGTGGATCCATTGGTGCTTGGCACATTCCACCTTTTTTGCCGAGAAATGGAGGAACATTTTTCAGTTTTCCTCCATCCCAACGGAGTATCGGCATGGGCCTTACAAGAGGAGGCTCAAAAATTGTTTTAAGGGTTGGTCTTTGGTGAGGCCAAGTATGTCCCTCCGCCACATGCACCATTGCATGTCCATGAACGCCCTGGAGCAAGGGCTTTTGGGACTGGAGGCAGCCAAGGCCTCAGACATTGATGACTTTGTATGAAAAACGACCACAGATGCTTTGTGCCAAGTGTTTTGTGTTGTTTGTCCTAGTGAGGGATGGAGGAGGGGTGCGCGATAACTACCCGCGATAACTGCGCGATAACTGAGTTATCGCGCGATAACTAGCGCGATAACTAGTTAGAGCAAGGTGCTCTAACTGCGTTCTAACTCTGTTCTAACTGTGCTCTAACTCTTTGACCCCCCCCCCAAAAACCACCCCCATGATGCGGGTTATGTGGGGAAAGAAAGGGGATGGGGGGTTTTTGAGGGTGCTGAATCCATTTTTTTAGGTGGTTTGCCCCAAAATTGAGGGTAGGTGGGTGTTCCAGAAATTGCGTTCTAACTAGGGGTTCCGCACCACGCCCTAGAACGCTGCATCCCATGGGATTGTTGAGCAAATGGGGGTGGAGTCCACCTCAAGATGGGGGTCATTCTTGAGAAGTGTGACCCCTGATAGGCGGCCGGGGGACTACCAACATGCAGCATGCCGCATCCTAAACGGCATTGCAAAGCGCATTGAGACCACCCTCCAGGCCCTCCCCCCTAGTACCCCTGGTAAGGCCCAAGCTCTTGCAGCTTTGCAGGCCTTCAAACAAGCCCTCAAGGATGAGACCGCAGGCATCCCTCTTAGGGAACGCCTCCCTTCGGCCTCGAGGGCCACAGAAAAAGATTTCGATCTAACCAGCACCAAAGTTTTCCTAACCTCCCCCCCCTTCCAAAGGCAATTTGTGGAATGCCTCAAAGAGCATGTCCCCACAGTGAGGACCCCTGGGGGACCTATGTTATGGGTTGTTGTGCATGTCATGGTGAAATGCATTGAGGGTTTGTATGAGCTTTGGAGGGTGAGGGAGTTGTACACTCTAACCCAAGTGGAACGCCACCGTGCGTTGACCACAAAATTTTCAAAAGCGTGGGGAGACTCAGGTTGGTCCCCCACCAGGTGGATCCATTGGTGCTTGGCACATTCCACCTTTTTTGCCGAGAAATGGAGGAACATTTTTCAGTTTTCCTCCATCCCAACGGAGTATCGGCATGGGCCTTACAAGAGGAGGCTCAAAAATTGTTTTAAGGGTTGGTCTTTGGTGAGGCCAAGTATGTCCCTCCGCCACATGCACCATTGCATGTCCATGAACGCCCTGGAGCAAGGGCTTTTGGGACTGGAGGCAGCCAAGGCCTCAGACATTGATGACTTTGTATGAAAAACGACCACAGATGCTTTGTGCCAAGTGTTTTGTGTTGTTTGTCCTAGGGAGGGAGGGAGGAGGGGTGCGCGATAACTACCCGCGATAACTGCGCGATAACTGAGTTATCGCGCGATAACTAGCGCGATAACTAGTTAGAGCAAGGTGCTCTAACTGCGTTCTAACTCTGTTCTAACTGTGCTCTAACTCTTTGACCCCCCCCCCAAAAACCACCCCCATGATGCGGGTTATGTGGGGAAAGAAAGGGGATGGGGGGTTTTTGAGGGTGCTGAATCCATTTTTTTAGGTGGTTTGCCCCAAAATTGAGGGTAGGTGGGTGTTCCAGAAATTGCGTTCTAACTAGGGGTTCCGCACCACGCCCTAGAACGCTGCATCCCATTCTCGGCCTCCAGCTTGGCTGCCTCGTCTGCAGCGGCTTTGTTCTCGGCCTCCAGCTTGGCTGCCTTGTCTGCAGCGGCTTTCTTCTCGGCCTCCAGCTTAGCTGCCGTGTCTGCAGCACGAGGAACAGATGGATGGGACAGGGGGTTGCATGGGTGATGGCACAGCAAGCGGAGGAGGAGGGCGGACGGGGGTCGGGGAGTATACGACGCAGAGGGTAAACCAATAGTCAGGGGGTAGCCTATCAAGTTCGTGCATCAGAGGCCGCTGGCAAATCAATAGTCAGGGGGTAGCCTATCAAGTTCGTGCATCAGAGGCCCTTGGTAAATCAATAGTCAGGGGGTAGCCTATCAAGTTCGTGCATCAGAGGCCCCCGGTAAATCAATAGTCAGGGGGTGGCCTATCAAGTTCGTGCATCAGAGGCCCTGGGTAAACCAATAGTCAGGGGGTGGCCTATCAAGTTCGTGCATCAGAGGCCCCCGGTAAATCAATAGTTACGGGCAGGCCTATCAAGTTCGTGCATCAGAGGCCCTGGGTAAACCAATAGTTAGGGGGTAGCCTATCAAGTTCGTGCATCAGAGGCCCCTGGCAAATCAATAGTCAGGGGGTAGCCTATCAAGTTCGTGCATCAGAGGCCCCTGGCAAATCAATAGTGAGGGGGTAGCCTATCAAGTTCGTGCATCAGAGGCCGCTGGCAAATCAATAGTCAGGGGGTAGCCTATCAAGTTCGTGCATCAGAGGCCCCCGGTAAATCAATAGTCAGGGGGTAGCCTATCAAGTTCGTGCATCAGAGGCCCTGGGTAAACCAATAATCAGGGCCTCTGATGCACGAACTTGATAGGCTACCCCCTGACTATTGATTTGCCAGCGGCCTCTGATGCACGAACTTGATAGGCTACCCCCTGACTATTGATTTGCCAGCGGCCTCTGATGCACGAACTTGATAGGCTACCCCTTGACTATCGATTTGCCAGGGGCCTCTGATGCACGAACTTGATAGGCCACCCCCTGACTATTGACTTACCAAGGGCCTCTGATGCACGAACTTGATAGGCCACCCCCGGACTATTGACTTACCAAGGGCCTCTGATGCACGAACTTGATAGGCTACCCCCTGACTATTGATTTACCGGGGGCCTCTGGTGCACGAACTAGATAGGCTCCCATGGTGAGGCGTAGTAATGTAGTGTCACAATGTAGTGTCGTGCAATTCCTGGCAAACCTGCAGGGAGTTCTTGTGGCAATTCCTGCTCCGTCTCTGCGTCTCTTGCTTCCTCTCCGGCTGGTGCTGGTGCTCCTTCTGCCGCTTCTCCTCCCGCTTCTTCCGCAGCGGCGACTTCCTCCGCTGCTCCTCCTTCCGCTGCCTCCACACCTTCCACGTTGCCTGCTTCCGGCTCTCTTGGCTCCTCCGTTTTTGGCACTGTAGGCGACGATGGGAGGACCGCTGCTGGCATGCATCGGCGAGACGCTCGCCCAACAGTGATATATCATACCTTCCTCTTCTGCCATCTTCACTTGTTCCTCACGACGGGCAGGCATTGTGGATACTGAAGAAGGGGTTCTAGAATCCGGGAAGAGCGCATGATCGGGAACTACATCCGTATGCAGCAGACGTACTGTTCTGTGCCAATTACGTAAAATATTCCTAAGGTCTAAGTCGCTTAGTTCTAGCGATAGAGGTGACAAATCAACCTCGCTACCGCGTAAAAC